>OX439379.1:19437966-19713541 GCA_949319315.1 Zelleria hepariella
TGTGAACGCTGCACAGTGGTCGATTTGTACGATTTAGGCGGCCAAAACTATTTTATGCTTTATTTCAGTAATAAATACGACAACAAATGCTAATCTGGTATTTTAGAGTGAATATATATGTTTATCCCTATTCGTTTCATTGAAAGCGTATTTTTCTATACAAAAAAACATTTCTGTGAAAATATTTTTGTAAATAGCGCCAATGTTTTTAAATTTTCTTTAAATCTCCCTTTGGTGTAAAATATATATTTTGAGTTCATTTGAATTATCGAAATCGGCTTAGTAGTTTTTGATATTTGGGTTAAGAATTATCACAATTTGTTAAGTAAAAGACGGCCGTACATAAAAAAAAATGTTTATTCTCTACAGTCTGCATGCCTATTTAAATTGAAAATAAAATATGGATGACAAAAAAATACAGTATACACTAAAATTAAATGGTCAACAGTTATTACCACATTATTATACTAAATGTTACTTACAATGTTAGGTACCGAATCATAAACAATAAGACAATATTTTATGAAAGTTTAACATACAAATTGTTATGTTACTCTTTAAAAGACAATTCTTCCTCACCGTCACTTTCCATGCATTTATCACAAGTGCCTTTTGTATTTGGCTCTGCAGGAAGCAAAAGCTCCAAAGTTTCCTGCAAAAATGGTTTTGATCGGATCTTCTTTTTTTTTCTCATTGAACTGATGAGTGGATCTGATGTCAAGAGTAACCTGTGATAAATATCAAGGTTACAGTCTTCGCGTGAAAACTTTCGAGCAAAGTTTAGACGGTATGAGCGAAAGTGCTTATTACGAGCTTCTGCAGCTTCCTCCGAAAGTTGACCAATAGGCACTAGAGAATTTTCTATAACTTTTCCACCATGTACCAAAATTTTATGCATGGTAAGAGTCATAGAATGCCAACCATATAACTCTACATACAGTTTTGCTGTCTCCATGGCGTATTCATCAAATTTCGGGACATCTATTTTGTGACCGCTTGATATGGCTTCCAAAATAACTTTAATTCTATAAATAAAATTAAAGTCTATTCCCGTTATTTCAGCAGCCAGATGTGGGTTTTCAAAAAATCTTCTACTAGTATTGCCGTCATTTGTGTTACCAAAATTACATTTTGGCATATCTACCAAGATACCTACTTCTTCTCTGAATCTTTGCTGAATTTCTTTTTTTTTTTGTTGTTCTAGCATCTTTTCTGCTTTGGTTCTTTTTTCACGATATTTCCCAACGGGCAATTTATAAGCTAAATGTAAAATACTCTCGAATAATCGAATTCTGGCATGTAAAGTTGATAGGCCAAATTCAAGCGATTCTGGGTGAATTTCGTTTTTTTTACTTAAGTCATTAAAGTTTTTTGAAGTGGCTCCGCATATGTAGCATCTACTCGTTGATTTGGTGTCAGTCGCCGCATTGCAAACTTTGCCGTCCACCATGGTCATTTTAAGACTGTGGCTAACCGAGAATTTTTGCCCATTCAGTTCCAATTCCGTGGCTTTTAGGGACTTCACACTGTCCCGAACGTAATTTATTTCATCTTTTGTAATGTCTGTAGACTCTTTTATAAATCTGAATCGTATCGGGCGGCAATTTTTTGCAATAGTTTCTGTAAGAGTCATTAGTACTTCTTCGAGGAAAATTGATAATCGCGTGACGGTGTGATCTAACAAAGATTGTAGATCACTTTCAGCACAGGAAGCGGTCACTCGTAGCGTCTCTTTGGGTGGGTAACATTCCTGTTTAGCCTTCAACACTAATTCGTAGCACGGGTAAAAGCTTCTGTTGGTTGCTCGCACAATTTCATATTGACTTCGTGTCAAATCAGCGTCCACGCACATTCGCAGTGCCTCCCGAGGCGTAAGAGGATCTTGTGCCTTTGATTTGGAATGTCTTTTTTTACATTCGTTTGCGGCTGCAGGCGAATTTGTAATATCTTTTAGGACTTCGCTGCGTGAACTATCACTTCTTTGCCTACAGAGGAGCGAACTTCTTCTGTTTTCCTCCTTTTAGTTCTTTCACTACATTCACTGAATGTTTTGCTAGGTCGTCCTGACTTATTATGCGTTTTTATGGGCATCTCGAACGTTCCTGCTAACCATGCATCATTGCTTATAAGAAATTTTTCTAGCGTGTTGCGTGCTTTGGACCATCTCTTTTTTATTTCTGTTTTAAAATATGAAAATTTATGATTTATATACTTTTTGTCTTCGTCGGAGTCCCCGTAAGACACTAACAAATAATTTTGTAAGTATTCCAATTTGTCGTTTATTGATGGAGAGTTTTCCTCAATCATCTTATCAAAAAGATATCTGCGAGTTACTACCTCCATGCCCGAGTAACTTGATGAACCTAGAACAACGAAAAGGAATTTTAACGCAAAAGAAACAATAAAGGAATTTTTCTCACTTTCTGCCTAAGTTAATGAATTATTATTTTTCTCGCGAAGTGGTCAAAGGTGGTGGCTATTTTTTTTGTGGTTATCTGCTCAAAGAGCTATACTATTATAAACCATAAGGAATTTAACTCGGACGGTCTCGGAAGTACAACATTTTTACTATTGAAAATAAAAAAATGATAATATTTTCTATGAAAAAGGGCGATCTTTGATACGTTGTAACTGCACTAAATATTGATATTCCTTATCTTAATTTAAATTATATTTGAAGGAGCTTACCTGAATTTTCGACTTACATCACTTTCACTTGTAACTGAATAATATCCAATGAAATATTCACTTTAGAATATCGGTTGCGCTAAGAGTGTCGAGAACGAACGCGTACAGCTTGCGCGACGATCAAGTTCCGACTACCTGTGGGGACGCGCACGCAGTTCTAGGAACTGGGGAGGGGTGGGGTTTGGGCAGTCGGGGTGTCTATTTTTCCGGGAATCAATTAGTTTTGTTATAAGTTAACTTTGAGAAATGGACTTTTGGCCGCCTAAATCGTACAAATCGACCACTGTGCGCTGTGGCGGGAGAAAAGTATTTTTTAAATATTGTTATCATTGACTTTCACAATGTTTTAACAACTCAAAGCTATGTAAATGCACCTACACACACAATGATATTTTAAAATTTGAGCTAATACCAAAAACAAAAAGTTAAGATTTTTTTTCAATTTTGAGGTCATAAAATAAAAATAGTTTTTTTCAACTTTTTTTTACAGATTTGACATCCTGTTGACCACTAGGTTACACCCTGTAAAAAGAGTTAGGATGTTTTGTAACACGTTGTATAGACGCCAATTTTCAGATTATTATCGCGCAGATTATTCTATTTTATCTTAGCCTTACAGCAACCAATCGTTATCCCTACAGACATCCAGCCGGACGTGACGCACACGACGTCGGGCGCGCGCCGCGGCGGCAACGCGCTGGTCGCGGACCGCGTGCAGTGTTACGCACCGCCTGAAGACACAGGCACCGGCACCGGCCGGTGGAAGGTACGGCTACACAAGTCCACACCTGCCTTCACGCTCCGCTGACCTTGGGCACGGCTGGACTCAAGCCCCTCTGGCGCTCCCTACAGCCTTACACCTGGGGCCTTAGCCCAGTGGTGGATTTACTAATAGGCTGAGTAGGCTGCAGCCTAGGGCGGCAAATTTAAGGGGCGGCAAATTTGGATTTAATATTGAATTAGACTACTTTATACAGATGTAAGAAAATTATTAGTGAACTTTGTTTACTTGTATAATATTTTGAAGAGGGGTAAAGTCAGCTTTTCTTAAAGCTCAGAGAGGTGATGAGAAGGAAAATGTGAATTGTGAATTGGTCGGTCTGTAGGGGCGGCAAAATTTGAAAAGCCTACTGGCGGCAAATGTGTAAATCCGCCACTGCCTTAGCCTGTAACACAATGGCGTATCAATGGCGTCCGAGGTAGAAGAACAAAACCGGGATCTTTTCGTTGTTCTCCTACAACCAGCGAACTAATCCTCTAGAATTAGACTCATAATATTCTTTGCTGTACTACAAAAACATTAAAAGGACTGTCACTGGACCGACAGCAGTAATAAATCGAAATTGAAACCGTCCACCGGGAGCCCATTTTGGTGCCATTGTGTTACAGGCTAAGGCCCCTGGACGCACATACCTGCTTTCATGCTCGGTCGACCGCCATCGCAGCAGTCTACTGCTGTCGCTCCCTATACAGACATTCAGCCGGAGATGAATTCGGGTAGAGCGCACTCGCCGCGTGAGCTGGTACGTTTCCTTCCGAAGAAACAGGCATAGGCTGGTGGAAAGCGGAAGGTTTCTCTCAAACTTGCCTTCCTGCTTCTTGCTCAATACCTGACGAAGTCCACTGCTAGTTCACTCTTAGGTTAGGAGGAAGCGCGTCCTCTCTTATTATAGATATGGAAATTCCATAGAAGCATGTACTTTAAGGTGTTCCATGTTCCTTTGAGAAAAATTGAGATTTTATGTTCGTCTTGTGAATAAATAAAATGGCACTTCAACTAACAAAGGTTGAACTTGTCTTGAGGAGGCATTGCGTGAGTGGTGCGGCGACCGCAGCAATCAATGGCATGCAAAGCAATTTCTGCGGTAGAAGAGATATTTCCCGCCTTTGTGTTGTGATTGCAATGCTATGTGGCCCGGCCTTTAGATGCTACGTTCCGTTTGCATGTTTGATATATTGGGTACTTTCTTACTTATGTTATCAGTACAGTTAGTGTAAATTACATACGGTATCTGAAAAATTCCGCAGTGTATTTAATAATATTGATTAACTGGTACTCTTTGTACTACAACAGACACTAATTCTCAGGAATCTCGATTGCTACGAATCTCGATTAATATGTTCTTCCCAGAAAATCGTTACACTTTTGAGAGCGGATCTCGCGCAAAGTCACTGAAGTCACTCACACAGAGGATCTTTTCGCGAATGTAATATCATTCGTTCCGTGGCTATATTGATAGCAAAATTAATTTCGTCATTCTTCCCGATGTAAAGACATACTTACTAACTCCGATGGCTCAGCGACCCGAAGTGGATCTTAGCCTCAGACACAAGAAGTTGTCACTGGTCTCTGTCCTGCGCGGTCTACTTCAAGTCTCCTCCTGGTAGATCGTGCACGTCCTTGCCGACTTCATCCCTCCAGCGGTATTTGGGGCGGCCAACTGGTATTCCACCTCTTGGTATTTCGAGATACACCCTCTTGACTGCCCGATCCTCATCCATCCCATCTTCGTGACGAAGCCAACGTAGTCATACATTTGCGTAATTCCCCAAAGGTGTCAGCGAAGATCCAGCAGTTGCTGAACACGCTGAAGCGGCCGAAGCGGCGCCCGCTGCCTGAGTTCTACGAGGACGACGACATCGAGCTCGAGCTGGCCGCCAACCCGAAGGACCCCAACGCGCCCAAGCCCGAGGGGGGCACTATGACTCCGGCCGTGGGGGAGCAGCTGGTGGTCCCCGCGGGCCTCCCCAGGAACCTGGAGGCGGCCCTGCAGCGGTACGGCACCGCCTCCTTCAAGGCCAACGTTGCCACTGTACTGGATCCGAACGGGAAGCTCAGCAACTCACTCACATACGGTACGTCTACTTTTGGCACCTATTTTTTATTTTTTTATGTGGAGCTATACCGCGTGAATTATTGGGACGGGACAGTAAGGACAAGTACCTTTAGCGTTATACATAGATGCAGGAAAACGTTCCGGAGACAATCCAGCACTTTTCGAGATATTCTGAGCTGCATTTAAAGATTTTGGAAACAAACATGTCAGCAAAAACGCTAAAAAGCAAAAAAGAAATGTACTCATCGAACCTATTTTGTGTAGGGAACAAAAGTTGGGGCCAACTGAGGTTTGAGTACTAGAAATGTTAGAAATAGCCAAAAAGTTTCCCGTCAAAAAATCCACCCTGTATGTATTGATCAACTTCAACAGCAATAATTTTATGAACGACGCATGGTACCTTTGAAAAGTATCGTGATTGATTATGATTAGAGAGTGTATTTGAATCAAAGCTGCTCAAAGAACGAAAAATTCTACGTCGTACAATCAATGTTTATAAAGTTAGAAAATAAAAGCTCTTTTCCTTTACTGTCTAACTTCAAGATCGTGTGTTTTTGTAATCGGTCTGTCGCGGGATCGATCCGTGAAGGTGGCATTACTATCTCATCATTACTATCTTTATGCAAAAAAAGACGCATAGTCGTGAACCGTCAAAACCAGTTTATTTACTGTAAAAGAGCTCTTAATGAAATTAACAATATTTTTTTTATAATTAATCTGGGATTTACGGTGCTTATTTCTTAGATAATACAGGGGCTGATGGCCTAAAAATACTGTTTGGGAGAAGGCATTATCCTACGTCGAAGTTGTTTCTCTACTTTCATTCGTTATTTTTAACTTTAACTTTCGTTAACCTATCTTTACAAGTAAGGACACTGTTTATAAAACGCCAAAATACTTGTAGCAGTAAGTATTCAAACTATTCTAAGCTGAAACCTATAAACTGCTATTAAAACGCTTCGAATAGTTGTGAAATCCTGTGAATATTGATGTGGCTTATTTGCGTCCAACGTCGGGGTATATTAGTGTGAAATTCGTTTAAATATGCATGGCCTCTGAATTTTCTGGAGGGTAATTATGTGCTTGTGTCAGCTTAATAATTTAATCATTAACTCGATGCCATTAGGTATTGGAAAATGGATGAATAAATTGCTCTCTCCGTGTGTTGAAAATATGTTAGCCGGAGCTGTTGTTCATTGTTTGCGCAGAGCGCGCCGTTAATTGAATTGGGTCGGATCAGCTAACAGATTGTTCGCGCGTCTGACAGTTTAAACATTTTGCAGTTAGGAAACGTTTTCCGTTCGCCACATTTTTATTCGTAGAAAGTTACAGTTCGCTCGCTCGTCTACCACAGCTGGTAATGCAATGTACAAGTGCATGTACCATGTACACTGTACAGGTACAATGGTCCAACCCTAAAGTTTCTCAAAATTAAAACTGAGTTTTGCAAAAAACTTTTAGCTACATAAATCGAAACGGTTTTTGTAGTTCTTTATTGCAAAATACTACTAGATTTATATGGCATTTGTAGGTACCGCAACTTATGTAGCATTTTTTTTAACTTTTGATAATACAAAGGTATTCTATTGACGTTGTCTGTATTTATGATTTTCAACTATTACAATAATTGAAAAAAATGCGAAGTATAAGGTCCGTAATCTACTGAGGTAGAGATGAGATGAAATGTCTTTCAATAAACCTATAAAAACCCGTCTCCTCTCATCTTCGCTTCGGTGGGCTGCGACCTTACGAACACTGCCGAACAAACCCTTCCGGCCCGCAGGCAAGCTGCTCAGCCGCTCGCTGAAGATCGCCCACGCGTTGCTCAACAAGACATTCACATCGCGGAGCTCGAGCGGGGGCCCTCTCACCGGCGACAACTGCATCAAGCCAGGCGACCGAGTGGCCCTCGTGTACCCCAACAACGACCCGATAAACTTCATGTGTGCCCTGTATGGGTGTCTCCAGGCTGGTGTGGTCCCCGTGCCTATAGAGGTGCCTCTGACCAGGCGGGACGCTGGCCTGCAGCAGGTTGGCTTTCTACTCGGCTCCTGCGGCATACAGTACGCGCTCACATCGGACAACTGCTTAAAGGGTAAGTCTGACTCTTCCTGAAGTGCCATCGGCAGTCAATTTACCTCGCTTGCCCTATGAAGCTGCCAAAATAAACAAGGAGCTCGTGGTTTGTATTGTGTATCTATCGCGCGGCGGCGCCCGCGCGTCAGTTGGTAAATATATGGTTGTACCGAACGCACGCCTTATTATTCACTAGTGGCGAACGCGGAAAAAAAAAAAAAAAAAAAAATAAAAGCTAGCTTTATTATTCGGAGAAATTATGTCGATAGGAAAAGTGCGGGAGTTCGTGGTAGAGACGGGAAACTGGACAAGTTACGTCGAAAGACTAGAAATGTACTTTTTAGTCAATAAAGTGGCGGAGGACATGAAACTGCCCACATTGATTTCTGTGATTGGAGAGGAAGCTTACGATTTGTTGGCTACATTGGCCAGCCCAACCAAACCTGCGGAATTAACCTACGCCAGAGCGGTGGATTATTTGGCGGGCCACCTTCAGCCAAAACCGTCAATCTTGGCCGAAAGGTACAAGTTTCGTCAGCGGCGTCAACTGACCCATGAATCTATAAGTGACTATGCGACAGAGCTAAAGAAGCTGTCTAAGAATTGCGATTTTAAAACGGCTCTCGATGACAATCTTCGCGACCAGCTGGTGTGTGGGTTGAAAAGCGAATTGGTAAGACAAAGATTGTTTTCCGAAGAGAGCCTGCAGTATAGTCAGGCTATACGACTAGCTCTGTCATTGGAGGCTGCGGAACGCAATGCTAGTGCAGTGGATCAAGGGAGTGTGATGCCAACCGAAGGAATACACGAAATCAAGATAAGAGAGTGCCCAAACTGCGGCGACAGTAGGCACAGAGCTAGCGATTGCTGGTACAAAGATTACTTGTGCAGCGCGTGCAACGAATTCGGTCACCTAAGGCGGATGTGTCCAAAACGGACCAGGGATATGGAGTACAACCATGGGAGACGGTCGAGGCCAGCGGGAACTGCTGGTAGCTACGGAAACCGATCACGCGGCGGGCGCGTGATCAGCCGCGGTGCTGCGGCGGGTGCGAGCGGCAGAGCTTCGCGGGGATGGAGAACCGCGGGACGCGGGGGGCGGGATCGCGCCTCAGTGCACTTGTTAGAGGAGGACAACCGACCAAGTGACAGTCAAAGCAACTCCGATGAAGAAGAGCCTATATACCAATTGTCATTAAACCAATATAAACCGGTATGTATTGCTGTTAAGGTGCAAAATCGTTTGTTAAATATGGAAGTGGACACTGGATCCGCATTATCGTGTATAAGTAAACAAGCATACGAAGAATTGTTTAGTGATTTGAACTTGAAACCGTGCCGGATGAATTTGAAATTTTATGATGGCTCAATTATTCAACCGGAGGGATACCTAGAAACGGCGGTCAATTATAAGGACAAATGTAAAGTTTTGGATTTATATGTCGTGGATAGGGGAACCACAAACTTGTTAGGTAGGCAGTGGTTAGCTGAACTGGATATTCCAGTGAGGGTTCCTAATGTTTACGTGAATAACACTTCAATTGATCAATCAGACAAAAATAATAAAATAAATCAACTTATTTGCAGTCATGAGTCATTATTCGATGGCACACTGGGCACGTACACGGGCGGGGAGGCCCAACTATTCGTGCGCGAGGGTGCTGTGCCGGTCTATTGCCGGGCTCGCTCCCTGCCGTATGTGCTGAGGGCCCGCGTGGACGCTGAGCTCGACGCCATGCTCCGTGCTGGCGTGATTGAGCCTGTGGATCACTCGGACTGGGCCACCCCTCTGGTAATAGTTAATAAACCGGATGGCGGTTTGCGACTCTGCGCGGATTACAAGGTAACCCTAAATCGAGTCCTTATGGTTGACAGATACCCGGTTCCAAAAGTAGACGACCTTTTCAGTGATTTAAGTGGTAATAAGTACTTTACGAAGTTAGACCTATCGCAGGCATACAACCAGATACTGTTGACAGAAGAGTCAAAAAAATTTACAGTGATAAATACGCATAGAGGACTTTTTAAGTACAATCGTTTAGTTTATGGGTTATCCTCTAGCCCAGGGATTTTTCAGAAATTAATGGTTAATACTTTAAAAGAAATAAAAGATGTAGTGGTGTTTTTTGATGACATTTTGATAAAAAGCAGAAATTTAGAAAGTCATTTAAAAACTATTCAGAAGGTGTTTGAAACGTTAGAAAAAAATGGGTTGAAAATTAGGAAAAATAAATGCGAGTTTTTGGCGGGTCAAGTGCGTTACTTGGGATTTATAATAGATCAAAATGGGGTTCGGGTTGACCCAGATAAAATAATGCCAATTGCGACGATGCCGCATCCCACCAGTGTGACGGAATTAAAGTCTTTTATAGGTATGGTCAACTTTTACGGGAGGTTTATTCATAACCTAAGCAATTACCTAAGTCCACTTTATGAACTCCTTAAAAAGGGCAAGCACTGGAGCTGGGGAACGGCTCAGGAGGCGGCTTTCGAGCAAGTAAAGCAACTATTAAGTAACGCTTGTGCATTAGCGCATTTTGACATTTCCCAGGAAACTGTGGTAACCGTCGACGCTTCGGGACGGGGGCTCGGCGCGGTGATCGCGCAGCGGGGGCCGGGGGGCGAGCGTGTCGTGGCGTATGCTTCGCGCACGCTGACGCAACCTGAGCTACACTATAGCCAAATTCATAAAGAGGCACTAGCGATTGTTTTCGCAGTAGATAAATTTCACCAATACATATATGGTCGGAAATTTATACTACGAACCGATCACAAGCCTCTGGTGACCATCTTTGGCCCAAATGTGGGCGTCCCAAGCGCAGCCGCTAGTAGGTTACAGCGATGGGCGGTAAAATTGTCTGCCTACGACTTTGACATTGAGTATATCAGGACCGATTTGAATACAGCTGATGTACTGTCCCGCCTAATTAGGTCCCATAAAAATGAATCAAAAAATGAAAATGACTATATGACTTTTTTGTTTTTTCTAAAGCACTAACCCGTGCTAGGGAATAATTTAAACATTTATAATAAGTTGAAAAAATTCACTCGGGACAGGACTTGAACCCGCAACCTTCCGCATACCGTGCAGGCGCTCTACCAATTGAGCTACCGAGTCAAGTCCTGTCCCGAGTGAATTTTTTCAACTTATTATAAATGTTTAAATGACTATATGCCTGAACAAACTTATTTACATTTCAGTACAGACGCGTTATTACTAGACGCTAACATTCTGAAACGAGAAACGCGTTCAGACCCTATTCTTAGCAGGGTTTTGAGCTTTATTAGGGACGGTTGGCCCAATGAGGTCGAGTTGAGGGAACTTAAACCATACCAAAATAGAAAAAATGAGCTGTACGTCGAGCTTGGCTGCATTATGTGGGGTCACCGAGTGGTGGTGCCCCCTGCATGCAGACAAAAGGTACTTTTGGAGCTGCATGACTCGCACATGGGGATAGTTAAGAGCAAAGCCCTAGCTCGCAGTTACGTATGGTGGCCCGGGGTAGATGAGGCGGTGGAGGGTGTGTGTCGCGCGTGCACCGTGTGCGCCGCCGTGGCCGACGCGCCGCCCACGCACGAACCACACTGCTGGCCATGGCCTTCACGTCCGTGGTCTCGCCTACATCTAGATTTTCTTTCCATCGCGGGTATGACTTATATGGTGGTAATTGATGCTTGTTCTAAGTGGATTTAAGCATTTAGAATGCAAAGAACTACAGCTGAAGCCGTCATTTACGTATTAAGAGATTTGTGGGCGAGGTTTGGGCTTCCAAGGCAGGTAGTGAGTGATAATGGCCCACCGTTTACAAGCGGAGAATTTTGTTCTTTCTTGAAGCAAAATGGTATAGAGCAACTTTTCTCCGCCCCTTACCATCCAGCTTCTAATGGAGCTGCAGAAAATGCGGTGAAAATCTGCAAGCGCACCATAAAAAAGGCCCTAAAACAAAAAGTGGATGTCCATGCAGCCCTATGCAGATTTCTATTAGCGTACAGAAATATCGAGCACGCAACCACGGGGGACAGTCCCGCCAACATGTTGTTAGGGCGCAGCCTCCGCATGCGCCTCGACTGCCTCAAACCGGCGCGCGACGCGCGGGTGGCGGCGCGCCAGGCCCGCACCGCGCGGGACGCGGGCGGAGCGCACCGCTCGTTTTCCCCGGGAGATGTCATTTGGTACCGAGATTATCGAAGCGTAGATAAATGGCTCCCAGGTAGGGTCACTGAGGTCTTAGGAAGTACTGATTATACAGTTGAGGCTAGGCCAGGAACCGAGGTACATAGGCATGTCAATCAGCTAAGGCGAAGGGTAACCGAAGACAGACGCGTGAGTGAATATGAACCGCCAAGCTTTGATGATGATAATAACCACGCACATGCGCGGAGGTCTTCTCTGCTATTCCCATTACCAGAGGGGGATAGAGCGTTGCATGAGAGCGAGACAGCGCCGCAGCCAATCGCATCACCATCGCGCCGCGCGGAGCCAGTGCGGGGGGTAAGCAGTGGCACTGATTTGCAGATTCCCTCGCTTAACAACTCGCCGGCCTCGCCGCTCGTAACTGTTACGTCACCCACTGTGCCAACGAATCAAGGAGTAGAGGTAGAAGCCAATATAAGCCGACGTAGATATCCTTGTAGAAACCGTAAACCGCCTGTAAGATATGGTTTTGGTGAAATTGATTAACTGTTAGTTAAGTTAACATAAGTTATACAATAATAAGTAACGAGATATTTATATTAAGGAATGCCATGTTCCAACATACTTATTATATTTACAATTGATAATTACCTTGATTGAGGTCGGGTTATTGTTTCCGTTCACATTCGACATTCAACTTACTTTAAAATGTTATTGTTCCCTAGGGTTATATTGCCGTGTATTTGATTACTAGAGTGTTAGGTTATACATAGTTGCTAAGTCTTAAATAAGGGTGAAGGTATTGTGTATCTATCGCGCGGCGGCGCCCGCGCGTCAGTTGGTAAATATATGGTTGTACCGAACGCACGCCTTATTATTCACTAGTTTGTTCAAACGTGTGTTATCATAGGTCGTATTTTTATATTTTTTGTCGGATAAAGAGTTGTTTTAGTTTTACTACTGCAATAAATATTCCATACATGATTACTTTTCGATATTTTCGGGTTTTTTAACCCGGAATCTTCTTGTAACACCCTGTATACATCTATTCATGGATAGAACAATATAGCTACCAATGGCGGAAAGAGGCAGACAGAAAGGTGGTTATTGTGCAAGCTCTCCAGGCGCGGAGAGCCGTGCCCCGGCCGCACATAAAGGCGCGTCCTCACCCGACCGGGCTGCCGAAGACGTCGTCGGGTCTCGTTCCGCGGCTGGCCTTCCCTCCAGTGGGTCTCGTGTTGGCTCTTTAGAATAATAAAACGTCTTGTGACACCTGTATTAAATTACTTATACAGGGTGCACTCTAAGTCGATAGCGGAACTTTAAGTAGGCTCTCTACTGATCACTACAAACAACTTGTACCAGGTGGCGAATAAATGGAACGAAAAAAATATCAGCTGTTCCATACAAAAGGTCGACTCAGTACTGCACCAAATGTATGAAAACGCAGATTTTTTTTTCGCTCCATTTTTTTCGTCACCTAGTACAAGTTGTTTGTAGTGATCAGTAGACAGCCTACGTAAAGTTTCGCTATCGACTTAGAGTGCACCCTGTAGAATATTTTGCTTACAATGGCTGAAAGAGACAGAGCTGTGTCTGTTTGTTTTGAAATGGTCTTTATTAACAGAAAAATAAATATTTCGTAAGATACATAAACACAGTTTAGTACATACAGCTTGAGATTACAGGTCGGGTTATTAACTAGGCAGGCTACAGCGCCTTTTTTTTATTTATTAAAAGACGGCTAAGTCTCAAACCGCCACAGACCCTGTGTCTGCCCCGAGTATGGTACTTATTGTGCAAGCTCTGAGGCACCCGGCCACCCGCCCAGCTGCAACTAAAGGCGCGTCCTCACCCGACAGGGTTGCCGAAGGCGTCGTAGGGTGACGTGGTCTCGTTCCGCGGCTGGCCGTACCTCCATTGGTTTCGGATTGGCTCGTTAGAATAATAAAACAACTTGTGACACCTGTATTAGTTTGCTTAAAGAACATTTCGTTAACAATGACAGACCTGTATCTGCCCCGAGTACGGTGGTTATTGTGCTGAGGCACCCGCCTAGCTGCAACTAAAGGCGCATCCTCACCCGACAGGGCTGCCGAAGACGTCGTCGGGCGACGTGGTCTCGTTCCGCGGCTGGCCGTCCCTCCAGTGGGTCTCGAGCGAGAAGCTGCCGCGTCCCCCGCGCGACTGGATCCCCCCGCCGCGCCCCGCTGACGACACGCCGGCTCACATCGAGCATACGTCCGCAGCTGATGGTTCCGCCATGGGCGTCATCGTCACCAGGTCAGTCGCGACTCACAAGATTTGGTTTGATCCTTCCGGCTGCCTCAGCACTAGAATGGGTTAGGGTTTGTAAATACACAAATCGCAAGTGTTTAGGGCTGAAGCGCGTTTTTGCTTGTTACTCAAAATCATTTTCCGCCGTCTACAGGGTGTTACGGAGAGGTCCTGTGATATTGAAGCGGGTCACTTCACTCACCAATACAAGTAGCTTTTACTAAGGGGCCAAGTGCGAAGTCATGAAAAAAATATCAGCTGATCCATACATTTGGTGCAGTCCGTATTGAATTTTAGTATTTTTTTATTAAATTAGGTAAGCCAACAACCCAAAAAACAAACTTAACAAGCATTACATTTTGAAGGTCACTCTTGGAAACAAAAACTTTATACGGTTTTACTCCTCATTTTATCGAAGCCTGAGAAAAAACAGTTCTAAAGGAAAAAATAAAAATGTTTGGTGTGCTCGCCTTTAGGAAGGTTTAAAACACCCAGGCGAACTTTTAAACACACATAAGTACGACTACAGTTCGGTCCGTGAGGCGTGCAACGAAATATCCTGCAGTTCCTAAACTATTGTAAAAAGTTCGGCTTCGTCGAAGCTAGCCGTGTTTGTTGTTGCCTACACTTTGCGATGATAAACTTTCAGGTAAACTTTACTTTAGAACTCGTTCGACTGGTTGCGACATCCCGCGGTAAATAGGCAAAACAGCAAAACACGCTGCGCCCTCTCGCATGAAGTTCACCCGAACTGCATAGTTTAATTTCCTTTACAATGAAAACGGACCACAACGCATCTATAACGTTAGGGAAAGGGCGGCCTTTTTAAATAGATTTCTTTAAATGACGAAAATCCATATTGTTCACCCGAATTTCATCAGTGATTCTGAGGAGAAAATGGTTGTTAGTACGTAGTAGTTTGGGTCAACCTCGCCACGAAGCGTAGTATTGTGTGCAGCGAGGCTTTTTTATGTTTTCTGGATGTGGTATACTTGTTTTAGAATTCTTCTTCTTTGCGTATCGATGGCGATATCTTAGTCTAATTTAAATTGTTTTGTGCCCAGAATTCCGCAACGCTGATGCGTTTTCATTAGCCTCCATTAGATCCTCCTGTGTGCCTGCCTGTTTATGTTTGTTTGTATGTACGTATGAATGTTCGTTCGACGATAACTTGAGTAAATTTAGTCGGATCGTCACGAAATTTGGTAGGCAGGTAAATAAGGTAAAGATAATTTTTAAGTTCGAACATGAGCCAAATCGGTCTAGGGGTTGCTGAGATATGGGGTCGCGAGTTCAAAGTTCGGGGCGAACCACTAGTTATTTAGAGTCAATTGCTTATTATCTTCATTGCAGGGCGTCGATGCTCTCCCACTGCCGGATGCTGTCAGTTGCGTGCAACTACACAGAGGGCGAGCACATGGTCTGTGTGCTCGACTTCAAGCGTGAGACTGGTCTGTGGCACGCGGTCCTCACCAGCGTCCTCAACGGGATGCACGTCATCTTCATTCCCTACGCGCTGATGAAGATCAGCCCCGCCTCCTGGATGCACATGATCACCAAGTATAGGTAGGGGACGTGCTCTTCTTTTCGAGTGGACAAATTTAAAGCTAGAATCACACTGGCCCAGTGGCCCTACGTATTTTGATACAACGCGTCGCGTAAGTAGCGTAAGGTAAGTCGTGTCTTTCTAGACTCTAGCCACACAAATTCAAGCGGCCAGATATCAAAAATAGCGTACGTCGGGGCAGTGTGATTTTAGTTGTGTCTTCTTCGCGCACGACTGTAGAATAAATCGTACAGAATGTTAAACTTGACATTTGGCATCTCTACTAGTAAGGCCATTGGTTAGTTTTTTCTCGGTACCTACTTATAGGTATTTATTTCACATGAGTAAATTTCGACGTTGCGTTTGCTGGGCCTCGCAGTTTCTGAACCGCAGTTGTGTCTCAATTAGTGTCGATAGGTTCAGCGTTATACAGGGTGGATTTATGAGACGGGGCAGTAAGGGCAGGTAAAATCTGTGAATGCGGTTCATAATATTTCAAACAGTTATGGAAGGTTTCCTAAGAACATTTTCCTGTAACTATAACGGTTAAAGTACCTGCCCTTACTGCCCCGTCTCAAAAATCCACCCTGTATAAGTAAAACTGAACCTATCTGTGACCTATCGAAACACAACTCGTTACTTATTGTAACAAATAACTTCTACTAGTTTAATAAAAAAACTTTTATTTTTGTACCACACGCAGCAGGCAGCTGCACCAAAAACGTAGAGAGCAACAAAAGTTGAGTCCCTGAAAACAGAATATGTCGTTAACGCGTTGCGTCTGTTCCCAAGGGCCTCGGTGGCGATAGTGAAGTCGCGCGACCTGCACTGGGGACTGCTGGCGACGCGCGACCACAAGGAGATCTCGCTGGGCTCGCTGCGGATGCTGCTGGTCGCCGACGGCGCCAACCCCTGGTCGCTCAGCTCCTGCGACCAGTTCCTCTCCGTGTTCCAGAGCAAAGGTATACTATCTCTAGCTTCTTTCACACCGATTAAGACGAAGGAGAAGGCATACTAGGGCCGCCTAGACCCTAGATCCTAAAACCTATGAATAAAACTTGCACAAGTCCACCTTGGCAGTATTATTCTAGTGCAGGTTTTATTCGTAAGTTCCAGGATTTCGGCTCTTGGTCCAAATACGCCAGCTTTCCCTGTTCTGCGCTGAATCTGTTGTTACTGTAATTGTGTTTTTTTTAACTGTCTGTTTCCGTGTCCAGGCGTCCGCGGCGACGCGATCTGCCCTTGCGCTTGCAGCAGCGAGTCTCTAACGGTGTGCGTGCGGCGCGCGGGGCGCGGCGGCGGCGGCGCGTCGGCCGGCCGCGGCGTCCTGTCGATGTGCGGGCTGTCGTACGGCGTCGTGCGGGTGGACGCCGAGAACTCGCTCACGTCGCTCACGCTGCAGGACTGCGGGCAGGTGGCGCCCTCCTGTGAGTATTGTTTGTGAGTCTTCGACGGTCTCCATGTGCGGGCTGTAGAAATGTATTTTTTATTGATAAAAAAAAAACCTTTCCAATGCGATCCAATCCAATCGATAGCTCAATTGGTAGACCGATGGCACGCAATGCCGGAGATTGCGGGGTCAAGTCTTGTCCTTATAACCTTATTTTTAACCTTGTAATAAATCTTTTTAAACGGTTTTATTTAGCTCACCCCGTTTGTTTTATTCTTTAGTCTTTCTTGGGTCAAATTTAGTAATTCAAATTTCACCCTCTTCCTGTCAACCGATTAATCTGAAATTTTGTATACACTTTGGATTTTGGTGACAATACAATTATGTTTATTCATTATCATTATAAATCCAAGATGGCGGCCGCTACAAAATGGCGGATAACGTAGGTTTTATCAATCCCATCAATATGGGTATCAAATGAAAGGGCTCAACAAGCAGAATACAATATACTATAAAAAAATTAAATCCAAGATGGCGGCAGCTACAAAATGGCGGATAACGTAGGTTTTATCAATCCCATCAATATGGGTATCAAATGAAAGGGCTCAACAAGCAGAATACAATATACTATAAAAAATTTAAATACAAGATGGCGGATGCTACAAAATGGCGGATAACGTAGGTTTTATGGATCCCATCAATATGGGTATCAAATGAAAGTGCTCAACCAGTATAATACAATGTACTATATAAAATTAAAATCCAAGATGGCGGCCTCTACAAAATGGCGGATAACTTAGGTTTTATCAATCCCATCAACATGGGTATCAAATGAAAGGTCTCAACAAGTAGAATACAATGAATTAAACAGAATGCGAAATAAAAACTAAAAACTAGAAAATAAAAATAAGTAAAAAAACTTTTTAAGATAAACCGTTTTATGTTAAACATACATTGCAATGTTTAAGATAAATGTACTAAAAACCAAAAAATAATAAAATAGATACAGTCGTGGGAATTATAAACATATGCATAGACTAGACTAAAATAAAACCGTGGGGCACGTCAATTGTCACACACACTACTACTTATCACACGTCCATCGTTGTCGGTTGAACAACTGCCTAATTATAGTGTAACATTACAAAACAAACATTTTAATCAACGATTGTAGACAATTGACGTGCCCCACGGTTTTATTTTAGTCTAGTCTATGCATATGTTTATAATTCCCACGACTGTATCTATTTTATTATTTTTTGGTTTTTAGTACATTTATCTTAAACATTGCAATGTATGTTTAACATAAAACCGTTTAACTTAAAAAGTTTTTTTACCTATTTTTATTTGTACACACGACAGCACGTCAGAGTGTACACTTTTGTTGTAAAGTCGCCCGTAACATAATCGAGTAGAGTACTACCGTGTAAGGGTCGACGTGCTGTCGTGTGTACAGTACAAATTCTAAACCATGCTTATACATAACTAGCTTTAGCCCGCGACTTCGTCCGCACAGACTTTTTTTTTCTCGTGTGTTTTTCCGTTGTTTTAATGGTTATTCTGCTATTTGGGGCTGAGAGAAATCCAACAAATAAAAAATCATAAAAATCGGTCCACCTGTTCTCGAGTTATAAATGGTGTAACTAACACGACTTTGTTTTATGTATTAAGAAGATACAGTTACACATGTCTTACCCAACATTCCCCGGCCGCAGGTGTGATAGTGGTGGTGAAGATGGAGGGCCCAGCGTTCCTCTGCAAGACCGACGAGGTGGGCGAGATCTGCGTCCTGTCCGGCGCTACGGGCTCGGGCTACTGGGGCCTGCCGGGGCTCACCAACACCGTGTTCCGGGTTCGACCGCTCGACTCTGATGGTGACACCATCGGCGAGGAGTCCTACGTCCGGAGCGGCCTGCTAGGCTTCCTGGGACCTGGTGGTAAGCAAATTACAATAAACAATAGGCCCCGCCCGGCACAAAAAATGGCGCTGCGCAATCAAACCTAAAGCCCGGTTTGCATTATTCCAGCGCTGGAATGGTTCGCTGAACTGGAATGGGAATAATGTAAACCGGCACTGGAATGCACTGGATTAATTCCAGTTTACACTAGTGGTTCGCCCCGAACTATGAACTCGCGACCCCATATCTCAGCAACCCCTCGACCGATTTGGCTCATATTCGAATTTTTAAATTCTCCTTGCCTCATTTACCTGCCTACCAAATTTCATGACTATCCGACAAAATTTACTCGAGTTATCGTCGAACGAACATTCATACATACATACATACAAACATAAAAACGCCGGATTGTTCCAGTAGACTCGGAGAACTTAGCTCGCTCGTTCAACTAGTGTTTCGCCCCGAACTTCGAACTCGAGACCTCATATCTCAGCAACCCTTCGACCGATTTGGCTCATGTTCGAAATTAAAATATCTCTTTGCCTCATTTACCCACCTACCAAATTTCATGACGAGCCGACTTTTACTCAAGTTATCGACGAACGAACATTCATACACACATACATACATACAAACGCCGGATTGTTCCAGTAGACTCGGAGAACTTAGCTCGCTCGTTGCATTTCAGTTCAGCAATCCATTCCAGCGCTGGAATAATATAAACCGGCCATAAGACACCCATACGGTCCAGTAGATAGTACAGAAGCTTAGGCTATGGGTATTACTCTGCAAGACTGACGAGGAGACAGCCTTCCGGGGTTCACCAAAACCGTGTTCCGGGTTCGACCGCTGGACTCACACGGCGATACCATCGGCGAAGAGTCTTACGTCTGAAGCGGCCTATTAGGCTTTCTGGGACCTGGTGGCAACTTGGTAAGCAATGACAATAAATTGTACGTAAGCATAGGCCCCGCATCACACAAAATACACGGGGCAAAAGGCCGCGTGGTGCGGGTGGGTAGAAAACACGGTCCGAGAGCCACATTCGCGCTGTTTGCCCAGCCGCGCCACCATTGTTTGTTCTGTTTGGCGTACATACTTCTGTTGTGGTTAACTAAATACTACTACGATGTTTAATTAAGGGAAATGGTCGTGCCCACAGGCCTAGTGTTCGTGTGCGGCAGCCGCGACGGCCTAATGACGGTGACGGGCCGCAAGCACAACATGGACGACATCATCGCTACCGTGCTCGCCGTGGAACCAATGAAGTTCATCTACCGCGGCCGCATCGCCGTCTTCTCTGTGCGAGTGCTGCGCGACGAGCGCATCTGCATCGTGGCCGAGCAGCGGCCCGACTGCGGCGAGGAGGAAGTAAGTTAATCAACCGCGGCCGTAGGAGGAAGTAAGTTCATCTACCGCAGCCGCAAGAGGAAGTAAGTTCATCTACCGTGGCCGCAGGAGGAAGTAAGTTCATCTACTGCGGCCGCAAGAGGAAGTAAGTTCATCTACCGCGGCCGTAGGAGGAAGTGAGTTCATCTACCGCGGCCGTAGGAGGAAGTAAGTTCATCTACCGCGGCAGTCGGAGGAAGTAAGTTAATCTACCGCGGCTGCAAGAGGAAGTAAGTTCATCTACCGCGGCCGTAGGAGGAAGTAAGGTCATCTACCGCGGCCGTCGGAGGAAGTAAGTTAATCTACCGCGGCTGCAAGAGGAAGTAAGTTCATCTACCGAGGCCGTAGGAGGAAGTAAGTTCATCTACCGCGGCCGCAGGAGGAAGTAAGTTCATCTACCGCGGCCGTAGGAGGAAGTAAGTTCATCTACCGTGGCCGCACGAGGAATTAAGTTCATCTACTGCGGCCGCAAGAGGAAGTAAGTTCATCTACCGCGGCCGCATCGCCGTCTTCTCTGTGCGAGAACGGTCGAGATAAAAGGCGGATGCTCTTCAAGCGGCTTCGACCTGCTTGCACTTTAAAGCCCCGTTTTCACAGTAAAATTATAAAAGACGAAGAGCGCCATCCAAGAAAATGGACGCCTCTGATTGGTCGGTTCCATCCGAACGTTTACATTTTTGCGAGCTTGTCTCTAGTTCGGATGGAATTGACCAATCAGAGTCGTCTATTTTCTTGGATGGCGCTTTTGGTTTTAGTAAAATAAGACTATGAAAACCCGGCTTAATAGTTCTCAAGTTCAGAACTTAATAGTTCTCGCCTTGAATACGCGGTAGTTTTCCTAACACCACTCTCTTCCGCAGTCATTCCAATGGATGTCGCGGGTGCTGCAAGCCGTCGACTCCATTCACCAAGTGGGCATCTACTGCTTAGCCCTCGTGCAGCCCAACTACTTGCCCAAGACACCGCTGGGCGGGATCCACCTGAGCGAGTGCAAGCGACGCTTCTTGGACGGAACCCTCCATCCGGCCAATGTGCTCATGTGTCCGCACACCTGCGTCACCAACCTGCCCAAGCCACGGGAGATACACTCGGGTAATGTAGCTCTTATGTTCTGGATAATAGAGTTGATATCGCTGGGCGACATCCGCCTGAGCGAGTGAAGGCGGCGCTTCTTCAACCGGACCCCGCAACCATAAACCAGTATCAAAGTATGGCAGCAACCAGTGATGAAGATAGGTTAGGAAGCGTGATGAATGCATGCCAGAGATGCGCTGCAAATTAAGGCTCAATTCACACTGGCGCAGAGTCGAAGCGAAGCGAAGCGACGCGACGCGAAATAATTAGCGACGCGCGCATCCGCGCGTCGCTGAGCGTTTTCAAATTTCGAAACACAAATTCGTACCGTATTAAAAGAGAAATAGAGATGATGAAAAACGTGCGCTTCGCTTCGCTTCGACTCTGCGCCAGTGTGAATTGAGCCTTAGACGAGATAATTATACGCCATTTTACTTTTTGCTTGTACCTTATTGGCTGAAGCTCCGTCCAGTCTCCTATTGGTTCCTCGTGTAACCGAGCGATGTTTTCCAGACGTGGGGCCGGCGTCGGTGATCGTCGGCAACCTGGTGCAGGGCAACCGGCTCGCGTCGGCGCAGGGCCGCGACATGGGCTACTCCGACGACTCGGACGCTGCCAGGAAGGTGCGTACCAACCCGAACCGACAAACAAACTCGCCTGTCTGTGACCCTTTGGCATCATTTCTAGCAGTGGACACTACACAAAGACTAAATTTAAATATCTTATTTCCAGTACCAGTTCATATCTCAAATCCTGAGGTGGCGGGCGCAAAGCACCTCGGACCACGTGATATTCACGCTGCTCAACTCCAAAGGCGCCGTCGCCAAGGTGCTGACGTGCGCGGAGCTCCACAAGAAGGCGGAGCGCATCGGGAACCTACTCCTGGAGAAGGGCCGCGTCAACACCGGTGACCACGTCGCGCTCATCTTCTCCCCCGGGCTCGACCTCATCTGCGCCTTCTACGGCTGTCTCTACGTCGGCGCCGTGCCCGTCACCATCCGCCCCCCGCATCCGCAGAACCTCCACACCACGCTACCCACGGTCAGAATGATAGTCGACGTCAGCAAGGCCACCTTGGTCCTCTCCAACCAGTCTGTGATAAAGCTGCTGCGCTCCAAGGAAGCCAGCAACGTGCTGGACAGCAAGGCTTGGCCGCTCACCCTCGACACCGACGACATGCCCAAGAAAAAGCTCCCGATCCTGTACAGAGCACCCACGGCCGAGATGCTGGCGTACCTCGACTTCAGCGTCTCGACGACGGGCATGCTCGCCGGGATCAAGATGTCACACGCCGCCGTCACCTCCCTCTGCCGCTCGATGAAGATCGCGTGCGAGCTGTATCCCTCGCGGCACATAGCGCTGTGCCTCGACCCCTACTGCGGGCTCGGCTTCGCGCTCTGGTGCCTCAGCAGCATCTACTCCGGACACCACTCCATACTGATACCGCCCTCCGAAGTCGAAATGAACCCGGCCTTGTGGCTGAGCGCCGTCTCGCAGTACAAAGTACGCGACACGTTCTGCTCTTACGGCGTCATGGAGCTGTGCACTAAAGGTCTAGGCAGCTCGGTCAACACGTTGAAGGCCAAGGGAATCAACCTGGCCTGCGTCAGGACCTGCGTCGTGGTCGCCGAGGAGAGGCCCCGTATAAACTTGACCAACTCGTTCTCAAAGTTGTTCTCCGGTCTAGGGCTGAGCCCGCGCGCCGTGTCGACGTCGTTCGGGTGTCGGGTGAACATCGCGGTGTGCCTGCAGGGCGCCTCCAGCCCCGAGCCTTCCACCGTGTACGTGGACCTGCGCGCGCTGCGCAACGACCGCGTGTCGCTCGTGGAGCGCGGCAGCCCGCACTCGCTCTGCGTCATGGAGTCCGGCAAGCTGCTGCCCGGCGTGAAGGTGATCACCGCCAACCCGGAGACCAAGGGGCAGTGCGGCGACTCGCATCTGGGCGAGATATGGGTGCAGTCGCCGCACAACGCGAGCGGCTACTTCACCATCTACGGGGACGAGAGCGACTACGCGGACCACTTCAGCGCGCAACTAGTCACGGGGAACACGGGGGAGGTGTACGCGCGGACTGGCTACTTGGGGTTCCTGCGGCGCACGGAGATCAGCGCGGTGGCGTCGTCGGGCGACGACACGACGAGCCTGGCGACGCGCGACAGCGACACAGAGTCGCTGCTGTCGGGCTGCAGCGCGGGCGGCGCGGGCGGCGCGGGCGGCGGCGACGCGCACGACACACACGACGCCGTGTTCGTGGTGGGCGCGCTCGACGAGACCATCATGCTGCGCGGGATGCGCTACCACCCCATCGACATCGAGAACTCGGTCATGCGGTGCCATAAGAAGATCGCTGAATGGTGAGTTTAATTTACCATGACACATACACGATACACACTCGCCGTACACCCTCTTTTCAACAAACTTTCGCACATTACTCGTCGTCGTCTGTAACCAAAGTAATGTATTGTTTGTTCCCCCGCAGCGCCGTGTTCACGTGGACGAACCTGCTGGTGGTGGTGGTGGAGCTGGACGGCGCCGACAGCGAGGCGCTCAACCTGGTCCCGCTGGTCACCAACACGGTCCTCGAGGAGCACCACCTGATCGTGGGCGTCGTGGTCGTCGTGGACCCCGGCGTCGTGCCCATCAACTCGCGCGGCGAGAAACAACGCATGCACCTGCGCGACGGATTCCTCTCCGACCAAATCGACGCCATTTACATCGCCTATAACATGTAAGCGGACAATGCTGCCAGGATACAGACGAGCTCAATATTACGATTCTGTATCGTGTGTTTGTCGAACCAAATCGGTCCCTTTGTAGTGTCATTGTGAGCGGAAGGTATTTCGCTTGTTTTGTAGACCAATTTGGTGAGTTTTGGAAACGTTTACGGTCCATGGGATCGCTGGCGGAAGCCGTACTTTACACCCATCGTTATTGATTAGAATTAGGGTTCTGTTGTTTAATCGAAATTCATTAATTTTACTCCAAATGTAATCTTAAAATACTTTTGACGATATACTGTATTGTATGTAGCACTTTCCAATTAAGTATTTCTAATTATGGTACATTCGTACTTTGTAAAAGTACCGATATTTGTTCAACGCGTACCAAATCGCAAATTAATGCCAAAACGGATGCGTGTTTTCAGATTTCTGAAACCTGCTGCTATCTTATTCACAAAAATATATGCCTTTAGTCTGGTGTTTAAATTCTTAGTTTGATCTAACCCAACAGAACACTACAGTACTGGGCCCTTAGGGTCAAGTGGAGTAGGCTATAATGTATACTTGTCATTGGATGGCTTGGTAATTTAGAAACTTGACAATGAGTTAGGGGTGATCTAATTAAGTTTAGTAAAACATGTCTGATGCAAGGCTGAATTCCAGTTAAAATCATAAAAAACGTAGTGTTGGTCTAAAGCGTTTTATGTTATTCGAATAATATTTCAACAATTTTGTATTCACAATAATTGTTGTGATTATGTCTGTCCTGTATACCCGTCGTCCCATCAGCAGATACCTTTAGGGTGTCTGGAAGAGATCTCAATTGGTGACGATCTTGTGCAGCGACGTCCAGCTCGCGCAGCACGAAATGCCTATCGAGCTCGTAATTACGATTGTGCTCTGTCCCACTCTATGCAGGTCAATAGAGTGAATCAGAGCGCACTGTAGCTCGCTTTCGGGATACAGAGGCATCTTTTGCTGCGGGGGCGGATCGATTCGATGTTGATTTGTAATAAAAAAAACTAGTAAATATAAATGTATAATTATTATAGTATGTATGTTAACGTTATAGAATCGCAATTCAGTAATCAAGTAGGTAAGTGTATTCTTAGTTTTGTTAACAATAGCTTGACACATAATGTAAACGATTGAACATAGTGCTGTTGGAAGTCAACGCTTTTATTTTGAACAGTTTTCTGCTAACCGATCCACAGACATTGACGAAATATGGTTAGTCCCTTAGTTTCTCGACGAAGAACAACGCAAACGTAAACTCTTTTGGCGCGTTAAAAATCATTTGCAGTCAAGGCAAATGTTTATAAGCCGCGGTACACTACAAATACTTCCATCATTATACCGGCGATATGGGTATACTGTTCGGTTTACTGAACATGCGTCATTAATTACTGTACTCGTATGACGCATACCTAATACTAGTTCATCACAAGCAAGACCAAAATATATAAATAGTGAATAGCAATATTTGTTTGAATCATGTGCTTTCAGAGAAGATTTTTTTTATTTAGTTAGGCCCAGTTTTAATTTTAATTAACCAATGTTCGATGACTGGGTTCGATATATTTGACGCAATATAAAATAAAGGTTTAAGTTATAAGTACGTAATGTAAGTAGACCATACGCAGCATAAAATAAGCAGTGTTTAATGACTTTTATACTGAAGGGGTTCCATGACTTGCTAAGTGGATCAAAAAGTCTGACTTGCAGAAATCACTACTGATTGTGAAAATGTTGTCGATTTGTTTTGATGACACGACAGGATCCCAGTACATTACTTATTAAGTTCAGCAACGAAATTACGCTGCTGAACTTCGGCGGCTGAACTTACATTCCACTGTGTTTGTATGAAGATGACTGGTCAACCTCCCCTAAACCAAAATATTTACGGGCGCAACCGTGAACTAAAGTGCATTCATGTCATTATTTATTTTTAAAACTCTTCAAAGAAAATTATTGTTTTTAAATCAAGCAAGCATGTATTCAGAATCTCTTCAGTATTCAAACCACTAAAGTTGCTCTGTGTGTTGCTCAAAATTCTTGTTTGTTTCGCCATTTCATTCCATGTAACGAATCTAATTATTATTATTTATACACCGTGGAATTTTAGTGGTTTTAAAGCCGAAGATATTTAGTTGCACTCGTGATTCAGAGCCAATTTCCAAAATTTTACTTTAAAACGAGCGAAATAAAAAAAAACTTCCCAATACAAACGGCTATCGCCAATCGACACCATTTGTATGGAGAAGTGAATTTTTTTTTCGCGCGTTTAGGAATGAAATTTTGTAATTTGGCTCAGAATCACCAGTGCAACAAAATACCTTCGGCTTTAAAACCACTAAAATTCCACGGTGTATTCAAAATGTATTGTTAGGTAGTTTTTTTTAAATTAAAGATTGTGAATTATAAAATTTATAATTATTTGACTAGGTAGATTTTTCTATTTACTTTATCTTCTTGTAATTATTTATTGGTTTAATGTAAATATACTTTTGTTATTTAATTTTATGTTTAAAATCGAGCATTATGGTATTGAGCTTTTAATGTTGTTTTAAATTATGAATTTAAGTCGACAGTTTATGGACTAGTGTATAAGTATAATCAAAAAGTTTATTATTTCAATTAAAAATTCTGTGGTTTCTCTACTCTAATTTATATTATGGTTATTTTATAAAAATGTAGTCATTATACATAATAAGTAAACTTTTAGTTAATTTCTCTCAGATTAATGAACAAATACTGTCGAATCGTAAATCGTAATCATCGTTGATTATATCTTACTTGTATAGAATAATGTACCTAATCGTTCAGCTAGGACTGTTGTCACATGGTATGTAGCTATATGACACAATAACTACTGTTAAAATCTATGTAATACAATTAATAATACACCAGAATGAGCTGTAGTGTAGCACACCATCTGTAATGGATAATGATAATTTGATAGAATTGCTCCTATTCATAAATATGTATTATTATTGCATACTCTTTAAATTTATCAAAATGCATTTTACTTATCTAAATAGCCGCACAAAAATTGGAACCTTTCGGACAAACTTTTGTTAGGACAATATAAGTGTAACAAAACGTAATTCTAGAATTTTTGTACTGTCGTGGCCAAAGAATGGTCTGATTAAGACTTGTGAATTTGCTTATACTTACTTAATACATCTATTGTGAATTATCTGGGACATGAATAAAAATGTGCATTCTGGTTTGAAAATATTTGAGTTATTTATTTTCTTGCTGGGGTGGCAAGATCAAGAGTTGACCTAATAAAAGGAGAGGCTTTGTCATTTCACAGTGTAACACCACCTTATGTTACACTGTGACATATTGGGACTTTTTTTTTCCATTGCTTGGTTGTACTGGCGGTGGACCAGAAACTTGTTGATTACCAGGGCCCTTAGCTTGTAACACAATGGTGCCAAAATGGGCTGTCAGGTGACGACTTCAATTACGATTTGCTAACGCTGTCTGTGCTTTTAATGTTTTTCTAGTACAGCAAAGAATATTTTGATTCTAATTCTAGAGGATTAGTTCCCTGGTTGTAGGAGAAAAACGAGGAGAGCCCGGTTTTGTCCTTCTGCCGGGACGCCATTGACCCGCCATTGCGTTACAGGCTAAGGGCCCTGAACATCGGCTTGTAATGAAAAGAATACTGTTTTATTGCCGTGGACGAATGGGTCTGAAGCAGAAAAATCGATGAACAAAAATAGCTTAGTTTAGCTTGAAAATATTGAAAAAACTGAAATTTTTTAAACCAAGTCCAACCATCTAGGTACAGTCGGCCACAGTCTCAGATACCCCTTTTTGTTTCGATTTGCGCCTTTATGCCGCGCGCGATAAGAGCTGCCATGGGGTATCTGAGATTGTGGCCGACCGTACAACGCTTGTACGGTTTGTGAGCGTTTCATATTTTTTTTACCACAACACGTTTGGCTCATGTCGCGTGGGTTAGAAGACGAATGACTTTGTTGTTATACATATAATTTTTTTGAAAAACTAACATCACGATATGTAACCGTCTATTTTGCAACTTTTCTGTGGTCACGTAACACGTATGCGACGGAATATTGAGTCACAAAAACTGAACTATTAAAGTACGTTTACATTTTAACAGCTCAAGAAAATGCCTCTAACATCGGCCGAAAAAACAAGTCGCTAAAAAAGAAGCAAAAAACAGAAGAAAGCAAGGAAGCGACTACAGGGTGCACTCTAAGTCGATAGCGGAACTTTAAGTAGGCTGTCTACTGATCACTACAAACAACTTGTACCAGGTGGCGAAAAAAATATCAGCTATTCCATACAAAAGGTCGACTCAGTACTGCGCCAAATGTATGAAACAGCTGATATTTTTTTCGCCACCTAGAACCTACAAGTTGTTTGTAGTGATCAGTAGACAGCCTACTTAAAGTTTCGCTATCGACTTAGAGTGCACCCTGTAGTTTAAGGCCCAGATATAGGCATAATCAGCAGCGCCACTGAAAAAAAAATCACATTTTTTTTTTTTGCAATATTAGGTGTAAAATGTTTTCGAATATTTAAAATATAATGTGTTTGTGTTTTCGAATCCGTCATTTATTTATAACCCGTGCCATTAAAGAAACGATATATAAATGGCGGACACTCTCGCGCCCTCTCGCTTTAATCATATCTCCGTCTACACTCACACGTAACGTTAGCAAAGTCATTTTAGGCAGTCCTGATTGGTCACCTACGCTTGGCTAATAAAACACGCCAAAATACGTTCGCCTCTTATTGTTTTTTTTTATGTTTGTCGAGTTATTTCAATATTGTAGTTTACGTTAAGTGTTGTTATTTGTATTATTTACTACGTTTTAATATTTTTGATCTTATTTTCATAAAGATTGTTGTTTAATCACAAACCCAATGTAGTACAATTACCTAATCATTAAAGAAAGCATCGTAAAACAATATTTCCTAACCAAAAATGTAAGAAAGTTTTAGGTATGAACCGAAATCGTACTTTCGTAACCTCTTTTTCATACCTTACCATAGGTACCGGCCGCCATTTTCATATCGTTTCTCTATTGGCACGGCTTATAAATTATTTGTACTTACTTTCTTTTTGACTAAAATATATTGCGTAGTGGAGATGGAGCCTTATTATATCTTTTTTGTAACCAGCGGCTTCTTTTTTGTAACTGTCCTAAAATTTTGTTTTTAGAAATTTTATTTACAGTACTAATTTATTATTTTATGATAGTGAAACTTATTTTGAAACTAAAGAAATACTCAACATATTAGGAAAAAATAAGCATTTGTTCATACAATGATTATTTTTGAAGTTATTGAAAACTTTAACATTTTGGTTGAAGGTTACAAAAACCTAAACCCTGATTCTGAAACTATTTTCAAGTTTTCAGTAAATATGATAAAAATGGTTATTTATATACCTATTAGATTTAAATCATTCTGATAGTACTGCTACTTTATAGTATTTTTCATACAGCGAAGGAGTCACAAAATTAGAACCCTTAATCTACCTCTATTATTATTTATTTCCCAAAATCTTCATTGAATTGGAGTTTCTTATGAAAAATCCAATAATATATTAGCTAAGCAATCAGAATTCATACAGAAAAGGATCAAATAAAGATATTTTTAATTTCAGCGAACTTTTGGAAGAATGGTAAAAAATGTAAGAAACGCTCTTGTACGCTTTTACCTAAAATGGGAGGGGACGTGCTTGTTCGTGGCTTGCTCTGTGGCAAAGAATAAAATTGTTCTGTGATTGTGGTCGTTTGTATCTGCTGTTAATTTTTTTTGTAATCTGTCATTGTCTGTGTGTGCATCTGTGTCGTGCGTGTGTGTTTAACGGCGCTGCTGGATATTTTTCGACTTTTTAATTTATTTAATCGCAAACAAAGTCTATCGCCACATTATATACGGGGTTATTAACTCCATCAGCTATCTAAGATATGAGCCTTCGGAAATAACTGGGTCACAATAGTGAACACAGCGAGTGAGTGATTGTTTAGGTGGCGCAGCGGTGAGTGACTCACGGGCTTTTTGTCTGCTTCGTTCGAGCGGTATTGTGTTAGGCCTCAACAATGTTATTGGCATAGTTAACTGGGTGTTAGATTGAAGAAATGGATCCGCCGGTGCCGAAGCCGCGCAGCACGGTAGGCGCGGCGGGCGCGGCAAGCGAGCCTCTGAAGAGGCCCGTGCCTCTCCCGCGCACGAAGGTTCCCCCCAGCACGCCCGAGCGTGTCTCCGCCACCGACATCTTCCGCTCCATCGGCTCCGTCTCCAAGCAGATTGGCGAGGAAGTCGCACACAAAATGCAAAGCTCCGCAAAGACTGCCAACGAGAAGTTAGAAAAGTCAATCATCGATGGCTCCAAGTTCGCTAAAGGTACCTTAGAGAAGACCTTATCGACTTCCAGAGCTATGAGGGACTCTGTTACCAAATCTGTGATAGAGGGCACCAAGACTGCCAGCATGAGGCTGCGCAGGTCCAAGAAGACAAGTGATTGTGTCAGTGATGCCGACGCTCAGAGGTGTGTGTCTATGCCCGTTGTTGATGTGAGTATGTTTGACAACATTCAGTTCCATTCACCAATGATGGACCTGAAGAAGTTCAGAAACAATGATCTTCCTTCTTTAAATTTGAACTGTTCCAACTTTGATGAAGAGTCTGTATTCTCAAGTGCATCCGACTCTAACCCGGACAATGTGAGCAACTTCTCCTATGATAGCAGAGAAAATGAGCCTAACATTGCCAGTCTCAGTCCAGACGAGCACATGACTTATGATACGCCACGAACTTCGCGCGCTAACAGTGTTGTCGCCGTTCCTCCTGAAATCCCAGAGAGGAGGAAAAAGAGGGATTCCAAAATTGACTTTATGAGACAAAATTCTTTGTATGAAAATTGGATTTTACCAAACAGAGAACCACAATATCCACCTCCTCAAAGAGTAAGCCACAGCACTATATACGAATTTGATCCCTTGAACACAAGCAGTGTGTCAAAATATGAAGGTATAAGTAATGAGCAACTCCTGGAGTCCATCCTAACCGGTGATACATATGGCACTATAGTAGGCACAGACAACAGTGAAGACCACTTTGAACATGAGCATTATCGTGAAACTGACTACTTTAACCCTCCTACACCCCCTGAGAGGACTGACAGCCTCTTCCCAGAGGACACACCTACCACAGCAGTACCCAGTAAAGAAAATCAAACCTCAAACTGGTTCATAAACACTGAAGACTCAAAACCTGCAGAGGACATAAGTAAAGCTACAAACTCATCTGTCATGCAGAAATTCTCCAGCATGCTGAAGCTGGATGGCAGGAACAGATCAGCAAGCAAACAGAGAATCCCTAAGGTGGAAACAGTGGAGAGACCACCTATTAACCCTCTGGTTCCCTACTACAGTGGGGTATTGACCCGTGTTGAAGAAGATCTATTCCACAAGACTCAGTCGCGCTACTGTGTGCTCTCTGACATGAAGTTGAATTGTTACGTGGACCCCACTAACTCCGTCTTAAAAGAGTTCTTTGCTCTAGAAAGTGTATACTCAGTGCAAATTGTCTTGCCTCTATCATCTAGGTGAGTTGTAGAATTTTGAGACTTTTCGGCTTCTAATATAGGGTGGGCAATTTTTAGTGGCCCAATGTTTTGGCTAAAGGACATTGTAACTGATCGTTTGGAAGAAACTTATGTCCAACCAATATTTATAGTTTAAGAGCTACCTATGATTTTTTTTTTGTAACTTTTGTGTACTTTTCCAATTTTGGTCCAAAAATCCACCATGGTGTAAAAACTATTCAATGGAATTGAATGAAATTTGGCATACGCTCGGGGTCAGCGAAGGAAAATTGTACTGAGGTAATCCGCATTATTATTAGTTGGCTCCACACTGTTGAGCTTGTCTTTCCTGTGGACGCATCCTGAAGAAGCATAGGTGCTGGCATACTTCATCTTAAAAGCATGTCACAAGCACTCACATGTGGACATAAGACACTGGACATGTACTAATATGGCTGCAATACTAATACGTATTTTAAATAAATTATCTAAAAGATGTTTCTTTAGTATTAGTAAAATCCTGAGTTTTTACTAATTCTACCTGATAGCCTCAGTTTAATGTTTAACAATGATTAGCAGTGGTGGATCCAGGATTTTGGTTTGGGGCTTGAACGTGAACCCAAAGAGCGTAGGTTTTCAAGATAAAAAAGCATACAAAATTTAGTTTTAAAGAGGGTCTCAGATGCTTTTGGCTTGAGCCCCTTAGCTCACTTCCTAAATCCACTATTGATCATCAGGTATTGATTGCAACGTTTTTCGGGCCAACAGCACCAACAACTCGTATAGCCTGGAGCTGTCGGTGGCAGCGGGGGCCCGCGGCGCGCCGCGCAGACTCGTCTTCAGCTGCAGCAGCGCCTCCGAGAGGCGTAACTGGGCGCAGAAGCTGGCCGAGGGGCTGGCGGGCTTCCAGCCCAAGTACACGGCCGAGTACACGCGCTGCGGCTGGTGCTACCTAAAGGTATGTGTCTTCAGCTGCAGCAGCGCCTCTGAGAGGCGTAACTGGGCGCAGAAGCTAGGCGAGGGGCTGGCCGGCTTCCAGCCCAAGTACTTGATACACGGCCGAGTACACGCGCAGCGGCTGGTGCTACCTGAAGGTATGTGTCTCCAGCTGCAGCAGCGCCTCCGAGAGGCGTAACTGGGCGCAGAAGCTGGCCGAGGGGCTGGCCAGCTTCCAGCCCAAGTACACGGCCGAGTACACGCGCAGCGGCTGGTGCTACCTAAAGGTATGTGTCTTCAGCTGCAGCAGCGCCTCTGAGAGGCGTAACTGGGCGCAGAAGCTAGGCGAGGGGCTGGCCGGCTTCCAGCCCAAGTACTTGATACACGGCCGAGTACACGCGCAGCGGCTGGTGCTACCTGAAGGTATGTGTCTCCAGCTGCAGCAGCGCCTCCGAGAGGCGTAACTGGGCGCAGAAGCTGGCCGAGGGGCTGGCCAGCTTCCAGCCCAAGTACACGGCCGAGTACACGCGCTGCGGCTGGTGCTACCTGAGGGTATGTGTCTTCAGCTGCAGCAGCGCCTCCGAGAGGCTTACACGGTCGAGTACACGCGCTGCGGATGCTGCGATGCTACTTTAATGTATGTTTATTGTTTTGGACCAGCGAAAATCGGATGCCTTTGACAACTTTCTCGGACGTGTGAGCTAGAGGATTATTCTAGGCAACAGAATCACCTTTTTAGAGAGTTCTTCTGTGGTCATTCAGTCAACAAAGAACATGTACGTCTTAAATACTAGGATTTAATTAAAATTCCGACCAGAAACTAAAAATATATGGCGTGCCATTTTTATTTCCTGGCTACATAGTTTACCGGAATACATAAGAAACGCCTGCACTCGGCGATGGTTCGAAAAACAAGGTGCAATGAAGGTTCCTAAATTAGCATCAATTCGTCCTTATAAACGATCGCCGCTAACTCATTTGAACTGCAAGTACACCAATTGCTAAACAATTGTAAACCAGCTCGAGCGCTGTGAGGATCTCTTGACCCCAAATGACATGAAGTCCTTGACGACGATTGCTTGCATCTGTACGTAATAGATGCTCTATCAGTGCATCAATGCGTAACCTAGATTCTATAGGTTTCCGTTCCTCAGATAACCATATTAGGATCCTATATTTATACAACTTACGTTTGATTGATGCCGCGCTAGATGAGTACAATATATTTTATTTTAGAGGTACGTGCCTAAATAGGTCGTAGGTGTCACTCCTAACAGATTTCAGATGACTTTATAGTCAGAGTAGATTAGCCCACCCTATCAACAACCATCCAATCGCTAATCTATGCATCTTCTTGTCCTAACTGATGGCATAACAATAATCATTATTGTGACACAAAGAAAGCCGCTCGATGGGTGTGATATACGCTTATACAAATACGAGATACCGACAACCGTAAACCGACTGATCGAGTGCGCAGTGGTTGTGAACCAGTGGACATACCTTTGGCCAGCCGGGGTGAATGGAATGGACACATTCGGAACCGCGTGTGTTCCAAATCGCAGGCTAACTTCATAAACGGCCGACATATCCATGCAATGTTTACTTACGCGTATAGCTTTGAGCTGGCTTTGGATACCCTGTATCTCAGTGCCCGCCCATTTAGTCCGGTAAACAGGTAAAAATCATACTTGCAGCTTCTGCATATGTGGAATTTTTGTTCTAGACTCACCATTTATTTTGAGATCAAAAGTTTTTTTCCGGCAATTAACCCACGAAAAACTTGGCCCGCTTTTAGTCATATGTTTTTGATAGGATGTATGTACATTATAGTGCGCGTGTAGGGATTTGCTGGAATAAAGACGACGCGGGCTGGATCGCGCTGATCGCGCCGGATTCTCTACAGGCGGTTTTAGCCGCGCGGTAATACCTAAATTCATAGGCTTAGCTCACCTATGTGAGGTATCGTGGGGGATAGATACCAAAATCACCCAGGTTGGGTTTGCCAGGTTTGTTACGAAAATTATTCTCAAGGCGCCACATTTTTTCTACGGTAATTATACGCACAAAGATCGTGTCTCCTCAGTGAGACGAGATCGAAGCGTTTTGGTATCTTGGTGTTTAGTACTATAATACTGCTACTCAAAGGGCAAACAGTTATTATTATCAGTATCCTGTCTGGGTGATGCTGTAGATAGGATGGGGAATTCCCCATTTTAACACCCACGATAAGAGTTGGGTAGGTCCGATGCCTTTTAGACTACGGGAACCAATCCGAGGTTATTATTTTCCTGGTAACCAGATCGGTACATTATTTTTTAAAATAGGTATTCCTTCTTCCGTGTTTCTGTTCAGTCTACTCTACCGTGTGTAATAAATATCATAAATTACATCCTCTTCATTACTCATAACGACTAAATTCCTACCTATCTACCTAATATATGCATAATATTTTATAATCTACAATGATATTGTATTGTAGCGTCGTTATAACGAAGCTGTTTGAAACCTCTATATTATTAACTTTGATAGGACTAGGTACGACCCGACATTTCATGTCATCAGCTGATCTAGAACAAAAAAAAAAATTTAATTAGTTTCTCAATATTGTCTAAAGATAAGATTAAGCCAATAACGGACTTTCGAACAAAAAACTTTGCGTACCGAATTAGTTTATATGTACGGTTTTATACCCCACAATATAAAAGTTAGATATAGCTATAAACCTATAGATGTAGCCTATTCCATTCTTGTACTAGTCTTAAATTTTATCTTAAATTTTATCTTAAATCTTAAATTTTAACTGTATTCGAGTCCGTAGATGACCATAATTTACTATTAGTTCGGTAGTTTCTTTCGTCAAGTGGCAATTATTGTTTGACAAGTGACAAGACAAGACAAGAGATCGACGTTTGATCGCCGATCTCGCAACGGTGAAATTACTTCTTATTTAAGTCCCAACAACTACTTCATTCATAGTCCGGTTTGTGAATCACTACAAACACCCTACAAAACTAATTAATATATTATTATGAATCATCGGCATCACTGTAGGTATCAGATTGAAGCCATGACTATCGGTCGGTCGGTATTTCTAGGATTTAACTTAATTTTTCTCACTATGAAACGTTACGTCTATTGCGAATAGCTTTTTGTTTTTTTATGGTTCCGTACCTCAAAAGGAATTTAATCATTACCATTAAAGGATCACTTTGTTTTCCGTCTGTCTGTAAAGACTCTCCGTCTGTCTCTCAAGAACGCGTGGATTCAATCTTCAATCTTGTTGAAATTAATATCAAAAACTTAGGTCTGCAGTCCCTTGGAGCTGTAAAAAAACCATCTTCTACATTTACGCAATCAATCCGAAAACCGCAAAATTTTTATTATCTCATAAAATATGGGCATAAAAATAATAAAAATGTCGATTCTGATGGAATTCCAAAGCGAGACGGCTATTCATCAAATTTGGTGCTCATAACAAACCTGGCATAAATAAACTAGGTAGGAACCTACTACCTACCCATAGTTTGAAAATGCAATAGCTCGAGTCGCTATAACTAGCTAGCTTAAAACAGGCATAATGGTCGCAGTTAAATGAAACCTTCAATTGTCATTAACGACTGCAGACATTGCAATAAACGAACTGACTGGGCTGGTTGGATGGAGCTAATGATTTAGGGTCTTACCACACTACGCATCGCACCGCAAGCCTAATAGTTCTTAGCTAGCTTACGCCTACGACTTCGACTGAACGTGAATTTTCATACAATCTTGTGGACCTCGTTTCGCTTCGCCCTACTAGTTGATGATTTCAGGAGATCCTTTCTTAGACCAGTGACATCAATCACAGTTTTAACTAAGAGTACCACCAATGTACCTCGAATTGTAAGATATGGCGTTACTTTTACTCTATAACGCAGCGTTTTTTTTTTCGGTGTATTTACCCATCAAACATTATCTAAATACTGTTTAATGAAACGCACCACTGCGAATAGTTGGAGAAAACAGCTACATCGTGTGCCATCACCTTAACAATGTTGCACCGACCTTGGACCGACGATCAGCGATTGCTTTGATAACCTATTAACCGAATATAGAAAATGTGTGTCGGTTCTATAGATCAGTATTGCATCTGCGAATTAGTCTCGTCTTTGTTTTGACATTGTAATAGCATAATCATGTTTTACATGATCTAGCTCTGTGCGTATTGAGTTAGTCTTTCTTGTCTGTCTTAGGCCGACACGCTGAGAAAATGTGGTACTGGCAATTCCTAATACATTTAAACAAGCCTCAGTCATCGATCTCAGACGATACGACACTGGACGATGTATAAGTCATCTCAGTCATCCATCTATATATATAAAAGGCTTAGGTTGACTGACTCATCACGCTACAGCCCAAACGGCTGAACCTATAAGTATGAAATTTGGACAAAAGTTGCGTTTTATGGTGGAGGGTTCATTTAAGAAGCGATTTTTTTTTATTTAACCCTTAAGTGGGTCAAAATAGGGCTGAAAGTGTGTATGGGAAAAAATTTTTTTTTGGTCTTTTGTTCTTAAATCTTGATTTTTTGTACTTTTTTTTTAAAATGACTTGACACCTATTTCAGATTTTTTCTCATTTCTATGTTCTTAAGGGTTAAAATGGGTGCCAAAGTTTTTCGATTTTTTTCACCAGTTACGATCGATGCTGGAACAAAACCGCTAATGCCAAAACAATGAAAATTTGACAATAGTTGTAATTTGTGGACACGCTACGGGTTAAGACAGATTAACTTCAAGTTTAACCCTTAAGGCGGTAAAAATGGGGTCCAAAGTTTGTATGAAAAAAAAAATTTTTTTGTCCGGATTTACTTGCAACTAAGAATTCGTATATTAAATCAAAAATAATTTAACACCTGTTTTAGCTTTTTTGTAATTTTAGCAGTTTAAGGGTTAAACGAGGTTGAAATGTATGAATATTTTTCATGATGTAGTGTCAACGTCGGGCCCAAACCGTTTAAGCTACAACTATGAAATTGAAACTGCAGTAGCGTTTTGTAGCAAAACTACCCACCATGAAGAAAAAAATATAATTTTAACCCTTCAAATGCCCAAACCGGGGTTCAAAGTTTGTATGAAATAAAATTTTTTTTTGGTCTGATTAACTTGAAACTTAGTATTTGTATATTCAATAAGAAACAATTAAACACATGTTTCAGCGTTTTTCAAATTTCTGCCCACTAAAGGGTTAAAAGGGGTAGAAAAGTTTGAAGATTTTTCCTGATTTAGTATCAATGCCAGGCCTAACCCATTAAAGCTACAATTATGAAATTGAAACTGCAGTAGTGTTTTGTGGCAAAACTACATACCATGAAGAAAAAAATATAATTTTAACCCTTCAAATGCCCAAACCAGGGTTCAAAGTTTGTATGAAACAAATTTTTTTTTTGGTCCGATTTACTTGAAATTAAGTATTAGTATACTAAATCAGAAAAAAATAAACACGTGTTTCAGCGTTTTTCTCATTTCAGCCAATGAAGGGTTAAAATGGGTGGAAACGTTGAAGTTTTTTTCCTGATGTAGTAGCAATGCTGGGCCCAAACCATTGAAGCTACAACTTTCAAATTGAATGTGCAGTTGCATTTCATAGCATTACTACCCACCATTAAGAAAAAAATATAATTTTAACCCTTCAAATGCCCAAACCGGGGTTCAAAGTTTGTATGAAATAAAATTTTTTTTTGGTCCGATTAACTTGAAACTTAGTATTTGTATATTAAATAAGAAACAATTAAACACGTGTTTCAGCGTTTTTCAAAAATATGCCCACTAAAGGGTTAAAAGGGGTAGAAAAGTTTGAAGATTTTTCCTGATTTAGTATCAATGCCAGGCCTAAACCATTAAAGCTACAATTATGAAATTTAAACTGCAGTAGTGTTTTGCGGCAAAACCACCTACCATGAAGAAAAAAATATAATTTTAACCCTTCGAATGCCCAAACCGGGGTTCAAAGTTTGTATGAAATCAAATTTTTTTTTTGGTCGGATTTACTTGAATCTTAGTATGTGTAAATTAAATAAGAAACAATTAAATACGTGTTTCAGCATTTTTCAAATTTTTGCCTACTAAAGGGTTAAAAGGGGTGGAAAAGTATGAAGATTTTTCCTGATGTAGTATCAATGCCAGGCCTAAACCATTGAAGCTACAACTTTGAAATTGAATGTGCAGTTGCATTTCATAGCAAAACTACCCACTATGAAGAAAAAAATATAATTTTAACCCTTCAAATGCCCAAACCGGTATTCAAAGTTTGTATGAATTAAAATTTTTATTTGGTCCGATTTACTTGAAACTTAGTATTTGTACATGAAATAAGAAAAAATTTAACACGTGTTTTAGCGTTTTTCAAATTTCTGCCCACTAAAGGGTTAAAAGGGGTAGAAAAGTTTGAAAATTTTTCCTGATGTAGTATCAATGCCAGGCCTAAACCATTAAAGATACAACTTTGAAATTGAATGTGCAGTTGCATTTCATAGCAAAACTACCCACCTTGAAGAAAAAATATATAATTTTAACCCTTCAAATGCCCAAACCGGGGTTCAAAGTTTGTATGAAATAATCATTTTATTGGGTCAGATTAACTTCAAACTAAGTAGTCCTATATTAAATCAGAAATAATAATTAAACACATGTTTCAGCATCAAAAAGGGTGGAAACATTTTAAGTGTTTTCCTGATGTTGTATCAGTAACAATGCCGGAACCATTAAAGCTACAACTATTCAATGAACATTTAACTACAGTTGCGTTTTATAGCAAAACTACTAAGCATGAAGAAAACAGTAATAATGATAAACCTAAAACGGCCAAAAAGGTTCAAAGTATGTATTTTTTATTGTTGGATTTTTTTGATCTTTACCAATTTGGTCACACACACACAATACATACACTTCCACGCTGAAACTGCTCGACGGATTTCTATGACATTTGGAATAGAGATAGCTTACAAATACACACCCATGACTCTATTCATGCTAATTTGATAATGGTGAAAGATGTACCCAGGCAACTTCTTATAAGTCTTCGCGGACGAAGTCGCGGGCGAAAAGCTAGTCACCTATAAATGCATAATCCACAGCTGTGGAATGCACACTATGCACAGCAATTTTTTTCAGATTCCCTACGCGTTGCTTCCACTAGCCATCGTGGTTTGACGAATTCAATGTAACTATGATGCGGGTAAATTAATTACTCAGACGCTTAGGTTTCCTTAAGATAATTTCCTCCACTGTTAACATTTTGAACTGCTGACGCAATTTTTAAAGCAAGTATCTAAAATTTTTGGTACTTGCTGCCATCGGGAATGAACCTGCGATCTCAAAATTGCGATGTACCCATTGGAATCTAGAACAAATAATGTGCAATGCTGTGAAAACATATTTCATTTACGATGACGAACTTTCTAAAATGAGCGAGTGAATGCATGATCGTAGTAAATACTATACCTACTAAAAATAGTCTGACTCATTGTTAGACTACGACTAACAAACAAAAAGGCAAAAGCGAGCGAAGTGCCGTTATCTGTTTAGTAGCATGTTGCATCAAAGTTATTATTAAGCAAGCGAATTGACATATTTGAGCGGAATGCCAGGCATGCAAATCGCAAGTCCACCGTACCGTGTAAAGATCACAGAACACCGTAAAGATAGTGCTGTTTCTTACTTTCTCGGCAGGTTTCAAGCTGAAATTTTACTTTAGTGAAAGGACAGCGAAAATAATAATACATAATTTAAATTTTAAATAAAAACCGACTTCACTGGTGAAAAAATACACTAAGCAAAAAATGCACTGATTCCGAGTGATTTGTTGCCGTCGGTTGAGGAGTTCCTTGCTCCATCTCCGAAGTTCTTCATCAGATCTTCACCATTTTTTTATGGCAACACATCGGAAATACAACCTTTCAAACAAAAAAAAAGATTCTTCAAAATCATCAAATCAAAACAGAAAAAAACTTAAAAAAAACTGCGCAATTTGAGTACCTCCTTCTTTTTTAAGTCGGTTAAAAAAGGGTCGCTACTTTCCACTTCGATGACTATATTTGATAGAATTTTAGTTGATTCCTTTTCTATGTTTGCCCCTTTGAAGAAATGGCCGTGAAACAATGTATATAAGTACTAAGTACCATTCTCAAACCAGGCAGATGCTACGCGTACTGTTACTAAAACCTAAAGTCTAATTCTTCATTCAAGATAGTACACTCATACACTGACGTTTACGGTGTGACCAGTCTCTGCTGAAAATTAAATAGTGTGGTGACAAAAAGTTTGACATAAATCGAATTGCGTAATCGATATAATCGATTTATAGACCGATTGATGAAAAGCTTATTATATGAAATTAACTAAAAACTTATTAATTAGTAATGAGAAAGTGTGATTTGGTCCACTTTTTTGAGGAGTGTTAAATGCGTTAAAAATTGTGTTTTTTAAATGATCTATGGAAATATTGCGTTCCGTACGTTTTTTTTCCGTCCGGAATTCCTGACGCACGGGCTACCATGCGGAATTTCGTATTTCGCTTTTTTTTTGTGACTGAGCTGAATCGCACAACGAGTGGAATGCATCACTATTACAATAAATATGGCAACATTATTTTGCAAAGTGACAGTTAGCATCTGTCAGTTTACTATCTATACTTATAATAAAACTCTAGCGAAGTCAATTCTGTACATTGAATATTTTTAGAAAAAAACTAGCAGGGGTTACTAAGTAAACTATACTAAATCCAAAAATGCAAAAAAAACGGTTTATGTCTGTCTGTCTGTCTGTCTGTCTGTCTGTCTGTCTGTATGAACACGATAAACGCGAACACCGCTGAATAGTTTTCAACCAAACTTAACATGGTCGTAACTCACGTTTCTGGGAGTAACTTAGGCTATCCGATGTTTAGAATACATTGCGGGTTGCAATTTTAACTTTGTTTTTTGTAAGAAATATTCATAATTTGGATATGGCTTCTTGAGAAGGTATGTTAAGAACGTGATACAGAACATATTTCTGCAAAAAAAAAAATTAAGTCCGACTTTGAACCACATTCTCTCGAAAACCTACATTGCGGGTTGCAATTTTAACTTGATTTTTTGTAAGAAATATCCATAATTTTGATATGGCTTCTTGAGAAGGTATGTTAAGAACGTGATAATGACCACATTTCTGAAAAAAAAAAATTGAAAAGTCAGACTTTATTATCTCGGAAACCGTTGATTTCCCAGGCATAGTTCCTTGGGCAAAAATGTTCGTTATGATGAGGACTATACGTATATTTTATTTTGTTTTTATTTTATTTTAGCGGAAAATGTTAGTTCTACAAGCGTAGCATAAGGCCGGGTTATCTATGGGTTTAAACAATAGGTATCTCACTCTTTTGTATGACGTAGAGCGGGATGGACAGAGCCATAGATACGCTCTAGCCCAGCCTTATGATGCTTGCTGGAGGGAATTGTGAGTGGTTTTCGGTGGAGGTCGGACAAAGTTTATCGATGTTAGAAATGTAGTACTGTTGCGTCGCGGTCGAAATGTTCTGGGTTTGAACCCACGCGAGGTTGAATTTTTTTTTTGTGCCTTATTTAAAATATTTACTCTACTGAGCCCAACTTGATATGAAAAACATATACTTTGTTTGCCGTAGAGCGGGATAGACAGAGTTATTTGCGGTAGATACGCTCTAACCCAATCTTATGCTTTGCTTGCTGGCTTAGCATGAGAATGGGTAAGTCCTTATCTATGGGCTTATAACTTTATCTATCCCACTCTACGTCGAGGGAGATACATATAAACCCCCATACTTCCCAGGCAATTCTTATGCTAAGCTTCCTGGTATCTTACACGGGCGATACCTAATCTAAACAAAACATATTTTATCATAAATGTATTGTTTAGATTAGGGCACACACACACAGACAGACACACAGACAGGCACACCCTCATAAACACATAAACAGACACACACACAAAGCTATCAAACTTATGACACCCCTCTTTGTTGGTCGGGGGTTAAAAAAAACCTTCCTTTTGAGTTGTCCTCCACAGTCGAATTTAAATTAAATGTCAAATGTGTAAAAACGCATACGAAGTCGCGGGCACAACTAGTCCTGAATAAAGAATTAGACTTTAGTTCTTTTTGTCTTGCCATTGTGTCTGCGCCAATGAGCTCATACGTTTGTATTGTGTTACAAAAGCGGGCTGCACACTGCAGCCACTGGCCACCACGATTTGTTCCTGCATGGCGATTGTTTGCTGCTATGCGAATTTATAATCCGTGCGGAATCAGAATGGGATAATACCTTTTGGAACTGAATCGAAAATGATAGTTCTCGAGTAGCGTCAGTAAAAAAAATGTTAGTTCTACGTTCTATCATAGGGTTATGAAATTGGAAATACACAAAAATGTTCAATGGTTGTAATCTAAAACGATTCAATGTTATTGCATTAATTGAATAAAACGTGATAAAACTCGAGCAGACACCCACGCGCACAGAAAACACAAGCAAGTTTCGACGCGAGTTTGCCACAGACAACTAGAGTTTGCCGAAATGCTGACGCTACAGGACCGCGAGTGTCTCAGTTCCAAAAGGTATTATCCCATTCTGATCCCGCACGGATTATACGTTACTGTAGCGAGGAGGAGAGATTTGTTTTCAATACATTTGAACAGGGGTCTGAGTCTGTAACGCAATAGTGCCAAAATGGGCTCCCAGTTGACGACTTATATTACGAATTAATAATGCTGTCGGTCCTTTTAATGTTTTTGTAGGTACCTGCAGCAAAGAATATTCTGATTCTAATTCTGTGGGAGTTGTGGGAGAAAACGAGGAAAGAGGTTTTGTCCTTCTACTCCTAGTGGCGTATCGATGGATAGACGCCATCGACACGCCATTGCGTTACAGACTTAAGACCCTGTACGACGGCGGTTGGTGGAAGACCAGCAGCCCGGCAGAGGGTCCATAGATGCGGATGGCGAGGGATCACGAGAGTTGGCGTGAGGGGAAAAGACTGATGATGATGTTGACATTTGAACTCATCTCCGCGTTGTTGGATAACGGAAGGTCCTATATCAACCTAAGGGGAGATAAACCAAAGGGCCCACAGCTGACAGACAACATACAGCAGCAGGTTTCGGAAAGAAAAAAAAAAGTGTGTTAGTAAACTGAAGAATTATATTTGAACGGATAAATGCATTTGTTTATAAAGTACCTATATAACTTCAAACACATGCATATCAGAAACGAACGACTATGAATTTAACGAAAGTAACGTCATGCTGTTGGTATCATGTTATGGTGTATCTACAACTGGGCCTTTTCTAAGCATAGATTTATGTCTTCAGTAATTATCGTCTGCTAGATTTATCAAAGGACTGCTTTATCTATCTACCTTATCAACCATTGTTTCTGATGTTGCCGTAGGTACTATCTCTGATTCTCTGATTGTTATGGTTTGCACATGAACTCATTTATTGTCTTCTTCTTTAAGTGCATTCTCCTATCGGAGGTTGGCTATCAGTTTGGCTATCTCGTCCTTTTATTTTAGGCCATTTGTTTATTTGATAGTTTTAATTAAGTACTAAATCTGGCTTCCCCTATGACCCGTCGGTCAATATGTTTCAATTTCTATGATAGCATCATTCGTTAAGTCCCTATCACGAAACTTTACACAGGATTTATAAAATTGGCTGATTTGTACAAATTGTAAATAAATACACTAGAATCTGGTTGATAACCAGACTTCATTATAATGCAAAATAAAAAAGAAAAATGTCCATAACGCTCCCTTCGCACTTTGACGGATGTCGTTGCGGTATTAGTCAATGCGACTTTTAGCTAAGAATAATATTTGTTCGCATGCCGCTTTGACGCACGGCAATGCCATACAAATCCTTGCTATGCTACGAGTCGCACTGCCGCATGCCGCAACGACGCTATAAGTCAACGTGTAAAGGGAATTTCTGGAAGAAATCTCTTTTACGGATAAGACCGCCATTTTTACTTTTATTTTAACCCCCGACCAAAAAGGAGGGGTGTTATAAATTTGACCGCTTTTTGTGTGTGTAAATATCTTAAACGGGTAAACCGATTTAGATGCGGTTTTTTTTATTTCAACGCAGGTTTTGTAGCGGGGGTTATTAGATGTGTTTAGTTAATAAGATTTTATCTGTTAAATACTTTCTGGTGTACAATGAATAGTTACTACTAACTATCTTACTAAGTAGTCAAAGCCGCTTACTGACCACCCCACCTCCGTGTGTTTCTAGAGCGGTGTGAGCGGCGAGTGGCAGGGCGCCTGGGTCATGCTGGTCCGCCGGGTGCTGGTCTACAGCGCGGGAGACGCCCTCAAGACCGTCGACCTAAGGAAGACCAGATGTGTCGGTGAGTATCCCCAGACCTTTGCATAAAACTCACAAGGAACGTTTACTATAATAATTCGATGTACAGTGCCTTGCCGAGATAGGGTAGCGGGATTTTTATAAATAAGAGTAATATAGGCAGGTTGCAGGCAGTTCCCAGTAGTTCAGAGGCTATGAAACATTGATCTTAAAAATAAAACCTTGACCATGAATCAACGCTCAGTTAAAGAAGAGGAATCCAAAAGCAATAACTTATAGTTGCCGATAAGCTCGCACTATCGGATCACGTTCAATTCCTACGGTTTTGATAGTGTAGAATGTGGTGTTGCATACAGTTACGCCGGCTCAAATAGTATCAAATCGAGTACGTTTATCAATAGTTGCGCAAGTAAAAGGCGCTGTCTGCCTAATCGTGTCTAACTAATGTAAATATCGTTAGTGCAATCGTGCGCCGATTACAAATAACCTATGAACTTGTCTATGACCGCCTAGGGGACCTAGAGCAAAACTACAAAACATGGACCCTTAAAACTATTTACACATGATTTATGCAGCGTCCGCTTCGTTGACACTAGTACACACGACAGCACTTCGACCCTTACACGCTAGGACTGTACTCGGTTACGTTACGGGCTACTTTAAAACAAAAGTGTACACTCTGATGTGCTATCGTGTGTACCATGATTAGTTCCATGATTGAACTAATCGTAATTTTTATCAACTTTAGTTCCACTATGAATGGAACTTAAAATAATGGTACTAATGATAACTTCGTTATAGTTCCACTTTAGGTAGTGAGTTGCATTTACCACGTACCTCACTAGATGGTTGAACGACCGCTCAGATTCTGACCACTGACTACAACGAGCCTAGGGCATGTGGCTCGGAGTACGTTTGCCGAGACCTAAATCATCCTTCTCCACAGAAAAAAACAATGTCAATATGTGCATATTCGCGAGTGGTGCAGTAGGCACCTATTGCTACAATACATAAATATATCTTCGTAAATTTTAACTACGTGATAGTCTCGAATAAATTGGATTGTACTATATATGCGAAAACCATACAGGTTACGAAAACGGTATAAATAGATAAGCACACATTAACAAATTTCACGAATTTATCCTGTACATATTTAACTCAGTTGTATGGCTATAATTAAATTCAGCCATAAGCTATCGGCGATAGTGTTAACTATTGTAGTGGTAGTGAAGAGAGAATAAAAAGCTAATCCTTTGAATAGTAAAGCTTATTTATCATGAACATTATACTTTACCCCAACGCACGCGCAATTAGATTCTGGTCCGACAAGAAAGCGCGCTCATTTGATTTTGGGTTGATTTAACCTTTTCATGTTTATACGAAAGAAACCAACACCTTGCCATCCAGATTGTTCAAAAAGTGAGCTTAAAATAATTAGGTCCTTAAAATAATAAACATTGAATCAATAAAAATTTAAAACATTAAATAAATATTCCTTGATCGAAGTCAAAACAAAGACCAAGACAAACAGCATTCCAAACACGAGGAAATTGCAATTACTTGTCTAGTAGTACTACAGCACGTAAATGGATGATTTAACCAGTTAAACGGTTGTTACGTGAATTGTCCACTGACCCCGATAAGAAGGGCTTTCATCGAGGGGCACAATTCAACAGGGCTTCTCAACATTTGCCCCTTTACCTGTTTAATATTATTATTGCGGAATATAAAACCGCCTCTATTTCCGATTTTTTACGTTGGAATGTCGCAATCCCCAATGAAGGAAATCATGTGACAGTCTTCTCAACTCTATTGACGAACTACTTAAATGATGATTACCTATGATAATAAAATAAGTGTTGATCAAGAGCTCAAGCATTCTAGGCTCATTTAAAGGTTTGCGAGCAAGATATTTAGTTCCATTTAGAAAGTGAGTGTTAGAAATGGATCTCGACTCTAGATAGTTACTGTTTTCACCCCCTAAAGTGCTACTGTTCTCTCCCTCTATTGTTTTCGTAACCAGGCACAGTCCATTGCGATCCATATCTAACATATATCCTTGCCTACTGGTTGAGGAACCCTGCAATCCCAAGGTGATAATAATCCTGTTTGTCCTTACTTGTGGAACAGTTAGCCAGGAGAAAAGAAAGAGTGGATCCTGCTTGCGATAACCGGTAAATACATGGACATTACTTGTAACGACTAGCCATAAAATGGACAATATGCTTGGCACCATTGATAGGCTAGAGTTTATTGACCTTGTCATGTACAAAGGTCTTGTTGTTATTCTTTATGAAAGGCTCTTCAATGAAAAAATATTCACAGTCAAACTTACAATGTTCAATACTTCGGGTACTTATACTTTTTGAGATTACTCGCTGACAAGGTCACGCGAACAGTGACAGAGAGATTGTGCCAAGACATAATTTGATTCTGAAAGCGTCGAATCGCGGTTGTATTGAGGATGTATGTCGGTCTTATGAACAGCTAGTACTTATATTTTAGAATCACTTGATGCACGAAACCTCTGCCGTTCTAGTTCTATCTCTGCAAACCTCTCAGTAAGATGACTTTTCCTGATGTCCAGTAACACGCGATGCTGAGGAGGAGACCAAGACGCTTTGCCCCAACGATGGCAGCCCGAACCTCCTGCTGGACTGTCCCCAAGCCACCCTTTACCTGCGGTTCCCCCACGAGAAGGAACTCAAGGTAAATGTCAACGTTTGAACTGTATGGCGCAACGCTCGGGGCCTTGTTTATTTATTTTACCATAGACACTGCAGTGTCCGAGTGGCCACTTCACCTATCTAGTGTAAGTGAAGGTGCTACTAGACGCTGTATGAATCGTCTCTTTGCGTAGATGCAAAGGTCTAAGTTTTTTTTTTATAGTACACTAGCTTTTCGCCCGCGACTTCGTCCGCGAAGACTTATAAGAAGTTGCCTGGGTACATCTTTCACCATTATCAAATTAGCATGAATAGAGTCATGGGTGTGTATTTTTGTAAGCTATCTCTATTCCAAATGTCATCCAAATCCGTCGTGCAGTTTCAGCGTGGAAGTGTTGTGTTGTGTATGTGTGTGACCAAATTGGTAAAGATCAAATGAATCCAACAAAAAAAAAACATACTTTGAACCTTTTTGGCCGTTTTAGGTTTATCATTATTATTGTTTTCTTCATGCTCAGGAGATTTGCTATAAAACGCAACTGTAGTTAAATGTTCATTGAATAGTGGTTCCGGCATTGTTATTGATACTACATCAGGAAAACTCTTAAAATGTTTCCACCCTTTTTGATGCTGAAACATGTGTTTAATTATTATTTCTGATTTAATACACCACTACTTAGTTTCAAGTTAATCTGACCCAATAAAATTATAATTTCATACAAATTTTGAACCCCGTTTTGGCCGTTTTAGAGTTAACATTATTACTTTTTTCTTCATGGTTGGTAGTTTTGCTATAAAACGCAACTGTAGTTTTTCAAAGTTGTAACTTAGATGGGTTGGGCCCAGCATTGCTACTACATCAGAGAAAAATATTCAACGTTTCCACCCATTTTAACCCTTCATTCGCTGAAATGAGAAAATTGCTGAAACACGTGTTTGATTATTTCTGATTTAGCATACGAATACTTAGTTTGAAGTAAATCGGACCAAAAAAAAATTTAATTTAATACAAACTTTGAACCCCGGTTTGGGCATTTCAAGGGTTAACTTTATTACTTTTTTCGTCATGGTTGGTAGTTTTGCTATAAAACGCAACTGTAGTTCAAATTTCAAAGTTCTAACTTGAATGGTTTGGACCCAGCATTTTTGCTACTATATCAGGGAAAAATCTTCAACGTTTCCACCCATTTTAACCCTTCATTCGCTGAAATGAGAAAAATGCTGAAACACGTGTTTAATTATTTCTGATTTAGTATACGAATACTTAGTTTGAAGTAAATCGGACCAAAAAAAAATTTTATTTCATACAAACTTTGAACCCCGGTTTGGGCATTTGAAGGGTTAAAATTATATATTTTTTTTCATGGTAGGTAGTTTTGCCACAAAACACTACTGCAGTTTCAATTTCATAGTTGTAACTTTAATGGTTTAGGCCTGGCATTGATACTACATCAGGAATAATCTTCAAACTTTTCTACCCCTTTTAACCCTTTTGTGGACAGAAATTTGAAATACGCTGAAACACGTATTTAATGGTTTCTTATTTAATATACAAATACTAAGTTTCAAGTAAATCGGACCAAAAAAATTTTTTATTTCATACAAACTTTGAACCCCGGTTTGGCCATTTGAAGGGTTAAAATTATATTTTTTTCTTTATGGTGGGTAGTAATGCTATAAAATGCAACTGCACATTCAATTTCAAAGTTGTAGCTTCAATGATTTGGGCCCAGCATTGCTACTACATCAGGAAAAAATCTTCAACGTTTCCACCCATTTTAACCCTTCATTGGCTGAAATGAGAAAAACGCTGAAACACGTGTTTGATTTTTTCTGATTTAGTATACTAATACTTAATTTCAAGTAAATCGGACCAAAAAAAAATTTTATTTCATACAAACTTTGAACCCTGGTTTGGGCATTTGAAGGGTTAAAATTTTATTTCTTTCTTCATGGTAGGTAGTTTTGCCACAAAACACTACTGCAGTTTCAATTTCATAGTTGTAGCTTTAATGGTTTAGGCCTGGCATTGATACTAAATCAGGAAAAATCTTCAAACTTTTCTACCCCTTTTAACCCTTTGGTGGGCAGAATTTTGAAAAACGCTGAAACACGTATTTAATTGTTTCTTATTAAATATACAAATACTAAATTTCAAGTAAATCGGACCAAAAAAAAATTTTATTTCATACAAACTTTGAACCCCGGTTTGGGCATTTGACGGGTTAAAATTATTTTTTTTTCTTCATGGTGGGTAGTTTTGCTACAAAACGCTACTGAAGTTTCAATTTCATAGTTGTAGCTTAAATGGTTTGGGCCCGACGTTGACACTACATCACGAAAAATATTCATACATTTCAACCTCGTTTAACCCTTAAACGGCTAAAATTAGAAAAAAGCTAAAACAGGTGTTAATTTATTTTTGATTTAATATACGAATTCTTAGTTGCAAGTAAATCCGGCCAAAAAAATTTTTTTTTTCATACAAACTTTGAACCCTATTTTTACCGCTTTAAGGGTTAAACTTGAAGTAAATCTATCTTAACCCGTAGCGTGTCCACAAATTACAACTATTGTCAAATTATCACTGTTGTGGCATTAGCGGTTTTGTTCCAGCATTGATCGTAACTGGTGAAAAAAATCGAAAAACTTTAGCACCCATTTTAACCCTTAAGTGCATAGAAATGAGAAAAAATCTGAAATAGGTGTCGAATCATTTTTAAATAAAAGTACGAAAAACTAAGATTACAGTACAAAAGACCAAAAAAAAATTTTTTCCCATACACACTTTCAACCCGATTTTGACCCACTTAAGGGTTAAATAAAAAAAAATCGCTTCTTAAATGAACCCTCCACCATATAACGCAACTTTTGTCCAAATTTCATACTTATAGGTTCAGCCGTTTGGGCTGTAGCGTGATGAGTCAGTCAACCTAAGCCTTTTATATATATAGATAAATGGTTCGTCCATGCGTCATGTTTGAATTGCAAATAACTATCCGATATAAAGCGAACTTTGACTTTTACATAAGAATTTCGAACGATAAGACAACCTTTCGGAGACAGTGAGATAAACAAATGTGAGTATTGATGATTAAAGCAATCTACTCAAGTACGACGGTTACATTACAAAAACCTGTAGATTTAGGCTAGTTGCTTGGCTGTAATACTCTGGAATTTAGAGTAATGTTCAATATACTTTACGGCCATGTTTTTGACCTTACCCTATAAAGTACAGCTAGAAACACACAGGCTTTACCTACGCTACGTACGCGATGTTTTTCGATACCTGGCCAAATGAATTTGTATGCCTGGAAACACACTTAGCTACGTGACGCGTTCTATAAAAAAAATCGCGTACGTATCTTCCGTAGGGCCAGTGTGTTCAACGAAAGCAGCGTGGCAGAAAATGAAAAGTTTTCACAGTTTTTTTTTTCTATCTCATGGGCTTTCCATAACTGAAAATTTTGAATTCCCACCACGCAACTAGTGTCACTGGCCTGTGACCGAAGTGCATGGCGAGTGCTGCACCGACAACAAGAGGATTGTTAAGGCGCAGTGCGGAGTGAATCGCCCGCGCGCAAAGAAAAATGCACAAAATCGATTCCTGTATCAAATACACTAAACAAATTAAAAATTTTCACATATCAAACCCTAGAATTAGGTGAGATCTATCTAAAACAGCCAGTTTCGTGTTGACATTCATAAACGTTTTGAAGATATTTTGCTTGAAAAAAAATAGGCGGCGCACTTTTTTTCAAGCAAAATATCTTGCAATCTGTTATGGATATCAATATGAAACTGGCTGTGTTAATTAAGTCTCACCTAATTATAGGGTTTGATATATGAAAATTTTCGATTTTTTTAGTGTATTTGATACAGGAATCGATTATGTGCATTTTTCTTTGCGCGCGGGCTAATTCCTATGCCCAGCGCCTTAAATATAATGATGATGACGATTAGTGTTGAATGTGTCTCTTTTCCCCCAGGACTGGCGCTACATGGTGAAGCTAGCGGCGCACAACAATGGCGCTTACATCCACCACCAGCAGTTGACCAAGGACGACGTACCGACCATCGTCGACAAGTGCATCAGCTTCATCTACGCGCATGGTGAGACTCACCGACTGGGACTTTTAATGAACGCAGTATTCTTCTTCTCCTATCGTCCACTCCCGTTATTAACTGTCAAGAGAGGTTTTTTTTTTGCTGGATAATAGTTGAAAGATTTATTATAAGGTTTCAAAAATCGGCACGGTTGCGGGTTCAAGTCCTGTACCGAGTATTTTTTTTTAACCTTACAATACATCTTAAAAATTTTCCCTAGCTTGCTAGGGAAACTGGGTTACTGCCAGTCAAAGGTAGGGTAGGTACTCGTATTACCTACCCTACCTTTGTCTTAGGCACTAGTCTAAGGCAATTGTTAATCGTGTGAGGTAGTGGAAAATAGTTGTCATTGAAAGGGAATGGACCAGCTGCTCTCAGAAGTTTCTTTTAATCGGGCTTGTCGCCTGTAAAAGATCCTGCCAGCTAAAAGATCGAGACATGAAGATTTCACGTTGTTGGTGCAGCAACGTAACATTACGACAGGATTCCCCGGAGTAAGCGCCGCGAAGCTAGACAACCTCTGGCAAGTCCTACAAGCAAGCAGCTCCCTAAGGGCCTGCGCAGACGACGCACAGTGGCGGAAAAAAAATCCACGGCGCGCTCTTATTATTACAGTATTCGTCTGCGCTAAACGCAACTCGGCTTTTCGCCTCATGAAATAAAAGGAATGAGTAACCCTGCTCGCGTTAATTCAGATCTGTCCCTCGCGCGAGCCAGGTGGTTAAGAGTTGTCTTCTGTTGGCAGGCAGCATGACGGAGGGCATCTACCGGCGCGCGGGCAGCAGCTCGGTGCTGACGGAGTTGCTGGAGCGGTTCCGCCGCGACGCCTGGTCCGTCCAGCTGAGCGCCGGCTCCCAGAGCGAGCACGACGCGGCCGGCGCGCTCAAACGCTTCTTCCGCGACCTTCCTGAGCCATTGCTGCCGCGCGACGCGCAGCCCGCCCTCCGCGCCGCCTTGCGTGAGTGTACTACTGTTTCTACTGGATCACACCTGACACAGCGTGCAGCTAGCGCCGGGTCTCAGAGTAAGATCGTCTTCAACTACACCAGGCACAACGTGGTGGGCGCGCGCTCAATCTCTTTTATTTGGCCCGAGCCATGTGGCGTGCCCAATTCACCTGGGGATTTTTCCACGGCTTGCGGACTAAATTCGGCCTCTCTCTACTAACTACCCTACCAAAATTGTAGTCGCATTAAGCGGGATACTCATGCTTACTTGATAGTATTCTTCGCTCTTGCCCTCGCAGTGATAGAGGATCCCACGGCGCGGCACGCGGAGTTAAATACGAACCAAGAAAGATGAGACTTGACCACGCCTCCCGCACTCTTTCCGCCGCCTCGACGACCCCCGGTCCCTTCCCGCGCTCAGACATCATACCGCTTTAGAGTACTATAAATCGAACCACGTGGTGTGTCAAGTGTCATCTTTCGTGGCGCGTATTGTATTGGCGCGTTCTGTCGACGCTTCCTCTCGTGGCTCGCAACACGACGCTCTTCCTCCACTTGCAATTGAACTGTCGCCCTTGCCCCGCAGTGATCGAGGATCCCACGGCGCGGCACGCGGAGTACCGGCGCGTCCTGTCGACGTTTCCCCTCGTGGCTCGCAACACGACGCGCAAGCTGTTCGCTCACCTGCACTTCCTCCATTCGCTGAGTGACGTCAACAAGATGACCGCCGAGAACCTCGCCTCTGTGTGGGCGCCCACTATTATGCCCGCCGCCCTGGTGAGTTTTTGTTGTCATAGCAAAACAAATGTAAGATCAGAATTGGGTAATGTCTACAAGAACATAAAGCCAGGTTTTTTTTTTTTTACTTAGCCTCGGTGTTAGTGTCCCACTGCTGGGCAAAGCCAGGAATTCGCTGAAAAAAGAAGATTCCTATTTATATGGCGATGGTGCACTGTTCCTTCTATGACGATGGTGGAGCTGCATTTTTTGCCACATGTTGTTGAGTTTTTAAAACTTTTTCGTTTTGTGAAATATCTTTTCTTTTTATTTATGAAGGCATGTATAACGTACATTACTGAGATTGATAAAATCGCTTTCAGGCAGTAAAACTTTGAACCCACGTTGCGGCCTCAAGCCATAGGTATCTCGAGCGAATTCCCAAGTCTCCACACGACATCTTTGATCGTTTTAGACATGCTTTCGAAAACGCACAAAAAGTGTACAGTACTCCCAAATTAATAATGTGCATACAAATAGCGATCTGTACGTGAGTGGGCGTAACTCACGTACAATCTTCGCTATCTGTATGCGCATTATTAATTTGGGAGTACATTTACAACTATCCCCCACGTCCACAGACGAGCGAGATGCTGCCGGTGGCGTGGTCCTCCAAGGAAGTGTTCGTGGTGCGCGAGCTGATCAGCAGCTTCGTCTCCGTGTGGCAGCCGTCGGCGGCGGAGCTGCGGCGGGAGGAAGTGGTGCGGCGGGTGCTGCGGGGCGCCGCCGCCTGTCCCGCCCCGCCCGGGCCCGCCGGCGACCTCAAGGCCTGGCTCTATGTGCACGACCACAACACACACTACCAGGTGGCGGTAAGTACCACCCCCAAGAAGAAAGGAAGAAATAACCATTCTCAAGGAGCTGTACCGATCAGCTACTCTTCAGGTGCGACTACACGAGTTGACAAACCCTGTAAACATCAACAGGGGAGTCCGCCAGAGCGACACCATTTCGCCCAAGCTCTTCACCACCCAAAAACACATAAATTATACAGATAGTTACAGTTTCAGGGATTGTAATAATGCAGAACAGTAATGATTTATCCGTTGGTCTCCACGCTAGATTTAATTATCACTACTGTTTACATCCTATTGTATTTTTATTGAAATAAATCTTCACTCACACTAAGGTCGAAGTGACAACTGAAACGCTGCATGGTCTGCGTGGAGTAGGTAGGTTTGTTAGTAGGTGGAGCAAGTATCTTCTCAGCTTAGTTGGTTTAGTTGCGTTCAATAAGTGCAGAGCCAACCAAATGCAGTTGTACTTTTTGGTTTTTTTCTTATACTACCCACATTTATATAAGTATTGTATGTATTTTTTTCTGTGGCTTTTTCAACCTAGTTTTTAACTTTTAGAGAAGTAAATACATCTGCATTGTAACATTAATAGGGTGACTTGCGTAATCACTGGCTTTTAAGATACAGGTCTCCTAGTTTAAGAGTCAGGGCTGCTGTAAACTCATTTCTTTTGATAAGTGTAATAAAGAAATTTTGAATTTGAGTTTTACTTTGTCTCCATCCTGTATTTTTTCACCCGGCAGTTGACGCCGGGCAAGACGAGCGCGGACGTGTGCGTCGAGCTCAGCTCGAAGGCCAACACCGAGTCCCACCTGCTGATGCTCGAGGAGGTGGTCTGCGGCGGCTCGATGCGGCGCGTGGTGCCGCTCAACGAGCCAGTCCTCCAGGTGGTGCTTCGCTGGGGCTACTGGGACGAGTCTGACCGGCGGGACAACTACCTGCTTGTGAGAGAGAACAAGGTAAAGACGGCGTTATGTAAAAAAAAACGCAGGGCCATGAAGTGCAAAATCGGTTTATTTACTGGATTTATACATATAAACAATATTCGAAATAAATAGAAGCCTTGCCCTAGTATTCTAAAGGGTGCACTCTAAGTCGATAGCGGAACTTTAAGTAGGCTGTCTACTGATCACTACCAACAACTTGTACACACGAAAGCACGTCAGACTGTACACTTTTGTTGTAAAATGGCCCGTAACGTAGCCGAGTAGAGTGTTAGCGTGTAAGGGTCGACGTGCTGTCGTGTGTACTAAGTGGCGAAAAAAATATCAGCTGTTCCATACAAAAGGTCGACTCAGTACTGCGCCAAATGTATGAAACAGCACATTTTTCTTTGCCGCCTAGTACAGTCAGCCACACGCCTTTTTGTTCGATTGGCGCCCTTATGCCGAGCGCGGTAAGAGCTGCCATAGGGTATCTGTGACTGTGGCCGACATAACAAGTTGTTGGTAGTGATCAGTAGACAGCCTACTTAAAGTTAGACTTAGAGGGCACCCTGTAGAATACTAGGGCAAGGCTTCTATTTATTTCGAATGTACTAAAGGCACTAAAACGCGTTTTCGAGTTATGACGCTCACAACGAGGTTGCTGGACCATACTACCGTCAAGTTCAAGTTGTAGCGCATTCTTGGGAGCGCGAAGTGTGGCGCTTACGACACGAGAGAAAAAGCAGAGGTGCAGCAAGCACGTACGATTCACGCACACTTGCTCGAGTTGATCGAGTATGTTTGTTCGATCGCGCGGCGTGTTAGTACACACTACACTACAAAATCACGTTGTAAGGAGCCTGCTTCTTACAACACTACTGAGCTCGGGATCATTTTAGAGGCTCAATACTTAAAACAAATTATAATTATAATATTAATTTATGTCTTGTCTAGTTTTAGTCGTTTTGATTTTTATGTTTTGGTTTTCTTGTTGTTTTGAATGTGATGTTTTGAGTATTGTGTCGTTAATAAATGTTTTTCTTTCTTCTTTCTTTCTTTCTACAGCGTGAGCGTTACCCCAGCATTTGCACTTTAATCAGCACTTTAATCGGGTAGATCTCGTCGAGCCCTTTTCTTAGAGTACCTAGAACAATTGAACATGGGCCCTAGATTAAGCCCTTCAGGGCAAACTAAGAATCGGCCAAACGTTACTCCAGCAAAATCTTCAATTACTCCGAAGTCTTAGGATGCACAAATTTCATATGTTGCTAAAATTTACACCAGCCAACAAGCTAATTATTTATGTAACTCTTATCTTGATTGGCGACGACATTTTGCTGGAGTAACGTTTAAAACGTTACTCCAGCAAAATCTCTTCTTTGTCATTTTTTCTGTAACTACAGGGCACACAAATTTCATCTCTTGCTAACATTTACAGAAGACGATGCACTAATTTTCTATGTGACTTAAATCTCTGTTAGTTAAGATTGGCGACCAAATTTTGTTGCGGTAACGCACACCACTACAGCACGTCAGAGTTTACACTTTCATTGTAAAGTTGCCCGTAACGTAACCGAGTAGTGCTAGCGTGTAACGGTCAACGTGCTATCGTGTGTACGTTCGACCTAAAGTAGGCTATTATAGAAGTCATCATCATTATATTTAAGAGTTATCCTCTTGTCGGTACAGCATTCTCCATCTCTCCATTATAGAAGTCTGCAATGTTATTGTTTCGCGCGAGTGCTTGTTTACCGAGCATGCGACGGTTTCCAAGATTAAAGCACTAGCTTAGCGAGGGTTTCACAGGAACGGATGCAAATAATATTGCTCAATACAGGGTGCACTCTAAGTCGATAGCAGAACTTTAAGTAGGCTGTCTTTAAGCTGCTATCTACTGATCAATACAAACAACTTGTACTAGGTGGCGAAAAAAATGGAGTGAAAAAAATATCAGCTGTTCCTCAGGTCGACTCAGTACTGCGACAAATGTATGAAACAGCTGATATTTTTTTCACTCCATTTTTGTCGCCACCTAGTACAAGTTGTTTGTATTGATCAGTAGATAGCCCACTTAAAGTTCCGCTATCGACTTAGAGTGCACCCTGTAGATGGGGGATGTAACCAATCGGGAGTTAGCAAGAAACTTCTTCTTTGCGTGCCGTCTCCTAACAAACAACAGCTAAAATCAAATGTACAATACAATACGTGCCACGAAACATGAGACTTGATGGTTTGACATGCGCAGTAACGATTTATAGGTATCTTTAGCGGTACGAAGTCTGAGTGCGGGACGGGACCGGACGTCTCTTCTTTCGTGTCGCGTATTGTGTGCCTACACAATAAATAAATTCAATGATAATATTTTCTTAGGTTTGCACGAGCACTATACATAATTTAAACACAGATTTTAACGGATTTAACACTCGTTTTATTAACTTTTTACATTTTCCCACCGCGACCACGAGCCCTGCAATGGTCTCGAAACGTTGGAAAATGTAAAAAGTTAATAAAATGAGTGTTAAATCCGTTAAAAAAAAAAAGAAATAAGATGTAGCCTGTACAATTGTACATGTCCCACTAGCTGGGCAAAGGCCTTCTCTGAAAGAGAGTTCGAGCTTAATCACCACGCGTGCTCAATGCGGGTTGGCGATTTTTGCGTTGAGGGTATAATGCCTCATACGCTCAGGTTTCCTCACGATGTTTTTCTTCACCGTCAGCGAGTGGTATTGCTACTACAAATTCACAAATGTACGTAACTTTGAAATTAAACAAAGTCATAGATACATGCCAGCACCGGGAATCGAACCGAGGACCTTTCGCTTCAGAGTCCACTGTTCTACCCATTAGACCACCACCGCTTCCGTTAAAATCTGTGTTTAAATTAAATTCAATGATGTTGATCTATGCTTTAGGTCCTACACGATATGGAGGCGCTCCGGCCGGCAACGTCGACGGTCTGCGGCGAGCTCAAGTTCGCCAACGAGGCCTCCAAGACCTTCAAGAGTCACATGTTTGAGCTCCAGAATGGGAAGCTGTGCTATTTTAAGGACAAACAGGTTGGTGCTGGATTCATTGTGTCTCTTCATGGTGAAGGGTGAATGCGAAAGATCATAATGTTTCTCCTGCATGTGAGAGTGGAGTCTTTCATAATTCAACGAGCGAGCGAAGCGAGAGACGTTCTCCGAGTCTACTGGAACCACCGAACTAAATCCCATAGAATCCGCATTACGTATAAAATCCACCGAACTAAATCCCATAGAATCCGCATTACGTATAAAATCACAATAAAAACTTGTCCCCACAGAAACAAAAGATATCAGCAATAGAACAATACGAAACATCATTTCGACCATACGTCTAATATTCGAAAGTCAACCTTATTGCATTAGTGTACAGTTTTACTTTAATTGCATGGACTACGAGCAAATAAGCTCCCAAAGGCAATTTGGGCATCTATTTTTCCAGACACATTTCCGAGTTCTATGTTGTATCTGATCTAGTTGTATCCTTGATCGAAGACTGGAACAATCCGGCGCTTGTATGCATGAATATTCTTTCGACGATAACTTGAGTATCGTCGGAACGGCATTTTGGGAGGCGGGTTAATGAAATAAAAATATTTTTTAAGTTCGGACATGAGCCAAATCGGTCGAAGGGGTTACCGAGACGGGGGTCGCGAGTTCACAGTTCGGGGCGAACTACTAGTCATAAAAAAACATAACTTCGAATGAAAATCAATATAGGTAAATTACAAAAAATATCGTATTCGAGGTTTATCCTCACCGAACTAAATCCCATAGAATCAGCATTACGTATAAAATCACAATAAAAACTTGTCCCCACAGAAACAAAAGATATCAGCAATAGAACAATACGAAACATCATTTCGACCATACGTCTAATATTCGAATGTCAACCTTATTGCATTATTGTACAGTTTTACTTTAATTGCATGGACTACGAGCAAATAAGCTCCCAAAGGCAATTTGGGCATCTATTTATCCAGACACATTTCAGAGTTCTATGTTGTATCTGATCTAGTTTTATCCTTGATCGAAGACTGGAACAATCGGCCGCTTGTATGCATGAATATTCGTTCGACGATATCGTCGGAACGGCATGAAATTTGGGAGGCGGGTTAATGAAATAAAAATATTTTTTAAGTTCGGACATGAGCCAAATCGGTCGAAGGGGTTACCGAGACAGGGGTCGCGAGTTCACAGTTCGGGGCGAACTACTAGTCATAAAAAAACATAACTTCGAATGAAAATCAATATAGGTAAACTTCAAAAAATATCGTATTCGAGGTTTATCCTCTTTTAAAGCGTTGAACGTCTATTTCTCCACCCCCAGGGATCTCATCAGCTCGAGGAGTGGAACATCAAGGACCTCCTGTGGTACACCGGCCACGAGCCCAAGCGGAACCCTCAGACGAGGTGGTCCATCACCTTCATACCCAGGAGTAACAAGCAGAAGAGGTAAGCTGGTTTTTAGTCGCTGAAAAGTGAAAAATGGCAGAAAATGGTGATGAACGCGACTTTTGTTCTTACACTAAAAATAATTTATCTTACGCATTGCACAGTCAGTAAGCATGACTTACATTATTTATTTTCGCGCACTTTCAAAAGAGCTAGAACACAGTTTGCACGGAATCACCAGGGGGGTTACCCTTGACGCTATTGCGTTCATATTGACAAAGATTTTTAATTAAGTTTATATTTGAATTCGCATAGTCATGCTTTGATTTTATATACTTCGTAATATTTATTCAAAGGTAATGATATATTTTGTACAACAAAAATTATAAAATGCGTCTCAATCCTTGAAATACTGAATTTTGAAAATTGCGCCAGATTGAAAAAGAGCGTCAAGGGTAGAAGGGCAGAAGGCTCTGCTATTCCCGCTTCAGAGAAAAACAAACCGCACTGCTGAGTAAACCCCTCTTACCTTCACGCATCTTGCACGATTGTTTTGCACGAAGACTAGTCTTCCGATTGGTCTCTTCCCCTCTTTATCAAATGGGCATTTCGAATACTTATTTTTTGTAGGTCAATGTTCTAGAACTTACAAGGAATCCAATGAGTCCGAAAAAAATACGGAAATCTGCACTAGTCGCAATTGCAAGTCCTATCACAATATAATCGAAAAAATAAACTTTTTTGTACACTTTTTGTATTATCTAAAGCCAGTCCCGGATCTAGGATTTATCCGAGGGGGGGCAAAATCTTGACAGTGGCGCCCCTCCTCAGAATTTGAGACTAATAAATCAAAAAAGTTAAGTGAACTTTTATTAAACCAACATGGCTGAGGCTCAACGAATATCACCGATTTTCTTATAAGGAAATAAATAACTTTTTGCTGTGCATCTGAAAGGGTATTATGTTGTTCTTGTGTTTTTTTAATGAGCGCGCGAAGAAAGTCCGAAAAATCGCATACTTCAAACGTATACTACCCTAAAATTCAAAAGTTTTCTTTTTAAATAAAAGCAAAACAAAATAAGATTTGTGTCCGCATTGAGCACGAACTCTCTCTGAGAGAAGGCCTTGGCCCAGCTAGCGAGACATGTACAATTGTGCGCCGTGCATAGTGAATAGCCCGCGCTCAAAGAAAAATGTACAAAATCGATTCCTACATCAGTTACACTAAATAAATCTAAAAAGTGCTCATATATAACCTTAGAATTAGGTGAAAGCTGTTGACTGCTCTGGCTGTATATATCTTTGTTATCACACAACTTCTGTTAAGTTTGCTTTGCGTTCGCCTGTTACCACAGCATTATTTAATTTCAACCGCATGCTTTTGTTTTATTTTCGAACGTCGTCGTCTCCGTGTTTTATTTGTTTTTCTACGCGTTGCTTGGTTGTGTTTTCGCATCACTAACACGTTCATTTCGCTTCATCTCATAACAAACAAGGTAAGTGCACATTTACTCGTAATGCTAAGATATTATAATTTATGCAAACAAAATTTTGATGGAAGACAGACATTTTACTTTTGAAACATTTTTTTTTCCTCTTGTTGGATCCAAATTCAATGCGGTTTGACCATTACAAACGTGCGTACTCCATCCTCGCTTGCACTTCCAGGCCTTATGGAACAGGCCTGTAAGTGCAAGCGAGAGAGATTGACGACTCGTTTGCACGTGGCCCAACTATAGTACACTTAGCTCTTCCACTTGAATTGATCTTAGTTCACAGTATTTGTGACGTAGGGCAAAGTATGTCTAACATATTTTTAATTCTATGACTTGGGATGTTGTCTAACTGACCTAAATATGTTGAACAGGAGCAAGGAGCGCCCGTGGTTCGGGTGCACGGTCGCGGGGACCGTCACCGAGGATCAGCTCAAGTGGACCTCCGCCATGACCTTCGCGGAGCACTCGCAGATACTGCCCACGCCGCGACTCGTCATAACGTAGCCAGAGATAACGCAGCCAGGGACCACGCAGCCAGGGACCACGCAGCCAGGGACCACGCAGCCAGGGACCACGCAGCCAGGGACCACGCAGCCAGGGACCACGCAGCCAGGGACCACGCAGCAAGGGACCTTGTAGCCAGGGACCACGCAGCAAGGGACCATGTAGCCAGGGACCACGCAGCCAGGGACCACGCAACCAGGTACCACGTAGCCAGGGACCACGCAGCCAGGCACTACGCCGACGTTGTCATTGGCTTATTATGTTAAAGAGGAGCAATGATCGCCAGTGGTTCACGTGTACGGTCGCGGCCGCCGTCACCGAGCCAGGGACCACTCAGCCAGGGACCACGCAGTCAGGGAGCACGCAGCCAGGCACCACGCCGACGTTGTCATTGGCTTATTATAGTTGATCCATTACAAACGTGTGAATGAGTCATCTATTCCTCTCGCTCGCACTTATAGGTCTGTTACAGAAGGCAGGTAAGTGCAAGCGATAGAGCACTTCGCGCGTTTGTAACGGCCCAACTAGTCTTTAATCGACGGGGTTTTTTGAAATTTGTTTGCTCCTTATCAAGAGCGGGGACTATTTCCAGATTATAATATTTTAAAAATATACATCATCAAATATATTACGAAAATGGACTCCAGATATCAACTTCAAAAGAACCAAAATCACGAATAAGGTTTTGCGTGAATTTAGTAATACCTCGTATGAGAACCCTCCACACCAGGATACCGCCTACCAATTGGCGCCACCAGAAGCTGCTTTCAAATAGTAAAGTTATAACTCGAATTATATTCAAAGTTAGTAAGTATAGGAAGTCTTTAACTAAACCAAGCGGAGAGGTTGACTTGGAGTGTTTTTACTAATTTTCTCCTCGTATAGTTTCTGTGCTAACCAATATGCCAATTTATTATTTAAGTAGTTTAAATATTGTGATTGAAAAAAAGACATTTGGTTACTTGTACAGAGTCACAAGATTGAAGTCGGATTTGTTAGTTGCTTAATCGGTGCAATACAAAATCTTAGGTACAAACAACCGAAGTATTTCAATAAGAAAGTCTGAAATGGTGCTAACCACAACAATTCAACTTTAATGTCCTAGCCTAGCCTTAGAAGCCATGATATAATAGTGCAATTAAGGTTTTTTTTTATCATGTACGCATTTGAACTTTGAACGTATTAAAAAATAAATCGGCTCAGTGATGCCACACCGTTACGCCGTTAGAAGTATGTAACGAAGTCTTTATTTCCTGATATCTTGAGAAGAACAAAAATGAGTTTCATGAGGCTCACTGAGTGCTCTTGACCTCTGAGGCACATCAAGGCTACAGTAAGTTCAGAACCGTAGGATACAATTATATTCGCAGTGTCTTTTTGACGCTTAAAACGTCATCTGATAGGTAACCTTAGTTCATAAACCTGCCAACTCCAAAACTGTAAATTTTCCAGGAGACACAAAAAAGTGATTAAATTAATATATTTTCACGAGAACAAGAAATTGAAAATCCCGTTGGTGGATAACAAAAATACTTACGTATATAGCTACGGGATTTTCAATTTCTTATTCACGTGAAAATATATTAATTTAATCACTTTTTTGTGTCTCCTGTAAAATTTACAGTTTTGAGTTGGCAGGTTTGCGAACTAAGGTAATAGTAATTTTTTTTGCAATGTTTCTGATATGCATAGACGCAAACCCTATTGTATAAAAGCAAAGAAAGATTGTAACTTACAATGTTACGGTGGTGTTTGTCGACATTTACCAATATCGATGGTGTATCACAGAAAAAACACATTTTAAGAGTTCCTTTGCACCATGTTATTTATTGATGAAAAAATAAAAGTTTTAACGATGCATAGTCTCAGATGAATGCTAGTATAGAAATATAGTTGTAAGTTGAAAGTTTCGATCAACAATTTTAAAAATGTTGATCGTTGGTTCAAAGTTATCTCACAAATGAAATATTTTAGATAAATTTGTTTGATGTGAAAGTATATTATTATATTTACAGATTATACAATTTATATAGATTAGGTTTTAGAGTATAACCTTAACATAAGATAAATATCTAAATATAATTTACGTTATACTACAATGCGTATAGCTTTATATTTTGTAAGTTTATATAGAACATGAAATAATAATTAAGTATTATATTGTGATGGACGTAACGTACGTAAGCATTGCCAAAGTGTACAAAACGAATACAAAAATACATACTAATGTTTTAAGAAAATATTTACCATGTGCCTTTGATAGTTGATGCTATGCCAAATTATGATAGAGAAATAAAAGAATGAATGTTTGCATATAATACAGTAGTTTTATTTTTACAAAGTCCACTTTAAAAGTAGCAATTTTGCATTTAATTCAAGAAGTTTAGAAGAGGGGCACTTTATGTTGACACGTTTTAACCGGGCATCATGGGTGCTGTTATGTAAGATAGTTGCTGGACATCCTGTTTTATTTTATTTTATGTCGGTAGATACAGAACCCTCAGTGCGGGAGTTCGACTCGCAATCTTTCAATACAAAGCTGTAAGAAAAATAGCTTCAAAGTAGGCAGACGGCGCTTCTTGATAGCGATATCAATTTTAAAGTTGTATTGAATCAAAGCGGCGGTGGTGGTCTAGTGGGTAGAACAGTGGACTCTGAAGCGAAAGGTCCTAGGTTCGATTCCCGGTGATCTATGACTTTGTTTAATTTCAAAAGTTACGTACATTTGTGAATTTGTAGTAGCAATACCACTCGCTGACGGTGAAGGAAAACATCGTAAGGAAACCTGAGCGTGTGAGGCATTATATCCTCAAATCAAAAATCGCCAACCCGCATTGAGCACGCGTGGTGATTAAGCTCGAACTCTCTCTCTGAGAGAAGGCCTTTGCCCAGCTAGTGGGACATGTACAATTGTACAGGCTACTTTAAAAAAAAATAATCAATATAGAGAGCCTTATTGACCTATTTAAACATAGTAGCAGAGTAAATGTAGCGTCGCAAGGTTCCCTCTATCGACCGGGCCGGGGTGCCTGGCACCGCTCCGCGTGCCGACACGAACCGCTCGCATGCATCCAAATTACTCAGACATTAAGCCACTAAAGTAATCCGGTACCGACTCTAATTTACCTTTACTTTCTGCTTCTTTTAATAATAAGACCTTAAAAACGTCCCCGCACCGACGACCAGTTGTTTTTTGTCTCCGATTGCTATCGGTACACAGTATGCTACGCGACACTTTTCTTTTGTAGGTACATTTTATTGGCATGCACAGTTAATTGCCGTGCTGTAGCCCCGGGTAATTAAAGACTTTGAATGAACTTTGGTGAATTGTAAAGGGGTAATAATGGATGACAGGGAGGTGAAGCCGTCGGTTCAACTCACCGAGGAGGATATAAATAGGGTGAGTCTGTGTGGGTGCACACGTATGAGGGTATTGATTCTGACACACTCGGCTCGAGATAGCCCCTCGACAATACTAGATGATTTGAAAAATGGCGAAGAAAATATGGAATCCATATGACGACCGCCTACGAACGGCAGTTTTTGGCCTAGATTCTTGGTTGTGGTCGTAGGTGATTTATGTGTGCTAAAATCATTAACACAAGGTTTTTTTTATGTTGGGGGTTGATTGACTTGTTGGCGCTTGATTGACTTGGTTAGGGTAGCCGCTTAGAGTAGATAATGTACGGTCGGCCACAATCTCAGATAGCCCATGGCAGCTCTTACCGCGCCAATCGAACAAAAAGGGGTATCTGAGAATGTGGCCGACTGTACCTACAATTACATTTACCTAGCAGCGTTGATCTACTAATGGTGCTGATGGTAGCCCAATGTCTGATTAATCGATTTGTATGAGTTTTTTTTAATTTGAAAGAAAGTTTTCTAGCGAGTGTTCTTTTAAAACATAATCAAAATCGATTCAGCCGCTTATGAGATATGCTAAGTTGAAGCTAAAATGTCGGGCGTATTTTAATTTTTTAAGTTTAGTAGCCATGTATAATTTTACAGATCTATCTAGACTTCCAGTTTAAACCAAACGGATGGATTCAAAAAGGTGTCAATAGTTTAACGGTTGTCTGGCAGAGATCGCTCTCTTAGCGATAAGACCGCCAATTGTACACATTCTAAATAGTTTAAAATAAACAATGTAATTTATTTTTGGTGTACAATAAAGAGTTATCTATCTATCTATCTACGTATGTAGGTATCAGGGTATCTCCTAAACGCATGAACCGATTTTAATTTAGTTTATTTTTTGTTTGAAAAATGACTTGATTAAGAGTATTAGTAGCTATCAAGTATCAATCAAATCGCCTTCACTATCCAGGACCTGCTTATTTGACACCCTTTCCGATTAAGATATCCTCTCCATTCTCCTCCAACATCTCGAAAGCTTCTAGACTTTCCCGTTCCCTCGTTTACATGTTTCGCACCCATAAAGGGCCGCGGGCCAGGCATGGATGATATGAGTCTTTTCCTGATGCTTTTCGATATATTTTTAAATATGATGGTGATCAAGAAAATCTGGTCAGGCGTTTGAAGATTATCAGCTATTTTCTAATTGATGAAGGGATATGAGCAGCAGAAGATTAACCAGCAATATTGAAAGTAGGTATGCTGCTCTAGTGTCGGAGTTTTTCACATTTTTTATGGATAGACTCTACAAAGGATATAGCTAAGCCGGGCATTTGCCTAGTAGGTATGTTTATCTTTTACCTCTGGCGTCAATCCTTTGCCTTTGCCATTTTTTTTCGTCGTCGGGCTGGTGAAAAGGCTTTTACGATTGAACAGGAGGGTGTGTGTGGCTCACCCACACTTGGTCTACCCTTTATTGTACGCTGCTAGATTTTGTCTAATCTCTTCTTTCACTCTGATCTCAAACTAAATACCTATATGCGTCGTTCTGTCTGAGGCCTTTATGTCATGTTAGCATCCGTGGGCGGGAATTTTGTGTACGAAGATACAGGGTTAGGTGTTGTTTTGGCTAGTAACACCCGACTCCAGGGCGATAAGAACTTTTCACAGATTTTTTTAAATTTTTTTTTTTGTTTCATAATTGTGTAAAATAATGATTTTCACCCCTGAGTCGGGCGTCACTTTACGAAACAACACCTTGTATATTGTACTCAACAATATGCAAATTCCCTACAAATTGGCTACCTGCGTTTTACTAATTTAATTAGAGCTCAAGTAACACCCAACGCATTATTTCGTGAGTCAGATAATTCTCTTATCTTCTTCTTCTTGTAGTGCCGTCCACTATCGGAGGTTGGTAATCAGTTCGGCTATTTCTCCCCTTGAGGGCTCGTGGATTGCTGAACCAATGGCGTAAGTTCTCAAGCGATGATATTTTGCATCATCCAGGTCTCCTCCTGCTGGGAATCTTTCCTTGGATGATAAGTTGAAGGAGACCATACTTGGTCTTGCGCATTATATGGCCAAAATACTCAAGTTTTCGTTTCTTGATGATCTCAATTATCTCTATGTTTTTCTTATCCTCTCTATAATTCTCTTAAAGACCATGCAGAACTTCGGTTGTCAGAATCTAACTAAAGCGACTAGGTGGTGACATGGTTGGCCTAGTAAAATTACTTAGGAAACAACACAATGCCTCACATCTTTACGGCCCCCTATTCTTATCGACAAGGCCACAAACAGGTAGACTAATAAACCGCCTAAAATAAGAGACAATCTAGTCTGCCTTAGACTCTAGAGGTTTTTTCGTCTTTTCAAAGTCAGTATCTTTGCGTAAGCCCTAGCTGAGCAAGAAGGGAAATCAGCTAAATCTCGCTAAATTATAGTTTTGTAATGTAGTTCAGCTATCGAACAAAAATAAATTAGGTTTGAAATTGCTTACCTAAAAAGTGTCCGTTCATTTCATTCACATCACATGTGTAGTGTCTGTATGTGTCGACTCATATGCGGCCAGTGCAGCGTAGACAGAATTGTTTACTAGGGGGTGCACGGTTGCCAAAACACAGCACGTTGCACCCTTTCCATCGATACAAGTGTAATTATTGTGGGCCGCGCGCCCCGACACCTCGCCGAAAGTTTTGTCGATATTTTACACCTTTGTTTGACAACTTGAGGTTTTAATACGTCCCCGAAGGGCTCTTACATGGTGTGTTAGTTGCATTCTATTCACCGTAAGAACAGGCCAATGCACTCTTGGTGGACATCGCAGGTGCAACTTGTGTTTTGTTTTCTTAGGATGAGTGACGGTGACGGGTGATCAAGTGCATCTTCTTATTTCGAAACTTGAAATAGCTTTGTCGAATATTGTTGCAATGGCAGGTGCAAGTGATAAAGAGAAGGCCAGAGAGGACTTTGAGAATCAGCTGCGCTTAGCTTTTGCTAAGTATGACGTAGTGGACGACGATGAAGAGAATCCTGAGGTATGTTTAAATTCAACACGTTGCTAGACCACTAGTTTTCGTTAAAATATTTGGGTTTACTTAGCTACACCCTGTATAAGTAAAAGGTACATTGCACTTCGTTTTTACGGCGCTGAACTAAGTAGAGGACAAAATATCTCATTATGTTATAGGTATCTTGAAATGTGTCCCACTGCTGAGGCCAGAACCGTACCACGGGCGAAGAGTGCAAAAAGACGATGGCGAGAATGTCTCGACTAAAAGGACCGAAAAATTGTCCTATCGGTAAAACATAATTGTACGTACCGTTTGTAACGAGTTCTTCCCTTTCATATCTAGGTACACTGGTCGCTGAGCCCATAAAATCCCAAAAGAATGCCTGATAGAATATTTTTTGGCTAAGCAAATAGGTACCTACATGATTACCCGCTACTGAGTAAGTATATGCAAATCACCGGTTCCGTTCAGCTCGAAACGTTATACAATGTCGTTCTTCGTATAATCTACATGATTTGATTCACATAAAAATGCGTCAGTCAAAAAATTGTGTGTGCTCCATGTAGCTGGCCGCTCGGTTATTGTTCATTTGAAATAACTCCTATGACTTATAGGAGCAGCCCCTGTATTCGACAAAAAAATCACCGTAGATCCACACATTGTAAATTACTGTGAAAATGTTACTTTCAAGAGGATTTTCAGCAAAAAACGATTTTTACTGTTGATGATTTATGTGGACAATATGGTATTTAGAAAACAGTCGCACATGATAGTGTTTTACTTCTGTGCTGGTTGGCAATCAAATTTTCTATCACGTCCTTTGAAGCTGCTGAACAAAACGGGAACTATGTTTTAAAAGTTCACAATGTCTGATCAGGTATTTAGATAATGTTGCATTGTTGCACTCGGTAGAGCTTACGTAAAGAAAGCCCACATCCTTTAACTAGTTCTAAAGAGTACAGGCTATAACTACTTTATCGTATTGCTTGTAGATCAAGAGGCACCGATCGTATTATACAGAGTGCTTTAAATTTTGTTTGCGAGAGGTTGAAAAAAAAAACGTTGTAATGTAAGGAACATGGTGAGATAAGATAAGTTGTTCATATGATGAGTAGAAAAATAGTTTAACCAACGAATTCAAAGTTACCCTGTAGAATAAGATTGGCGCCTCTCGAGCTAAATTAAAATACACTGAAGTAGCCTCTCCTCTTTAGAACTAGTTAAATGATTTGTTTGTCACACTTTATTGCACACAAAAAAAATAGACTTAAATAACATGATATTAGGAGAAAGTGTACAAGGGCGGACTTATATCTAGAGAAATTTCTTCCAGCCAGCCCTGGTTAATAATGAGATATAGATGTTGAGAGCGGGATGGGCAAAATAAAGCGCAAACATTAGAAATTAAGATTCTTAAAAATAATATATCAACATAGACATACACACTAATATTACACCCTAATACATATATTAAACCTAACGGATAGTAATAAACTAAAACATATCTACGGAGAAATAGACTTACAAATAAGTTATTAAATACACTACATAAACATAGATACCTATTATAATATTACCTACAGATGATGGGCGCTTTCTCCCTAGACAAATGCTAGTGTAAACATACTTAAAATTATTTAGACTAGGAAGAATCCAGCAGTAATTTCTTGTCCATGATCATCAGTGTAATGTTATGATGACTACCTATTAAAAACCAGATTTTTATAGTTAAGCGTTTTCACAAAAAATAGAGTCTAATTGGAAATCTCAGAAATTGCTACAACATAAAACTCTAGTTTACTTTAAAGTTCACATGGAACAATTAAAGGTAGGTAATTCTCCAATGGAGTTGCAAAATTGTATCAACTTTCTCCATAAGTTTCGTGCGAAGTGGCAATAAATTCAAGGGTACGTCTACAAGTTCCTTCATAGAACGTATCGTTTTACATAAAAGCATGAAATACAATCTCTTATGTATATGCCCTTTGATGTTTCCCTCACATGTCTGAGGTTTCAGTTGCACGCATTTGGACGATTTTTTTCGTCTAGCCTGTACGTAGAGCAGATACTTCTATGCCGCTGTTAGAATTTTGGCGAACCTAATTATTATTCAGCTGCCTTTATGGGTAGTTCTGAAGGTCTATTTGATTATTAAGTGTGCCTATAAAAAAGGAGTATGTGGTGTAATAAAAACATTGCCGAGTGTGTCGTCAAAATGGATTTATCTATTGTCAGTAAAGCTATCAATAACTTTGTGAGTATGGTTGTGCTGGTTTCACTAGTTTTAGTCAGTCTAGAAAATCTACCGTCGGCTGGCTGGCTGGACAGTACTGAAAGAAAAAAAGTGTAGCAGTCTTTCAGCTTATTACTTTATAGTTATCTGGTTATGGTGAGTTATCGAAGTAATGAAGGAATTCACTTCTATGGACGAGTAGGTATGTTTACCTTGGACAAAGTTTTTCTTCCGGCGATTGATTAGAATGAGCTACATTTGGAAAGCTAGGCGATTTCTTCAAACAAACATCCCACAATGTCTAAAGACTAAGAGATTTTGACCAGTGTGTTCTGCCTATCCTCACATACGAACATGAACATCAAAGTAGCAGAACAGGCTACAGAGCCAGCCATGCTAGGCGGCAGGCTCGTGGATGGAGAACCAAATATCGTCATCCGACAAAATGGACAGGGCATTTTGTAACAGTGTCACATGAAGGGTGTGACATAATGGGAATCTATTCTTTTAAAAATCCCATTAAGTTACAGTAACAACAGCTGTGTGGGAAAAACAGTCCCAGTAGGTATGTAACAGTGTAACAAAAGGTGGTGTGACATACTGGGAACAAAGGACCTGGCGAGGCGGGAAGATTGGCCCGGTGGACAAGGGCAACGACAGGTTGGCGTCCGAGAGCTGGGCCTCAAGTCTTTGACGCAATCGTGTTTCGATAAGTTCACAAGACAGTTGTTAGGACAAACCCGATTTTTCCTCGTTTTTAGTATTCCGTACCTCAATACGGAACCATTATAGGATCACTTCGTTGTCCGTCTGTCTGTTTGTCTGTCAAGACCCCTTTTCTCAGCAACGCGTGGAGGTAACAAGTTGAAATGCGCCGCTAACTAAATAACATTTCTAGCAGCTGATGAAATGTAACGGTGCCTTTAGCTGACATTCGACATTTCCCAATCAAACCAAATTATCTTAAATAAATTTGCGTGACTACCTACCAAGTCTACCACCATTAGCCAATTTTAATTGTGGCCAAACCCGCAAGCCAAGACGTCGACTTAGTACTTCGCGTGTCTTTCGCGACATAAAGACAAGACAAAGGGCCCCCCACCCCAGGGAGCTCTAATGAGTACCCAAACCCCAGTTTCTACGTTTAATTTGCATATTACAATGATAGTTTCGTGTTCTGTCTACTAGTGTCTTTGTCGCCTCATAGCTGAAAATACACCCCGAAACAATATCTACAAAATCTGTCAAACGAATTATTTTTTAAACTTTGATGATTAGCAGAACCGCGACTTTTCTTCTGTGAACGCAAAATGACAAAATGTTTAATTACCTTCGTTTTACCTGGTTGGTGATCGCGCCCGAGTTACTTATAGAGTGGATATCCGCGTCCACGCACGTTGGTGACGGTTGAATGAAAGCTCATTTATTGGCCCCCCTACAAAGCCCCCTGTGCATCGACAGTCGTACAATTAGAAAGGAATCCGATTTACAATTAATCAGTCGGTACCATTCCGCTGATTTCACTGCATTCATTCCCGAGGTGTTGTACTGCCCCGAATAATATAATTGAATCAGAAAATGTTCGTGTGCGCTGTCAGAGCTTCCAGCGAGGAGGAGGAGGAAGAGGATGTCATGGACATCCTGCAGGTTAGAGCCGTGCTGGCGGAAATATTACCTCGAATCTAATCTCTATGTCTCGCATACGTATAAAATCCATGACGTTTGTCCATGAAAATCTATCCAAAACCGGTCTATCCCTTGATTTTACATAAATGCCATTTTTTATCATTTTTCGCAAAGTTTCTTCCAATGTTGGTGAAAGGTTTCTCTGAATTTCCCTGTGCAAAATCTACATTGTATGATTAAATTCATAAGCAGCGTCAGCGGCGAGAATTTTAGGTCTTCATCTTGGTCTCTTATGGATTCCATCTGGTTATAATTTCATTTATTTGATAATTAGCATTCTAGATGACCCGCTCATCGAATATGTTGCTATTTCCAGAACCTGTCTTTATTCTTCTTATCGAGTCGGACAATACTCGGTCACCCGTATTCCAGTGTCTGTGGGTATCGGGTCATCATTTCGCAAGCTAGCTTGCAAGCAGAGGGATATGCCATTGACTGCTAGCTGACCTGATGATGGTCTCTGGGCGTCAGTGCAAATCTATAAACAGAAACAAAAGTAAATTCAGAAACAATAGAATAAGCTAACATTCTATCTTCTCTGGAGTCTAGGGCGCACCGCACATAAGAGCTTTCCATTTATCTCTGTCCATAGTGTCCATGGCTAGGGAGGGCAGTTCTGACCAAGTTGTTCCCTTCTCATTCGTCTCAGAGAGAACGGATCTCTTACACTTCTGGGGCGGTCTTCCGGTTCTTCGTGAGCCTCCGGCGGGTTTCCAGTCGTTATAACTAACCCTATGGATTAGTCCGAAAAAAAAAATAGAAAGCTTGAAACTATAAATTCAAACAGTGCCACGAAAGAGGAGACTTGACCACGCCTCCCGCACCTCTTGCCGCCGCCCCGATGACGCCCGGTCCCGCCCCGCACTCAGATCTCATACCGCTAAAGAGACCTTTAAGGTGGGACGATAGCAACGTGGCGGGAAATTCAAAATTTTCACAGACTTTTACATTTTGTAGCTAAACTGAGCTATTTTTGTTCAGCGATTTTTCGTTCGCGGAAATAACAAAGTATTCTTTTCATTATTGTAAACAACCAAACAACAATAATTCGGCCGATTATGTGTTCTGGTCTACGACAAGTTTTTTGGGCAGTGCCACTGCTTCGTAGACCAGAACACATAATCGGCTGAATTATTGTTGTACTGTTGTTTACAATAATGAAAACAATACTTTGTTATTTCCGCGAACGAAAAATCGCTGAACAAAAATAGCTCAGTTTAGCTACAAAATGTAAAAAACTTTGAAAATTTTGAATTTCCCGCCACACTACTGTCTTCCAGCCTTAAATCGTCAATGCGCATTTCACAACATGGTGTCTCAAGTCTCCTCTTTCGTGGCACGCATTGTACCTGGGGCCTTAGCCTGTAATGCAATGGCGTCCCAGCTAAAGGACGAAACCGGAGTTTCCTCGTTTTTCTCCTACAACCAGAGAACTAATCCTCTAGCATTAGAATCAGAATATTATTTGCTGTACTACAAAAATATTAAAAGGACCGACCAACTGGGAGCCCCTTTTGGCACCATTGCGTTACAGGCTAAGGCCCCTGATTGTATGTCCCCCAGAAACGGCGGGAAGAATGCGAGCGCAAGGCGCGGAGGGGGGAGATGGACCCGCGGCTGGAGTTCACCTTCCAGCTGCTCATCGATGGCACGGGGCTGCCGCGGCACGCCATCATGGACCATGTCTTCGAGGGGAATATGGTAGATTGAGGATGGATGATTCAGTAAATACGTATGGTATAAAAAAATATTTAGGAAATTATAAGTCCTTCTATCCTTTAATGTGCATACCCATTCTAAGGTATTTTTTACTTTTTTTGAACTTAAACTTTCATAAGCACATTTTCCTATTTAATCAACGGTTTCCATAATTAAGGTCTAGTCGGCTACACCACCGACAATATACAAGTGTTTTCTACTTTTCATTAACTGCCGCAGGAAAGTATAGTCAGAAAACCTGAATGTCTGACTGGCATAACGCAAACATGTGTTTGAATTTGAAATACATCCAAAAAGAAAAAAGTAATAAAAAACTTTAAATTTTGAGGACATTTTGTAACACGTAGTAAAACTCCTAACTCTTGTCCGCAGCTAGACGACATCAACCAGCTGTTCCTTCCCCACATGCGGAACAAGTTGCTCTGGTACTACCAAGACGTGGAGGAGGTCATCGAGCCCAAACCACCACCCGAGGGCACCAAGCCGCGCCAGCAGGGCCAGGCCAAGCAACCTCCGCCCCTAAAGACATTCAAGAAGAAGCTCTTTTTGTCTGACGGCTGGGACGTCCGCTTCACCGGCATCTGCATATACATGTTCCGGATTAATGTCAGCAAACAGCTGCCGGAGGAAGGCTTCCACAAGGATTTGTTAGTGCTCTTTTATTTTTTTTTCACAGTCTAGTTGGACTAGCCAGCCATTCTTAAGACGCAATAGGACGCACAACAAGCGCCGCCAATGAAAAAAAAAATCATATCTTCTTTTTGGATACGTTTTTTGCTAAAAACTCTCCTGCTATTTCTCAACGCGAGGCTTAACAATTTTTAGGACCTAAAGTTTGGATTCCAGATCCTAGAACTTAAGAATTCAATCGATTCTCGCAAAAAGTGGCCAAACCTTAGATCCTAAAAATAGTTAAGCCTCGCGTTGAGAAATCGCAGGAGAGTTTTTAGCAAAAAACGCATCCAAAAAGATAATATGATTTTATTTTTTCATTGGCGTCGCTAGTTGTGCGTCCTACTACTGGGCCTTAAGGCGCTGGGCATAGTAAATTAGCCCGCGCGCAAAAAAAATGCACAAAAACGATCCCTGTATCAAATACACAAAAAAATACGAAAATGTTCACATATCAAACCCTAGAATTAGGTGAGAGCTATCTAAAACAGCCAGTTTTGTGTTGATACCCATAACAGATTGCAAGATATATTGTTTGAAAAAAAGTGCGCCGCCTATTTTTTTCATCAAAAATATCTTCAAAACGTTTATGAATGTCAACACGAAACTGGCTGTTCTAGATAGGTCTCACCTAATTCTAGGGTTTTATATGTGAAAATTTTCGTTTTTTTTTTGTGTCGTTGATACAGGACTCGATTTTGTGCATTTTTCTTGGCGCGCGGGCTATTCACTATGTACAGCGCCTTAACCGATTCGCAAAGTTAAGCAACATCGGGCGCGGTGAGTCTATTGATGAGTGACCGCTAGTGGAAATAATATCTGAGCGCTTACTTGCTTCGGAAGATAGGCCCTTTGGGCGGCTTAAAAAACCTGTGACATGGGGTGGCTAATACCTCATACGATTACCTATCTACGCGTCGTGGTGACATGCAATTTCCTCGATATCTGTGTCGATCCAACAAAACTCCATTCTGTTTTTAAATAAACCCATATATGTAACTTATTGAATCTACCCGCAGATTCTGCGGCATCCTGAACGCGCAGCGCGTGGGACTTGTGACCGCCATCGAGCGTGTGATGGAGCACGTGTACATGGGTGCGCTTGCGCATCCCAACACCGACGGCGACGAGGACGAGACGCGCTTCCCTATCGTCAAGAACCAGCTGCTACCTGGGCTGCGCTCCTTCTGCAGCGCACTCAAAGGTACAGCACCTGGGCCAGCGCTCCCAACACCAACACCCACGAGACGAAGACAAGACGCGCTTGTCCATCGTCATAAAGCAGCTGAGGCCCGGGATGCGCTCCTTCTACAGCGCGCTCAATGGTACAGCACCTGGGCCAGCTCTCCCAACACCAACACCGACGGCGACGAGGACGAGACCGTCCATGGACCCTCTGCCGACACAACGATGTCGTTCGACCATCGGATTCGGGCCGCTGGTCTTCCCACCGATCGCCGTCCAGCTCTTTGACGCCACTCTGTTTCTGCCTTTAGCGCCGCCTAGTTTTTTTTCAAGCAAAATATCTTCAAAACGTTTCTGAATGTCAACACGAAACTGGATTTTTTAGATAGGTCTAGATCTCACCTAATTCTAGGGTTTGATTTGTGAACATTTTCGATTTTTTTAGTGTATTTGATACAGGAATCGATTGAGTGCATTTTTTTTTCGCGCGGGCGATTCACTTTGCACAGCGCCTTAAGGTGCCGCACACACCGCCCGGAGTTCTTCGTTCAGAGTTCTGAGTTCCGTGTTCTTTCTAATGTATGGGGTTGCTGGGAACCGTTCACACTGAACCGATCAGAACTCGGAGTTCTCGTGAAGCAAATCTGAGAACTCTGAACTCGTAACGCGGAACTCCGGGGCAGTGTGTCCGGCGCCTTAACTCAACCTTCGTCCGACGACTGATGTCGACATTTGGTGACGACATATTCTATCCTCGAATATGAGGCCTAGCATGGCCCGCTCCGTATCTCCGATTTATTATAAGGTCATTCGCTCGGGACTGGACTTTAACTCGCGACCTTGGGCAAACCGTGCCGGCGATCTTACCAATCGAGCTACCGAGCCAAGGAACTGTTTACTTAAGGTTGCAGGTTGTCACGTTACAGGGGTTACCGAATAGTAACGCCCTGTGATGGAAGCAATTTTGAGTTTCGTAACACCACATGTAGTCATTTACACCTAACACATACAAGGGTAGGGTGAACCCTACAAGGTTCAAGTCGTGGTCGAGTGTTTTTAATCTAACAATATACCTTCAAACAAGATATTACCTTTCAGTTTGCGAAGATGTCTGCAACGAGATCAATCTGTTCGACGACGGGCAGTCGCACATGGCGGGTGTGCAGGATCGCGTCCAGCTCAAGGAGATGACGAAAAGTCCCACCACCATCACCGTGCTGGAGGAACGGGTCAACGAGTGGATCAAGAAGGTTATGGAGGTAACTATAGCCCATATTTCAAATCCATAAGAGCTATACGTGTTCGACCGCACGCAACTCACGGAGATGACAAAGAGTCCCATCACCATCACCGTGCTGGAGGAACGGGTCAACGAGTGGATCAAGAAGGTTATGGAGGTAACTATAGCCCATATTTCAAATCCATAAGAGCTATACGTGTTCGACCGCACGCAACTCACGGAGATGACCAAGAGTCCCATCACCATCACCGTGCTGGAGGAACGGGTCAACGAGTGGATCAAGAAGGTTATGGAGGTAACTATAGCCCATATTTCAAATCCATAAGAGCTATACGTGTTCGACCGCACGCAACTCACGGAGATGACAAAGAGTCCCATCACCATCACCGTGCTGGAGGAACGGGTCAACGAGTGGATCAAGAAGGTTATGGAGGTAACTATAGCCCATATTTCAAATCCATAAGAGCTATACGTGTTCGACCGCACGCAACTCACGGAGATGACCAAGAGTCCCATCACCATCACCGTGCTGGAGGAACGGGTCAACGAGTGGATCAAGAAGGTTATGGAGGTAACTATAGCCCATATTTCAAATCCATAAGAGCTATACGTGTTCGACCGCACGCAACTCACGGAGATGACCAAGAGTCCCATCACCATCACCGTGCTGGAGGAACGGGTCAACGAGTGGATCAAAAAAGTCATGGAGGCAACAATAGCCCGTATTACAAAGTCATATCGCACGCAACTCAAAGGGATGGACCAAGTAAACTCTAATTTTTTAATTCGAGTCCACGGAATGACAGTTGCTACAAAGGCTTTATCTGACAGCAGCATACTAGCAAATGTCATTCCGTGGACTCGAATTAAAAATTAGAGTTTAGTTAAATAGATATCAAGTAGGTCCAAATATCAAGGAGGTACGCTGAGTTCTTTCTTTAGATGGTGTAAGTATACGACGCATTTTTTTATGTAGCCTCCATAGTGTCCCACTGCTGGACAAATGCCTCCCCTTTTTTCTTCCACGCCTCTATCCTCGGCTGCCTCTTGCCACCCCGGTAAAAAGGTTGTGAGGTCGTCCCGCCATCTCCGTCACGGTCTGCCGAAATAAATCACTTAAATGTCTAAGTTTTCGATAAGAAAATACAAAACATCTTCGTCCGACCAATGGGAATGGCCATCGGTCTAAGTAGCCCATGAGCGTACTCAGTTACAGAGAATATTTCACCGTATTTCAGTAACTGTATTCCCTATTGCCTGCCCTATATTTGACAGATTCTCAGCGAAAGTGAACAACTCAGAAGAGAAGTGGACACCAGCGGACCACAGGATGAACTAGAATATTGGAAGAAGAGAGGGGCGCAGTTCTCGCAACTGGTATCCTATTTGCAGGTAAGAGTACTACTTACCAGATAACTTGCCAGGATAGGGAAGGCAACACTATTTACCTAAGAATTCTAAGCCCGTAATATTTTGTGTGTGGAATAATTATCATTTTTGTTTGAAACTGTTATACATTTTACCCGCCGCCGCTTTATTTTTTGTCGGGCACCGTAAAAATACATATATGTTCTCCTCCAACATTTCCAACAACAGTTTTTTTTATGAGCGAAGTTATTTTTTCTGTCCGTGCAATAAAGTATAGAGTATAGAAAGATGCCGTCATGTATTAGACTGATGCGAACACCCGAGAAGGCGAGATAGAGGTCAGGGATAGTGAGATTAATATTTGTGAATATGGCCAACACATTTCAGCAAAAATCTCTTCCAGTCAGCTCTTGGTGTGGTGAGATAATATGGGACAACGGGAGGGGAAATAGTGTACATAAAAGTAAGAAACCCTTCAGAGTCTAAATTCCCAAAACTTCCGGCTCCAGGAGAACGAGGTCCAGCTGACGCTGACGTGCCTCCAACTGGCCAACTCCAAAGTGATCAGGCTGTGGCGTGAGACCGACCACAAGATCACCTTCTGCTACAACGAAGCGAAGGACAACGCCAAGTTCATCCAGGTTATCTGCAATTTTGAACTCGACCCATCAATTTGAACCATGTATTTGAAAAAAATTACCATGTATACTAATGTCCACTATCCAAGAAACCACCGCTGACTCAGTTTCTTGTTATCCGCCAATGAAAAAAAAAAAAACATATCGTCTTGGATGCGTTTTTTGCTAAAAACTCTTCAGTAAGTTCTCAACGCGAGGCTTAAATATTTTTAGGACCTAAGGTTTAGATTTCAGATCCTAGAACCTACGAATGAAATCCTTTATCGCCAAAAGTGGCCACTCTGAATGAAATGTACTTTGAATTTTGTGAAATGCTATACGTACGATAAATAAATGAAAAAAAATCCAGGCCATGGAGAAGTGCTGCCACTCGCTGTATCTGGACGACCCGGTGAAGATCAAAGACTCGATCCTGAGCCTGCTGCAGACTGTGAGGCTCATACACAGCGTGTCGCAGTTCTACAATACCAGCGAGAGGATCTCCTCGCTCATGGTCAAGGTATTGTTGTTTTTTTTTATGACTTGCAACGTTCCCCTATAAGTTGCTTCGAAACGGATCATCGTCATTCCTCGGCGTGGAATCCAGTGTTAGATAAATTCAAGTCTTGTTCAAGTCTTGCTATAAAATTTATCGCCGAAAATTTCTGCATGTGCTGTGTGGGTACGGTGAGTGTGTTCCACTCCATTGCGTTGCGAATGACCCAAGTGACTTGAGAGTAGTTTGTCGACTGTCTACACTACAGTAGTGATAGCACTCGCCGCTCGAGTGTAACCGTGACCACGGCCGCTGTAACATCACTAACTTCCGATTTCTGATCAAATGATCAAGCGATCTTAATGTAACAGACATGTTAATCTCATGCCAAACTCATTTCAGCCAAACACGTGCTGCTTTTTTTTTTCAAATTTATCTTCGTTTACTCGCCTGTTACATTTGATCGCTCTTGCAGAAATCGGACGTAAGACAGACTTAAAAATACTACATTTAAAATAACCCCGATATTTTAGCTTCAAGTAAGCATATATTCTGATAAACGGCTGGCAGGCAGGCAAGCAGGTAGACACATACATACTTAACAACATATAGCACCCTTCTTTTTGGGTCGGGGGTTAAAAATGAGCGAACTTGTTCCAGATAACGAACCAAATGATCGAGACGTGCAAGCAGTACATCACGTGCCGCTTCAAGGAGACGATCTGGTCCCAAGACCGCGCCCTCGTTCGCGACAAGCTTGTCCACTGCATCAACTTGAACAAGACCTATAGAGAGACCTACCTGCACGTGAAGGTGAATTTATACTCCGAGACTTCGTCCGCACTCGTTACACACAGAACAACTCGTTTCACACAGAAACCGAAGGCGTGGCGGAGCCGAATGCGGTTTTTTCTGTATTCTTTGAATTTGTTTGAAAGACTTCACACACAAGTGTAGAGATATTTTGTATCAAAGTCTGCGCGTTTTTACGCTGCTTAGTTTTCTCCGTTATCGATGTCAGCGCGGACGAAAGAAGTCACAGGAAAAAGCTAGTGTATTTATAATTTATAGACTTATTCTAGTGTATAAGCTAACTCCAATCCAAGTCATCCAAATCCGTCCATCGGTTTTAGCGTGATAAAGTAGCAAATATACACATATTGTCAATCTTTCGCATTTGTATATTATGCATTTAGCGGTATATTTGAATTGTCAGGAGCAAGCGTTCCTGCCGAACGCCGAGCAATTCAGCTTCTCCGAGAACTATGTGTTCGGAAAGTTCGACACGTTCTGCAAGCGGCTCAACAAGATCATCACCATGTTCGTGTTGATGGACGACTACAACAACCTGTTTGAGAAACGCATGGAGGGGCTGCTGCTGGGCGAAGGTAAGTGGCGCTCATTTACTCGCATCATTGAGGTACGACCATCGTAGCCCAACATTGACATAAACCAGTAATTAAAGTTCCATTTTTTTGTAATTAAAGTATGTGTACTTTAATTACAAAAAAAAAGGATGATGCCACACACCCGTATAGTATGATGCCAGTGATGCATATACTTTAATCAAATAAAAAAACATGCACATCACTTTTAATTGACCAGTGTCATCATACCGAAAACTAGATAATTAACAAAATACTTTTGAGATAAAGTTACGTAAAATATGCAACCAAAAAAAGATGCTTTCACCAAGTCCTCCCTCCACAGATCTCGAAGAAGCGATGCACGTATTCGAGGAGGCGAAGAAGGCCGTCACAAGCTGCCAATACGACTACCTCGACTACCGGAACGCTGAGTTCGACAAAGATTACCAGGGGTTCGAGGTGAAGACCAACGCCTTGAGGGAGAGCATCGGCAACACCATCGAAGATAACTTCGCCAGTGTATGGGAGACGCCGCAGGGGATCAAGTTCCTTACGCGCTTTGAGAAGGTACTCGCACTTGGCAGTTTGCGCAGTGGGATCGAAAATGTCCGAAAAAATTTTCGCATTTACAAAATATTTTCATGGTCATAGATTTTTACACTTAAACTTTCGTAAGTACTGCACATTTTGTATTTCGTAAACGGTTAAACTTACTTGTAGTATGTCGGTGTAGCCGGCTACACCGACATAATACAAGTAAGTTTAACCGTTTACGAAATACAAAATGGTCAATGACAGTTATATTGGAGTTTCGGCAAGGATTACTCTTTCCATACACCAAGACCAACTTTATGAAGAAGCCAAATACACCTAGCTGTTCATTCCAAAACTCACCGAATATTCTCCTCCTCAGGACCGTACCATAGATAGACTGCCTGAATAATCCTTATGCAAGTTTTGTGCTAACGTCACTGTAAAGCAACTAAGTTCACTGTATGCGGCTAGATATTTGTGTACAATATATTTTAAAGCTGACCATTTCTCTGGTGACTCACAGGTGAGCAAGAAGATCCAAATAACGAAGCTGCACGAGAAGTACGACCGCGTGCTGCGTTACTGCGAGAAGGAGGTGGACAAGATACTGAAGATGTTCAAGCGACAGCGCGAGGACCCGCCGCTGCCTCGGAACTACTCGCCCCTAGCCGGTAACAAACACCACTATTGATTACCCCGTACGGCCGGTTATAGAACTAACAGGATCCAGCTGCCTGGAACTTCTCGTGCAATCGATTTATTAAACGAACAGGATCCCTGGAATTCAATCACAGTTTAAACTCTGACCATAGATTAAACCTCGCATTTTGTACGAAAATATTACGGGCCTCAGTCTTTACTATTGTATCTTTGTTGAGTGAACTGACCATCGAAGACGTTGCTACTTACAGAACCTGACTACGGTCTCTCACTCTAAAAGCCAATTTTTCTGATAACTTTGCTCTTCTGTTTATGCGTGCTTTAGTATTTCATCGCACGTTGAAGTGGGCGATGACAAACATGCGGGGAGAAAAGGAGTTATTTTCTAGTGAGAGTTATTATTATTTTCCCTTAGTTTACTTGATACATGAATACTGAATGAACTGCGTTCTTTCCCCAGGGCGGATCAAATGGTGCCGCTGCCTAATGCACAACATTACGGAGACGGTCGAGAGCGTCTCCGCTCACCCTGTATTGAGCGCACTACCGGCCACGGCCGACATACTGCGCAAGTACAACAATGTGCGCGCGCTCATACACCACTATGAGCAGGCCATGATCGCTATATGGATGAACCAGAATGTAAGTACACCTCTCCATGCACACATGTGAAAGTATCTTATTATTTGGTTCCAAACGGGTCGACTTGCATTTATATTTATTCATACGTCTCACATGTATCCATATTTATCCCTTGATATTAAGAATCTCCTGAACTCTTCGGCCCTCTCGCTCACACTTTTCAATATTTTAATTTTTTGTAAGAGAATGATTCGTTTAAAAGCAGTAGTTCCGTGATATTTTTTTTATTACTAGGAATATAAAATCAAAAGTTAGTCCACATGTCGATAGCTTAATTATCTGTGTCTGCAACTATATTTCATCGTCCAAAGTTGAATCATTCTCTTACAATAAATCAAAATGTTGAAAAGTGCGAGCGAGAGGGCCGCAGAGCTTCAGGGGATTCTTAATCAAACAAGACATGCCGACCGTAAAAATGGTTTATCGACAGTGACATTTACACCGTTTACTGATTACGGTGTTGCTTCCAGCTGTGGGACGTAGACGAGAGCCTCAACAACACTTTGCTGCGCTTCGACGAGGGCGGCCGCATCTGCGTCAACCTTGACCAGACAGTGCGTCTTCTGATCCGCGAGTCTGACTGCCTGGTCAAGATGGGGGTTGAGCTGCCTATAGTCTGCCAGTCACTCTACGCCAAGAAAAACTACTTCACATTGGTCAATGACTCCCTAGAGGTAAACAATACTGATATTACTTTTGGTCCTGGACCAGACAGTGCGCCTTCTGATCCGCGAGTCTGACTGTTAGTCAAGATGGGGGTTGAGCTCCCTATAGTCTGCCAGTCACTCTACGCCAAGAAAAACTACATTGGTCAATGACTCCCTAGAGGTGAACAATACTGATTTTACTTTTGGTCCTGGACCAGACAGTGCGCCTTCTGATCCGCGAATCTGACTGTTAGTCAAGATGGGGGTTGACCTCCCTATAGTCTGCCAGTCACTCTACGCCAAGAAAAACTACTTCACATTGGTCAATGACTCCCTAGAGGTGAACTATACTGATATTACTTATGAACCTAGATCCGAGAGTCTGACTTCCTAGTCCCAACACTTGGTAAGATATTAGCTTAGTTTCATGGTTTGTTTCGAATCGCTTCCCTGTGACAACAAAACACAACCCATCTGGCCATAGGTCTTAGCTGAGAAATACTTTCAAATCAGAAGTGAGAACTCGGAGTCTGTAAATAAAAAATGAGAGAAATATGAAGCTTATGCTGTCGCGTTCTTGAGCTCCATAAAAGTCGCCATACTCGAGGGGCAAATGGCGTTGAGCGTGTTAGCAGCTGACACCCGAGAATTCGACTTGGACGCCCGATTTCTGCAAGAGCGATCAAATGTAAGAGACATTTTAATCTCATGTAAAAAGAATTTCAGCCAATCACGCGCCGCTGACCTGTTAGCTTTGATCGCTCTTGCAGAAATCCGGCGTGAGTGTGACGAAGCCCCATATTTTCTCAGTTCCTCCTCGAAGACTACCTCCGCACCGTGCGCCGGGTGAAGCTGGAGGTGCGCCCTCTCTTTCTGCCGCAAGTGGTGCGGCTATCTTCCCTCCTGCTCCCGGGGCTGCGCAGTGTCACGTGGACCAGCGAGGACTGGTCGACGTTCGTCGAGCGCGCCAACCAAGCCATCAAGAGCTTCGACGTGCTGGTCACGCGCGTCCATGACATTTACTCCAACAGGATCATTTACATGCTGTCCGGCATGCAGGAGGTTACGCTAATTAATTTGCCGGGTTAGTGTTGAAAGCTGCGATCCACCTACTAGAAATTTCTTGCACTGACACCCGATTTCTGCAGAAACGATCATATAAATTATGTAACATACATCTTATGTCAAACTCATTTCAGCCAATCACGTGCCGCTATTTTGAATGAATCACCTTTTGGCAGAAATCAGGTGCTATAGTTTACAAGTTCTTCATAAGTGCGATCGTACAGTAAAAAAAAATCATATGTATAAAATCAGGTATCTGGCAGATGGCGCCCCTACAAACACTTTATTTTTTCAGAAGAGACCCCTTGGTCAGTGGAAGAATTCATCGAATGCGTAGAAACGGGATGTCGGTAAGTTCTCTCCCAACTGATACTATACGCTTCGAAGATTAAAACTAGTTGCGGGTGATAAACCACACTTGCTGGTCAACCAGACTTTAAAGACTCAGTAACAAAGCCCATTTTCCCATAGAATGGCCTGCTTGGAGCTAAACAGAAAGAGCCTGATGGTGGAGGAGGCGGTGGAGGAAGTCCTGGACCTGATCAAGAAGGCAGCTCAGCAGATCAAGCCCGCCGAGATCAACCCTGACTTCGAGTTCCTTATAACAGACGGTGAGCCCAAATAATTAAATTAAAATCCTTTATTTAAGACGTAACCATGTCCATAGTGTTAGTATCATCACGAGTTATGGGCGCTCGATGAAAGTGGTGGTTATCTGCGCATACAATCGCCTTCTGTCTGCCATACAAAATGACTTCTACGCATTCAAGGTCAGCGCTCGAAACTCGTGACGCTACCTGTAACATGTTGATCTTAGTCTATATTATATATTTTGTAGAAATATGACGTTGATCCATGTTTAGGATGTGGAAACAAAAATCGGCGCAAAATAAATAATTTGTTTCAAACTCTGGCGCCAAACGTTTTTAGCTTACTGGCCAAAAGTAGGGTTATGTTTATATCCTTCTATCTATTAGTGCCATCTTAATTTATTTCTCTACGCTAATCGATAGTGGCATAAAGACGGGGGGCTGGAGCGGCTTTTACCTCCTAAGATAAAAAAAAAACTTCATCATCATCATCGTCATGATCAAGGTAGTGAACTGCTGAATTATGAAGGTTTTCTCTCCAACGTTTTCATATTAAACCAGTATATAGGGCGAAGCCACATCACTGCGTTGCGAGGTCGTACTGCAAAAAGTACGATCTACCCTTAAAAATGTCGATCTACCCTTCAACTAACCAAATACCACTTCCCAAAATGTTCGCTTTCATCTTTGACCTTCGCGTCGCATTGGACTCGTGAATAAAGCGTTCCCTATTCCAGACGAGGGCCACATGAGCGGGCAAGCGTCTTCCATCAACGAGTCGACGTCGAGCGGCCAGCAAGACTGGTCCGCGGTGTGGGAATGCTTCGAGAAACCTCACCGACTTCTGTACGTGCCTGCCGGAGGACTGTCCAAGGGGATGCAGGTACCGACACCGATGATTTATACAGCGTCCAGTGGCACCTTCAGCCACACTACAGGGTGCACTCTAAGTCGATAGCGGAACTTTAAGACGACGTGCGTCTCACAACTAGCGCCGCCAATGGAAAAAAAATCATATCTTTTTTTTGGATGCGTTTTTAGCAAAAAACGCTCCTGCGATTCCTCAACACGAGGCTTAACTATTTTTAGGACCTAAGGTTTGGATTCCAGGATTGGATTTCCTACGAACGCAATCGATTCTCGCCAAAAGTGGCCACTTTTGGCGAGAATCGATTGCATTCTGAAGTTCTAGGATCTGGAATCCAAACCTTAGGTCCTAAAAATAGTTAAGCCTCGTGTTGAGGAATCGCAGGAGCGTTTTTTGCTAAAAACGCATCCAAAAAAAAGATATGATTTTTTTTCCATTGGCGGCGCTAGTTGTGAGACGTATTTCACCTTAAGTAGGCTTTCTACTGATAATACAATCAACTTGTACTAGGTGGTGAAAAAAATTGAGCGAAAAAAATATCAGCTGTTCCATACAAAAGGTCGACTCAGTACTGCGCCAAATGTATGAAACAGCTGATTTTTTTTCGCTCCATTTTTGTCGCCACCTAGTACAAGTTGTTTGTATTGATCAGGTAGTCCACTTAAAGTTCCACTATCGACTTAGAGTGCACCCTGTAGATGCTGCAGTGTCTGGGACATTGGGGAAACTAAATGCAACTAAACCTAACTGGAAATTCGTAAACCATCGATTTCAGCAAGACTTATTTTGCTTAAAAACAATCAAGGTAACAGGTCTGCAAGATACCCTAACAGGTCACGGGAAATTCGCTGCTTAACCCTTTGACTGGTGGTGACAGTATACCATACTGTCTGCCTCATAATAAAGATGAAATGCAAACCACCACTTTTCAACAGGAAATGGTGAAGAACGCCGTGAGTGAGATGCGGCGGTACTACAGCCGCAAGGTGATCGACGTGCTGGTCCGTGTGACGCGCCGCAGCCTCGACCTTCTCATCAAGCAGTTCTCACAAGACACGGACCTACTCCACGGTAATAGATAGATAGATACTACTAGTGGTTCGCCCCGAACAGTGAACTCGCCACACCTCGACCGCTCTGACTCATGTTCGAACTTAAAAATTATTTTAATTTAATATACCCGCCTACCTAATTTTATAAAGATGAGACTTAATTTACTCAAGCTATCGTCGAACGAACATTCATTCATACAATCATAACAAACAGGCATAAACATAAACAAGCACTCGAAGCAAACGATACTTTAGCGTCTTTGCTTAACAAATAACTATTAACTATTGCGCTCCCGCAGATTCGCCACGCAAGCCGATCTTCCTGCTGAACGCGACGCTGATGATCCCCAATGTGTCGGTGAAGCCGACCCTAGAGGAGATCCAGGAAGTGCTGGTGCTAGCTGGTCGCCTCATCTCGGGGCTGGCCAAGGGCGTGGCGCAGTGGACCGGCGGCAAGGGGTCTCGGGTTCGTGCCTGGCTTGTTAGCTGCTCCTTATTGTGCTGATGACCCTCGACCCTGCAGCAGGTCCAGGAAATGCTGGTGCTGGCTGGGCCAAGAGTATGGTGCGGTGGACCTTCGGCAAGGGGTCTCGGGTTCGTGCCTGGCTAGTTAGCTGCTCCTTACAATGCTGATGACCCTCGACCCTGCAGCACGTCCAGGAAATGCTGGTGCTGGCTGGGCCAAGAGTATGGTGGAGTGGGCCGGCGGCAAGGGGCTCGGGTTCGTGCCTGGCTTGTTAGCTGCTCCTTATAGTGCTGATGACCCTCGACCCTGCAGCAGGTCCAAGTGATCGTGCTGGCTGTTCGCCACATCTCCGGGCTGGCTAGTGGACCGGTGGCAAGGGGTCTCGGGTTCGTGTCTGGCTAGGTAGCTCCTTACAATACTGATAACCAGAAAGACCAGAATAGGTCGTGTGTATATTTAACTGAAGACATAATTTTATTTCGATGGACTTCTTTTGTTTTAAATGTCCCCTTTCTATAATGTTATATTCTTGTAGCTATATTCAGATCCCAGTGATTCAAAATACATTGAATTTATTTCACAAACCAGACAAGCACCGCTGAACCCTTTATTCCGGGGGAGGCACCCCCTATATGTAAATTCTTGCACAGGCCTAGTATTTCTGTGATGTTATGATTATATTACTGTTTGTATGTTCCGTATCTTCCTCTTACTAATCTCTCTCTTTCAAATACCTTCAAGCGTCTGTTTCCAGTAATTAATGTATTCGCAAATTAACTTTACTGAGATATATTCACACATTTTTAACTGAGCTGCATAAAACTTCCTAAGGATATATTGATTACAATGGAAACGGTCATAAGTTAGTAAACTTCCAGCAGCATGTGTTTAATGAATGTCTTCTCTCGTTCACTCCACAATGTGATGTTAACTGTCTTGTGTTCGTCTCGACGCATGCCCAATACTGTGTGCTCGACTTGTGTTTACGTCCACTCCTTTGTATCAAACACTTGGCGCTTTCTTTGTGGCTTGGTTCGATCTTAAATTATCATACGCTACTATTGTTCACTGCCCCTCTATTCCACTTTTTTGTCGGTGACATTTATCCAACCTTACGTTTCACTTCTCTCTTTGTGGCTCTACCTTACAACGCTACCGTTTTGCACACTTCTTTCTATTCGACTGTTGCCTTTGTCATCTATCCAACGTTACACTCCCTTCACACCACGACGCCCAAACCATCTTTGCCGTAACCGCAACAACTTACGTCGCTTTCGTCACGCTTGCACTGAATGTGGCCTCCCCCGCCGCCCCGCTGCCCTCCCGAACCCGCAACAGGTGAACTGGAAGAAGCTCGCAGGTCACCAGACGAACCAGTTGGCGGGGGTCGTGAACAAACTCGATGAACAGGTCAACTCTACCGCCGTCCCGCTCGCGCTCGCGCACAAGTCGCTCAAGATGGTCGAGACGGCGAAGATGCGCCGCAAGAAGCACTACCGACTGGAGTCTGAGGAGAAGCCCACGTTCCCCTTCCAGCAGAAGAACTTCTACAACCACGTGATGGAGAACAAAGAGATTGTGAAGACGCTGTCTCTGCTCTCCGTCTGCACGCAGAATGTTAAGACGGTGAGTGAGTTGCGCTATGTATGAGCCTATATTATGTGCTGCTCCTGTATTCACTAAATGAGCACCGTAAATATTACCATTTTTTGCTATTCGAAGACGCATATGTTGATTGACTGAGCAGTACTCATATGTAAAAAAATATCGTATTGGCATATACAACTCAGTACCTTTGAAATGTGTAGCTCCTACATCTCGAAACACTGAGTAACTCGTCCATTATGGACATGAAGCCCGACTATCATCACAATGATGACAGTTTATCTCAAGTTTAAGCTATCCATCGCAGTAAACTATTATCCTCCGATTTCTCGAATACTAACGGGCTATTAATCGACTGTCAACAGCTGTCAGTTGCTTTGTTATTTAGGACTTTGGACAACTGACATCTGTTAATGGTTGATTAATAGCCCGTTAATGTACAAGAAATCGGGGGTAAAACTGGACTGACACTAAAAGCTTTCCTCGACAGGAGCTAAACACGCTGGTGAAGCGCTGGCGGCCGTACCACTACCTGTGGAAGAGCGAGAAGACCCTTCGCCAGCTCCTGGCGTGGAGCCTCAACGAGCTCGAGCTGGCGCTGAAGAGGCACAGCGAGCTAGAGGCGCGGCTGGCCACCGAGCCGGACGTGCTGGTCATAGGCCACTGCCTGGCCGTCTGCACTGACAAGCTGAAGCTGGGCTTGCTCACGGAGCTCAATAGTGAGTCTCAATGAGCTACGCTGAAGAGATACAGCGAGCTGGTGGCGCGGCTAGCCACCGTCACCGATTTGTTGCGTATCATTTTAATGTGCTGAGTTTCAGAACGCTATCTCCCTCTACCATCAAGTCACTAATGGCGAAATGGTCCTCTAAAGAGCATTACTAATCTCTTATAGTTTCAGACTTCCCCCCCACTTAACCATCCCAACGCGCCACCCTGTTTTTTTTTTTGGATAATACGCAATAGGACACTACGCAACTAGCGCCGCCAATAAAAAAAATCATAACTTCTTTTTGGATGCGTTTTTAGCAAAAAACGCTCCTGCGATTTTTCAACGCGAGGCTTAACTATTTTAGGACCTAAAGTTTGGATTCCAGATCCTAGAACCTACGAATGCAATCGATTCTCGCCAAAAGTGGCCACTTTTGGCGAGATACGATTGCATTCGTAGAATTTTAACGTTGGCGGCGCTAGTTGTGCGTCCTACTGAGCCTTAAGCAGTTTTTCATACAAATAAAATTTGATGCCTAGATACGTGTAATTAGATGGAGTAGACTTGCTTGATACTAAAACCAAACCCTTGCAGACGGGACGCATCGCATCGGGCAGGCGACGCGCAAGAAATACAAACGTGAGATGGACTACGTCTACGCCATAATGAACGACCTGGAGCGTAAGCTGGAGCGCCCCATCCGCGACCTGGATGACGTGCGGACCGTCATGGAGACCCTGAAGAAGATACGGGAACAAGAGGTCGACATGGAGCTCAAGATCGACCCGGTCGAGGTAAAGTTGGCCTCTGATGGTTTTGTACCTGTTGGATTTGTAATTTAGAAGTAATTTATATTGACTAACTAAACAAGCCCTGCGCAGAAGTTGTACTATTGTTTGCGTTATTCGATGCTGTTGAAGTTGCTATCTATTTCGAGCCGGCTAATGTAAAGAGGGCTATTTGAAAAATTGCCGGTTTGTTGGAAAAAGCTCTGATATATTCTTAACATCGACATCGACGACAAGCCGAGCGTTGTCGAGATAAGGGAGCTATTTGCTTAAAAAGCCGGGGTATTATACTTTGCGGATGAAGTCCTCATTTATCCTTACGGCCTTACGCGTTAGTGGGCTATGCAAGAATACTACAGGGTGCACTCTAAGTCGATAGCGGAACTTTAAGTGGGCTATCTACTGATCAATACAAACAACTTGTACTAGGTGGCGAAAAAAATTGAGTGAAAAAAATATCAGCTGTTCCATACAAAAGGTCGACTCAATACTGCGCTAAATGTATGAAACAGCTGATATTTCTTTCACTCCATTTTTGTCGCCACCTAGTACAAGTTGTTTGTATTGATCAGTAGACAGCCTACTTAAAGTTCCGCTATCGACTTAGAGTGCACCCTGTAGTACAAACACTAATACTCCTACTACAATTCTTAGGAAGCCTTCAACGTGATAACGCGTTACGAGTTGCCGGTCAGCAAGGAGGACCTGGAGCAGGTAGACAACCTGCGGTACACCTGGCAGCAGCTGCAGGCAAGTCACTGTTCAACCCTTTATTATGCAGAGCTAATCCGAATTTTTCGTCGGTCTTGGACTCTTTTCCGATGCAATAAAGTTCAAATTATGGTGGCTATATGTTGGTCAGAACCCTATAGTAGAGGGTTAAACATCCTGCCCTCGCAGATTTCAGCCTGAAATCCCAGTGACCAGCTTTTGATCGAAGCAGTATAGAAAAAGTTAAAAAACTGTGTGTTTGACTGAAGCTTAAGAAACGAATAACTATCCCACTATATAGTTATGCGAGGATGAGTCAGTGAGTATGTGTAAGTTTTTTATTGAGAGAATTTTGTAACCTTAAATCTTTAAAGACTTGTACTTTATAATCCCCCATTGTATACTGCAGGCGACCGCCTTGGCGTCCCACGTGCAACTGCTGAGGATGCAGCCGCAGTTTGAAGACGATCTGAAGAACAACCTTGACCGGTTCAGGGAGGATAACGCCTCTTATTGCCACGAGTACCGATACGCGGGCCCGATGCAGGCTGGCCTCACGCCGAGGGAAGCCTCCGACAAGCTCATGTTGTTCCAAGTGAGTTACAAAACCGTTATAAACACAACCTGAAGGTTCAGGGAGGATAACGCCTCTTACTGCCGCGAGTACCGATACGCGCCTGACCAAACCTGATGAGGCTTCATACTCTTCCTAGGTTTTTGGTTCTAGGTCATAAAAATATCTGCTACCAGGACAGTGATTTTCATTAATCAATATTTCCATAACACGTACTATAAAAGAAGCAATGAATTACTTTTTATGGTGGCGCCCCTAAAAAGCTTCGTATAATGCGTGCCCGCTGCATTTCAGAACCGCTTCGACGGCATGTGGCGCAAGCTGCAGACGTACCAGAACGGGGAGGAGCTGTTTGGCCTCCCCCACACGGAGTACCCGGAGCTGGCGCAGATCCGCAAGGAGCTCAACCTGCTGCAGAAGCTGTACAAGCTGTACAATGACGTCATCGACCGCGTCAGCAGCTACTACGACATACCGTGGGGCGAGGTCAACATAGAGGAGATCAACAATGAGCTCATGGAGTTCCAGAACCGCTGCCGGAAGCTGCCCAAGGGGTTTGTTCTTTTGTCCTTTTTATTGCAGATGTTTTATCTGACGAAGGCGGATGAGGTACTTGTGTGTGTAAATGTACACATGACAGCACGTCGACCTTTACACGCTAGCACTCTACTCGGTTACGTTACGGGCGACTTTACAACAAAAGTGTACAGTCTGACGTGCTGTCGTGTGTAGATGCACATTGTCTTTGCGTGTGTGTCTTTGAATTTAGATTTTTTGAGTTACGCACACAAGAGCGCGCATCTATACGCATTACAAATACAAGTATGGCTATTCGGCCTTCGTGAGTTAAAACAATTGTATACAATTTTATGCCACTCGCATGAGTACAATACATGCCACCAAAGAAGAGACTTGACCGCGCCTCCCGCACCTCCTTCCGCCGGCCCCGATGAGACCGGGTCCCTTCGCGCGCTCAGACCTCGTACCGCTAGATACCTAATAAATCATCACTCCGCAAGTCAAACCACGTTGTGTCTCAAGTAAAGATTTAAAACATAATATGAACATTATTTATTGTCAAAACTAAAACATTACATTACAAATGGGGAGAGCTCAGCTTTGTGCTGGTTACCATGATTGGTTCCCAGCGCTGGTTTTCAGCAACCCCCAGCTCTTGAGGTGTTATTGCGAGCGGAACTATGCAGGTATACACACGATTAAAATAAAATGAAATTATAAAAAAATAACACTATTAAAATTACATTGAAAGAAAAGTAGACCAAACGAAGTATATCACTCTCCTGTGTGACAGTTTATTGTACTTAGATAAGTGTGATGAGAGTGATGGTGTGTCTCTTCTTTCGTGGCACTCATTACACCCCCGGAGCAGGCGCAGATCAGCAAGTAGCTCAACCTGCTGCAGAGGATGTTCCGAGCCATAATTAAGTTTGAATTGGACTATACGTACAAGCTTACAATGATGTCATCGACCGCGTCAGCAACTACTACGGCCTTTTTCTCAAGCGCCAATCGAATGATTACCTAAGGTAAAGGATCCAGGGCACCCACCTTTGGCTAGGTGTCGGGAATAGTGTGCCTCTTTCATGACTACACAGGTTGTCAGTAAAGGGGCCAGCAATATAAGCAACATAAAACCGGAAAAGGAAACTGAGAAGGGTTCTTCTATGAGGTATTATGCGTACCGAGGAGTTTATTTCCTTTTTACTCTATTACAGTCTAAAAGAGTGGCCAGCGTTCTACGCGCTCAAGAAGACCATAGACGACTTCAACGACATGTGTCCGCTGTTGGAACTGATGGCGAACAAGGCGATGAAGCCGCGCCACTGGCAGCGCATCATGGAGGTCACTAAGTATGTCTTCGAGCTCGATAACGAGGACTTCTGCCTCAAGAACATACTTGAGGCGCCGCTGCTGCCCAACAAGGAGGATATTGAGGTGCGGACTCATTCCAAACTTGAATCGGTCATTTTTGAAGAGGAACAAGTCACGGAACCAACATTTTTTCACGCTACGAAAACAGTTAGTCCGTTTTTAAAATTTTCAATTGCAAAAAAAACTGACTATTTCCCTTTATAAAATTACCGATTCACTTATTGTTATTGTGCCTCTAATAAAGGTATGACGTCAGCTCTCCACACTAATAATGATCCAATTGTTGGAAAAAAAATATGCATGGTAAATAAATTCGGAACAGAACTTGTTGTTCCCGGAACACTGTACCATCTCTCTACCAATTGAACTACCGAGCCAAGGTTACGGATTCAAGTCACAGGGCCGAGCTACAATATATAGAAGGAGCGGGTGATCATGCTCCTCACTATCAAAGGGAAATTTCCCGCCAAGCAGATCTTATGCTTGGGGACCGGCCGGGTCCAACTGAACATAGTTAGTTGGACGTTCTATATATACTCAGCAACGAAAGATATTTTGCTGGCGCGATGCAGGATTGTAGCGAGTAGCTATTGACAGCTCGAGAATGTAGCAGTTTCCTGAGCACCCGACAGGGGGCGCTACAGTACTCCCCCCCAAGACCTTTGAGCCTAAAGGTCTTGACCTCGAAGTCTGTGCATGGAACTTGCACGTGCCAGAAACGCTGAGTCAGTGAGTCGACTAGCGGTTGATGCGTCGGCGGCTAGCAGAATCGCATCGCCGGCGACAATACCTCGGTGAGACCGGGGATGGCTGTTGTACCACTTGGAGAAGGCAGATGCTGTGCTGGCGACAATACCACGGTGAGTCGGGTAGGAACCAGTGCACCTGCTGTGTGGCTGCCTTTTTCCGAATATTGCTGAGAAGTGATCACCATCAGAACCAGTAGCACGTTGCGTCGGCTGTAGTGGAACTGATAGGGTGAGAATGAAGCTGGCGTGCTTGAGACTTGAGGTCTGAGGGTGCTCGAGAGCGAAAGAAGGTAGACAAGCTCTGTCAGGGGTCACCACTATAGGAGGAGCGGGTGATCATGTTCCTCGACTATAAAGGGAAATTTCCCGCCAAGCAGATCTTATGCTTGGGGACCGGCCGGGTCCAACTGAACATAGTTGGACGTTCTATATATACTCAGCCACGAAAGATATTTTGCTGGCGCGATGCAGGATTGTAGCGAGTAGCTATTGACAGCTCGAGAATGTAGCAGTTTCCTGAGCGCCCGACAGAGGCGCTACAAATACAATAAAGATCCTAAAACGTCTCAATCGTGTTACTGTTCCAGGACATCTGCATATCAGCGATGAAGGAGAAAGACATCGAGGCGAAGCTGCGGCAGGTGACCAACGAGTGGTCGGTCCACGAGCTGACCTTCCAGACCTTCAACAACCGGGGAGAGTTGCTGCTGCGAGGAGACACCACGGCCGAGACCATCGGTCAGCTGGAGGACAGCCTGATGATCCTCGGCTCGCTACTGTCCAACCGGTAAGGTCCACTGTCCCACAGGTAGAACCAGCGAGTCGACGCCAAGACCATGTTATACCGAGGCCAGTACACTGTTCAACCGGCAACAGAACTGCCTAACAGAATAGGACAGTTGCAAACTTCAGTGGCAAACGACTGGCACAATCTAAAAAAAAAAATAGAATTTATATAAATGTCAGTGACGCGAGGGTCGAAAACGGCTCCATTGACCTTTTTGTTAGGCTGTATAGTCGCCTGTGTAGCGTGTGCGTCTGTCACAAAAGCTGCTAGCCATAGAAGTCTGCCGGCATGGTTTCAGTATCAGACCAGAATAGAGATTGTAACAGCATTAACAACACATTCAGAAAAATGGTGTATTAAAAAAATGCAAAACATATCAGTTTTAAAAAAATAATTGTAAATTTTGAATCAATAAAACATTTAAAAAGTACTTACTTGTTGGTGACAAATAATCCTGGTCATCAAGGTATAGCCTTGCGGTTCTAGGGTCACAACTATCATCGTTTGCCATGCACTCTTACGTCTGCAGTTGTCAAATGCCTAAATAAAAACACATAATAATATACACCTAGCACCTAGCATCTAGGACCTAGGATCTAAGACCTAGGACCTAGGGCCTGATGGCCTCGAACTTAGCTTAGCTACGCTCTCGGCCCTCAAGCTTGGTCATCATTGCAGCCCTTGCTGTCCGCGCTATAAAGGTCGGCCTCGGCCTTCATTCCAGTTTGTCCATCAAGGGCTGCAATGCTGACCACGTTGTGATGGCCTTGAGCTGCGCTACGCTGCGCTCTGTCGCCCGTCAAAAGCGCGCCAGAAACGCACCCATTACAGATCGCGGCAGTAATGTACTAATGTGCCGGTTCCAGCTACAACGCGCCATTCCGCAAGCAGATCCAGCAGTGGCTGTACGACCTTCAGAACACCAACGAGATCCTCGAGCGCTGGCTGCTGGTGCAGAACATGTGGGTGTACCTCGAGGCAGTGTTCGTGGGCGGCGACATCGCCAAGCAGCTGCCCAAGGAGGCCAAACGCTTCTCCAAGATCGACAAGTCCTGGCAGAAGATAATGCAGCGCGCGCACGAGACACCCGGCGTGGTGAGCGTCGCCCTTTCTTTGTGAAACATAGGTAGATAATGGGTGGCTCTACGACCGAGGCTGGACAATTTCAAAACCTTTGAAGATGGGACTTAGACTAAGTTTTGTGACTTTATAGATTTTTGAAATGGTTATTGCGTCTTACAGGTGTATACTTGCTAGGTTCTTCAACTTTAAAAAATAATATTCTACGGTCTAACTTTACTCGATGCGGATCGATGCTTATTGGTCTAGTAAGCTGCTTATCGCAAAAAGCCGTTTTTGGGTTCCGTATCCACTTTGTTTTTTAACTCGGTTCAATTCATGGTGTGAACTATTTGGCTAATACTAGACAAAGGTTTAGAACTCGGTACATTTTGCAGGTATCCTGCTGCGTCGGCGACGACCTGCTCCGCCAGTTGCTGCCTCACCTGCAGGAACAACTCGAGTTGTGCCAGAAGTCACTGAGCGGTTACTTGGAGAAGAAGCGCACGATGTTCCCGCGGTTCTTCTTTGTCTCGGACCCGGCGCTGCTCGAGATACTCGGGCAGGCCTCGGACTCGCACACCATACAGAACCATTTGCTCTCGATATTTGATAACATTCGCTACGTCAAGTTCCATGATATAGGTGAGAGTCTTCGGCTGAAAAGGACAGTGCGACTTTAAATACATTTTAATCTTTTTACAGCGTCTAGTCCTTTACTCAACAAGTAACGATGGTGTACCTGGGACATGTTTTTAGTTTGAGTAGGATTTTCGTACCACCTTAGTCCTCCAATATCATCCCCTCAACTTAATGAAACTTAGGAATAAAAAATTTTGATAAACCGGTTCAATATTATATTACTTACCACGTCAAGGTCTTGCCAAGGTCGAGTTGATTTGATTTTAAAATGTCACTTCGGACCACGTTTCACAATTTGTTGTTTTCTCACTACGCATCTAAAATCTCTCCGTCCACCGGCAGAGTACAACAAGATGATAGCAGTGCTTTCGTCTGAGAGCGAGGAGATCAAGCTGGAGCGGGCGGTGCGCGCCGAGGGCTCCGTGGAGACCTGGCTGACGTCACTTCTGCAGTCGGCACAGAGCAGCCTGCACGGCATCATCCGCAACTCTGTGGCCATCATCAACGAGCCCGGCTTCAACATACTCACCTTCCTGGACAAGATGCCTGCGCAGGTGAACCTTAACACACCGCCGATAGGGCGCAGTATCCAACAACAGCATCATCCGCTACTATGTGGCCATCATAAACGATAGAAAAAAATGTTTTAGCAATTTTATTTTTCTAATATATTGAACAGATACCTTCCTGAGGTCCTAATATGTTAGGCGTAAACTCCATTTTTCTCTGCGCTTGATTCGGAAATAAATTTTTCCAATTTTCTCTGAAATAACACTGCAGAAAAATCTTCGAGTATTTTTCTTGTATTCCTTGAAGCTCAACCTCGAATCGGTTTTTTTATTTCAGTTTCAAAATATTTTGATATATTGTCCATTGTAGACAAAAGTGTAATCTAAGGCAGCCATCGTAGCCTGGCATTTTCGCTACAGTCGCTTTTCCCTTCCCCGCAGGTGGGTCTCCTGGGCATCCAGATGATCTGGACACGGGACGCGGAGCTGGCGCTCACACAGGCGCGCCAGGACAAGAAGATCATGATGGAGACCAACAACAAGTTCCTCGAGCTCCTCAACACCTTGATAGACCAGACCACGCGCGACCTCACCAAGATAGAGCGGATCAAGTTCGAGACTCTCATCACTATCCACGTGCATCAGAGGGACATATTCGATGTGCTGGTAGGTGGTTATAGTTATACTCGAGGGACATATTCGATGTGCTGGTAGGTGGTTATAGTTATACTCGAGGGACATATTCGATGTGCTGGTAGGTGGTTATAGTTATACTCCAGGTCTTTAGTAGCTGTGTTATGCAGCCATGTTGACTTGCCTTTCCGGTGCGGTCGAGAAAGCTCTTTGAAACATCTATATTATGGGTATCAAATCAAAGGGTTTCATGAGCGAAATAAAGTTAGTGACGGCATTCTAAATCCAATATGGCGGACGTCATAAAATATCGATTTATCATTTCTACCATATTAAGGCCTTTGCATCTACGTAATGAGATGATTTATACAGCGTCCAGTGGCACCTTCACTCACACTAGATGGGTGAAGAGACCACTCGGCGCTGCATAGCCTGGGACATTGTTTTAGATGGAGTAGGCTTGCCCAGCACCTATACCATCCTGACAGCTTAGTCGACCAAGCCCACAGGAAAGACAGGTCAATACGTGTGGAGCCAACTGATCTGCGGGTTTCCTCACGATGTTTTCCTTCACCGTTAGTTCTACCATAACCCTCATGATATTGGTATCAAATGAAAAAGCTTGATAAGTTATTTAGTATTATAATCCGCGCGGGATGAGAATGGGATGCGACCTTTTGTAACTGAGACGCGCGCGGTAAGCAACCTCGCATCGAAGCAACCTTGTCGAAGTAAAATAAAGTATGTTTTCGATTGACTTTGACAAGGTTCCATCCCATTCTCTTCGCGCGCGAATTATAACAAGTAAACTACAGGTATAAACCGTGTCATTAAAGAAAACATTTAGGATGGAGTTAAAAACCTAGCGTTGTCTCGCTTTGACAGTATTAATTAGAGCGAGAGGGCGAGTGTTTTGAAGTTCATCCTAAATGTTTTCTTTATTGACACGGGTTATAGCGTCACGAGTTATGAGCGCTGACCTTGAATGCGCAGAAGTAATTTTGTAAGGCGATATTGTATGCGCAGATAACCCCCACCACTTTCGTCGAGCGCTCATAACTCGTGACGCTACCTGTAATATAAGCTCTTTTTCTTTGTTCTACTTGTTTTATTGTTTGCACCACCCGCAGTGCCGCTTGAACGTGCGCTCGGCGAGCGACTTCGAGTGGCTGAAGCAGTGCCGCTTCTACTTCAAGGAGGACGCGGACAAGACGTGGGTGTCCGTCACGGACGTGACCTTCGTCTATCAGAACGAGTACCTCGGCTGCACCGACCGGCTCGTCATCACGCCGCTCACTGACAGGTTGGTGAGAGGAAAAGATACATTTTGTTGATGATTGATTCTAATTTGGTTATAAAAGGGTCGAAACGCGTTTATTTTTGTAGGCAATTGAATTACCTTTATCTTCCCGAACGTTTTGGTTAATGTTAATGTTTCCCGTTTAAATTAAAAGTTACTAGAAAAAAATATGTGGGTCGGCTGTGTTGATCAAAGAGGCCAAAAATATAGAGTGTTACCGCCAAAAACGATTTTAACTTGTGCCGGTTTTATTAACAGATTTTCGGGTCTAGGATCTAGGTACTAGATCTAAAAATATCCAAGTCTACGATTAAGATCCCCTTACTCCGTTTTATTATTGAACGAGTGAGTGAAACGAGTTACGTAAAGTTATTGGCTAAAACCAACAGGAGACTGAAACCTTCTCCTATACAACCATCAACTGTGCTGTGCAGTTGATGTGGCGCGCAGACTGTTTCAGTTTGTGTTCTTACTGCATGTGTTTGCCGACATGAATGTAACCCTATGTCTCGCGCCGTAGGTGCTACATTACCCTGGCGCAGGCGCTGGCCATGAGTATGGGCGGAGCTCCCTGCGGGCCGGCCGGCACGGGCAAGACCGAAACCGTCAAGGACATGGGCAAGACCTTGGCCAAGTACGTCGTGGTCTTCAACTGCTCCGACCAGATGGACTACCGGTAATAGGCTTTTTTCGGGTTTTTTTTTTTTGTTGTTTATGAAGACGTCTCTAGATGGCGCTATTCTTCTCACCATAGAAAATGGAGTTTAGCCAGAAAAAATGTCAAAGTCTGCCCACAGACTGTCTATTGGTCTGTGCTGAGGTTTTTTCACAGATAACTACCCCGCCGCGCGCCGCATGCTTGCTCTTGCTCGTAATTTTTGTTTCACAAATTCACAAGTGTATCCGTCCACGGATTTTCATTATAATAATACCTACCTACCTATAAATTATAAGTGCTTTTGTATATCTTGTACAAGTCATGTATGGGAAGTGTTGTGTTTTGGGTCGAATGGAGAAACCAGTTCAGCCTAGGCCAAACCAGTCTAGCCCTATTTGAGTAGGGGTAATGCAGATTATACTTATTTATGCTAGCCTAGTATTAACCCGCCGTAATTATCTGAACAGTAGGGGACGCATTTAAAGGCCGAATTTGAAAAAGTCAACATTTAAAAAGTCTACGGTATATCCGATTTTGTCCGGTTTGAAGGACCACTCGAAAACAAAAAGAGGTAGGTAGGTATGTCAGTGTGTTGCCAACCGAACCTACTGACCTAACCTTTGTTTTAAATCTTTTTCGACTGTCTGTCACACTTCCAGGAATACCCTGTATGTTTAACACCCTATATGTCGGTTTTTAGAACACCTATATAAGTAAAAGGCCTGGTTTCGGGGTTCTTAAGGGGTTCGAAAATTTCGTTATTTTTGCGCTAAACCTCTTAGTTTACGAGATATGGTAACATTCATACCTAAAATTTCGTCAATATCAGCTCGGGCTAGGCCATACTAGTTTATCCTGGAGCGTACAATATTCTTGCTAGGCCAGACTGGATTGGCCCAGGCCAAACTGGTTTCTCCATACGAGCTTCGGCTAGACTAGTTTGGCCTAGGAAATACCGGTTTATCCATACGAGCTTCGGCTAGACTAGTTTGGCCTAGGCTATACTGGTTCGTTCATACGAGCTTAGGTTAGAATGGTTTGGCCGAGGCGAAACTAGTTTATCATGAAATCGGGTTTGGCCGGTAACATAATACAACAGAAATGGCAAGAAAATAAGGATTATTAGGGGTCAGGTCAAGCGGTTGGTCAGGTGATTATTTTCCATCACAACTTAAATACCTCCCGACGACGCCACGGTACGCCATCCGACGCGTGCAGACTTATCTGGCGTTCTTTTTGGTTATCTGTGATCCTGATCTAGTTTGACATTTATTCTTACTAAAATACAGCGCCATCTAGAATTTTTATTATAACTAAAGGAAAAAACCCTATTATTATTACGATAGGTAGATAAGATAATATTTTTATTTCGGAAAAAATACCATAAAATACCATATGGTCTATTATAATATACTAAGGTAAAAATAACTGCCTACTTTTGTACCTTAGCGTGGGGGGTGTTTCGCAGTGGTCTGGAGCGCATCTATAAGGGCCTGGCGCAGTCGGGCACGTGGGTGTGTTTCGACGAGTTCAGCCAGATTGAGCTGCCTTTGGCGCCTCATTGGCGGTTCATTGACGGTCCATTGTTGCCCGCAGCGGTCTGGGGCGCATATAAAAGGGCCTGGCGCAGTCGAGCCCGTGGGGTTGTTTCGACGAGTTCAGACGCATCTAGCTGCCTTTGGTGCCTCATTGGCGGTTCATTGACGGTTCATTGACGGTCCATTGTTGCCCGCAACGGTCTGGGGCGCATCTACAAGGGGCGGGCGTAGTCGGGCTCGTGGGGGTGTTTCGACGAGTTCAGACGCATTGAGCTGCCTTTGGTGTCTCATTGGCGGTTCATTGACGGTTCATTGACGTTCCATTGTTGCCCGTAGCGGTCTGGGGCGCATTTACAAGGGCCTGGCGCAGTCGGTCTCGTGGGGGTGTTTCGACGAGTTCAACCGCATCGAGCTGCCTGTGGCGTCTCATTGGAGGTTCATTGACGATCCATTGTTGCCCGCAGCGGTCTGGGGCGCAACTTAAATACCTCCCGACGACGCCACGGTACGCCATCCGACGCGTGCAGACTTATCTGGCGTTCTTTTTGGTTATCTGTGATCCTGATCTAGTTTGACATTTATTCTTACTAAAATACAGCGCCATCTAGAATTTTTATTATAACTAAAGGAAAAAACCCTATTATTATTACGATAGGTAGATAAGATAATATTTTTATTTCGGAAAAAATACCATAAAATACCATATGGTCTATTATAATATACTAAGGTAAAAATAACTGCCTACTTTTGTACCTTAGCGTGGGGGGTGTTTCGCAGTGGTCTGGAGCGCATCTATAAGGGCCTGGCGCAGTCGGGCTCGTGGGGGTGTTTCGACGCGTTCAACCGCATCGAGCTGCCTGTGGCGCCTCATTGGCGGTTCATTAACGATTCATTGATGATTCATTGACGGTTCATTGACATCCGCAGCGGTCTGGGGCGCATCTACAAGGGGCTGGCGCAGTCGGGCTCGTGGGGGTGTTTCGACGAGTTCAACCGCATCGAGCTGCCTGTGGCGCCTCATTGGCGGTTCATTAACGATTCATTGACGATTAATTGACAGTTCATTGACGTCCGCAGCGGTCTGGGGCGCATCTACAAGGGGCTGGTGCAGTCGGGCTCGTGGGGGTGTTTCGACGAGTTCAACCGCATCGAGCTGCCTGTGGCGCCTCATTGGCGGTTCATTAACGATTCATTGACGATTCATTGACGGTTCATTGACATCCGCAGAGGTCTGGGGCGCATCTACAAGGGGCTGGCGCAGTCGGGCTCGTGGGGGTGTTTCGACGCGTTCAACCGCATCGAGCTGCCTGTGGCGCCTCATTGGCGGTTCATTAACGATTCATTCACGATTCATTGACAGTTCATTGACGTCCGCAGCGGTCTGGGGCGCATCTACAAGGGGCTGGCGCAGTCGGGCTCGTGGGGGTGTTTCGACGCGTTCAACCGCATCGAGCTGCCTGTGGCGCCTCATTGGCGGTTCATTAACGATTCATTGACGATTCATTGACGGTTCATTGACATCCGCAGCGGTCTGGGGCGCATCTACAAGGGGCTGGCGCAGTCGGGCTCGTGGGGGTGTTTCGACGAGTTCAACCGCATCGAGCTGCCGGTGCTCTCCGTGGCTGCCCAGCAGGTAGCCGTGGTGTTGGCCGCCAAGAAGGAGAAGCGCAAAACCTTCGTCTTTACTGACGGGGACGTGTCGGAGATGTGCCCCGAGTTCGGCATTTTTATCACTATGGTGAGCGGGTTGAAAGAAAAGGGGTTATTTTTTATAGTATGAACTTACATAATACAGGGTGTTAAAAGACCGCCAACAGACCCGAAAGCCATGCATACGAGACACCAAAACAAAATACTTTTTCGATAAATTATTGCTGGGAAATGATTTTGGTTTTTTAGGTTATCATTTTGAAAAAAAATTTATCACGCAATGGACGTGTGACGCACAGAAGCGCAAGCGTAGGTATAAGTTTATGTTACTTATGCTTGAAGTGCCGATGTTAAGAATACATTGCGGGTTGCAATTTTAACGTCGTTTTTTGTAAGAAATATTCATAATTTTGATATGAGTTCTTGAGAAGGTATGTTAAAAACTAGATACTAAATACATATAGGTATGCAAAAAAAAGTTTTGGAAAGTCTGACTTTGAACCCCATTATCTCGGAAACCGTTGATATCCCAGGCATAGTTTTTTGGGCAAAAATGTTCATTACGCTGAGGACAATAAGTGGTTTCCTGCTTTGTTGGCGGTCTTTTAACACCCTGTATAACGTTTCAGTTAGTTCAAAAAAGACATGCTTTCCGAGAATCAGATTTTTTTCCCTGTTTTATACAATTAACCTTGATCGGCAGAACCCCGGCTACGCGGGCCGCAAGGAGCTCCCGGAGAACCTCAAGATCCAGTTCCGCACCGTGGCCATGATGGTCCCGGACCGGCAGATCATCATCCGGGTCAAGCTGGCCTCCTGCGGCTTCCTCGAGAACATCACGCTGGCGCGCAAGTTCTACACCCTGTATAAACTGTGCGAGGAGCAGCTCACTAAGCAGGTACGTAGTTGACTGAAGTCCCAAACTGTTCTATACGTATAGTATTGTTTAATTTCAGACTTTTACCAGCTTTTTTCGGTAAATATACCGCAGACACCGATAAATGTTAGTTTTGAGAGTAATTCCTAAGATTTACCTCAGTTCGTTACAAGGTTGCAAGGTTCTAGGATCTGGACTCCAAACCTTAGGTCCTAAAAATAGTTAAGCCTCGCGTTGAGAAATCGCAGGAGAGTTTTGTAGCAAAAAACGCATCCAAAACGAAGATATGTTTTTTTTTCATTGGCCTCGCTAGTTGTGCGTCCTATTGTGCCTTAATTAGCATTACACTTTCTTTCATTTCAGGACAGGCTTTTCTACAGGGTGCACTCTAAGTCGATAGCGGAACTTTAAGTAGACTGTCTACTGATCAATAGAAACAACTTGTACTAGGTCTTGAAAAAAATGGAGCCTAAAAAATATCAGCTGTTCTATACAAAAGCTCGACTCCGTACTGCGCCAAATGTATGAAACAGCTGATATTTTTTTCGCCACCTAGTACAAGTTGTTTGTATTGATTAGTAGACAGCCTACTTAAAGTTCCGCTATCGACTTAGAGTGCGCCCTGTAGTTTTAAATCCCTGAAGCCGGTTGGCTAGACAAAACAAACTTAGCAAGTTGTAGTTATAGTTGGAGGACTTACGACAAACGTATGCCTCCACAAAAACATAAGCAACCACACATAACATTACTCAAGCAGGTCAAACGGTTAAGTAGTAAGTATGTAATTACTCTACAATGTTCGTTCGCATTGTTTCAGGTGCACTACGACTTTGGCCTCCGTAACATCCTGTCCGTGCTACGCACGCTGGGCGCGGTGAAGCGAGTCAACAGCAAGGACAACGAGAGCACCATCGTAATGCGCGTGCTCCGGGACATGAACCTGTCCAAACTGATCGACGAGGACGAGCCGCTGTTCATATCGCTGGTCGCCGACTTGTTCCCCAACCAGGTATGATTATATCCCTTTGTACACAAAAATCCATTGAAAAGATCCATTGATGCGGGTAACCTCAACTCCATACAAAAGGGGAGACCTGTTTCCTCCCTGGATAATTGTTTTAGAAAAAATATGTTTATGCCATTCAATCTACAGGGCGTCCCACGGCTATGCCACATGGAGGGAAAGTACCTTAAATATTGTAGATGGAACATTTTACTGAAAGAAGACATTATTTTAATTTAAAAAACAATTTAAATTGCATTCATAGATATTGAAATAATTACATGGTTGAACCGGGAATCGAACCCGTTACATGAGAAAAAATTATAACCCTGTAGTTTTATCATACCGATCGAAAGGCTTCATGATAAGGATATTTTTTTGCTAAATAACATAGTGTCAGAAATAAAAGGAAGACCACGATCGGTATGATAAAACTACAGGGTAATAATTTTTCTCATGTAACGGGTTCGATTCCCGGTTCAACCATGTAATTATTTCAATATCTATGAATGCAGTTTAAATAGTTTTTTAAATTAAAATAATGTCTTCTTTCAGTAAAATGTTCCATCTACAATATTCAAGGTACTTTCCCTCCATGTGGCATAGCCGTGGGACGCCCTGTATATTTACCTCTGCCATGTCCCTATGTTTTCCTTTTTTTTTCTTATTTTAATCATTTAAATAAATTTTATTAAAATAATTAAAATAATAAAAAAAGGAAAACATAGGGTCATGGCAGAGGTAAATTGAATGGCATAAGCATATTTTTTGCTAAAATAATTATCCAGGGAGGAAACAGTTCTCCCTTTTTGTATTTTTTGTATGGAGCAGCCGGCTTGCGCAGTTTTTAGGTGTAAACAAACAGAATCTTTATTATGAAGTGGGCATGGTGCGATCTTATTCTTACGTAAGCTATTCCAAAAATTGTTAGTGAAATGAAAAAAAGTTAGATCTGAAAAAAAGTTTATTTATAGCTTTTCAAAATAACACTCGAATGCATAAGTGAATTGGGGTCTCCTCCAACACTCATGCACTTATGCATTCGGGTGAACCAGCTTTCAAAACAAATCATTAAAAAGCCCCAATCAACACTACGGGATTTGAGGTCTTCGTTTGTAACGTTTAAAAATGTCTGGTTTCTAACAGGCTTTAGAGAAGACCACTTACCCAGAACTGGAAGAGGCGGTGAGGAAGCAAGTCGACGCTGATGGCTTGGTCTGCCACCCGCCGTGGATCCTGAAGATCATCCAGGTGACTACTCAAACTCAACACTGTCTTTGTTCGAAGGGATTTTATGCACAACTGAAAGTCTCTGCAACTGTGGACTAGGCCGATTCGCAGCGCACGTAATGTTTTTCCATCGTTTTTTCCATTTCATCGTATCTATCTTCCACAAAGTAAGATTTTTTTCCCATGGTCTTACTTTTAATCCAAAACACGAGCAGATAATTTATATAGCGCATTATCATGTTGTGCAGCTTCCCTGTCCAGTCTACCATTTTTATTATAGTGGCTCTTTTACCGACACTTAGGTCACGAAAAGGGCACACTAAATCCAGCAAACGATCGAAACTGAGTGCCAGGAACTATGTGGGGTAGGTCTTGCCGCCTCCGCTTGCGCTTTGGTACTCTGCGAGTGGCTCGTGGATGCCTCCACTACCTTTTGTCCAGGAAGGTGCCGGAGCAGTAAGTCTGCTCACCGCGGCGCAATTCGGTATGCAAAGTTTTTTGTTCGAAAGACCGTTATTGGCTTAATCTTATCTTTAGACAATATTGAGAAACTAATTTCAATATTTTTTATTTTGGTTCAGTAGTTTGGATTTTACAACGTTTCAAAGATACGGTTTTATGACCTTCACGCGACGGTCTGCATACTGTTGGCGGTCATAGGAACAAAACATTTTAGCGCATAAAAACAAAACTACTGGACCAAAATAAAAAATATTGAAATTAGTTTCTCAATATTGTCTAAAGATAAGTTTAAGCCAATAACGGACTTTCGAACAAAAAACTTTGCCTACCGAATTCGTAAAAGTGCTAAAGGTTCAATCCCACGTTGTGCAGCTGTACGAGACGCAGCGCGTACGCCACGGCATCATGACGCTGGGCCCGCCCGGCGCAGGCAAGACCACCTGCATTCACACGCTGATGGCCGCTCTCTCGGAGACCGAGAACGTTCACAAGTAAGATGGCCCGACACCCCGAAATCTCAGGCGCTATACGACCGGATTTATAGTTGGGCTAATTATTTTGTATTGTTTTGTAGTCTCTCTCTATCTCTTTTTTTACCTATTTTTATCGACAAATCCTTTTTTACACATACAACCTCCTACTCACACTCACAACCTTCTACACCGTGCTATTTTAATGGTTTTAAAGCCGAAGGTTGCACTGGTGATTCTGAGCCAAATTACAAAATTTCATTCCAGAACGCGCAAAAAAAAGATTCATTTCTCCATACAAATGGCGTCGACAGGCGATAGACATTTATATTGGGAAGTGTTCGGCTTCGAAAGAATGTTCGGTGACAACAGGGCAGTTCCATAAGGCCTGTAAGTTCGAGGGAGAGGTACGATACAAATGATTTATGATTCGGTTCGCACGTTTAGGAGTGATTTTTCAAAGGGGCTTATTTCCATTTTCAACGAAAAAATAACGTTGAATGCCATTATCATTGTTATGTTAAATTACGAGTCCTTAGTCGAAAATCCAATCTGAAACTGAACGACAAAAACCAATGTTTCATACAAAAAGACACATTTCCAGTACAGTTTTAGGTCACAAGGGGCTATAAAGTTTTGAAACAAAAAGACGTATTTCCAGTGGACTATGCCAAAATATCCCACAAGTGTAGAACAAAAGGAACACATTTCCGCTTTTTTTTTCACTTATGGTTCTCCATTACTGAAAAATTGTTTCATATGGAAATAAGCCCCTTTGAAAAATCACTCCTCGTTTGTAATGGCTCAACTGTGGTTGGTCAGACGGCGAGGTGTGTTATGTCTGTCTGTCTGTTCGCAGGGAGATGCGCATGAACCCCAAGGCGATCACGGCCGCTCAGATGTTCGGCCGACTGGACGTCGCGACCAACGACTGGACCGACGGCATCTTCTCCGCGCTCTGGCGCAAGACGCTCAAGATGAAACCCGACGAGTACGTGTGGCTAGGTAACGTCTCACTAAACATGTACAAACAACAATGTATAGAACATTACTGCCGAGGTCTGTAATGGGTTCGTTTCTGGCGCGATTTTGATGACCGACAGAGCGCGCAGCGTAGCGCAGTTCAAGGCCATCACAGCGCGGTCAGCATTAACAAGCATGGACAAGCTGGAATTAATACATGCCTTTATAGCGCGGACAGCAAGGGCTGTAATGATGACCAAGCTTTAGGGCCGAGAGCGAAGCTAAGCTAATTGCAGACCAAGGCCTGTATAGTGCTTTACTCAAACAATGCGAGTAATTTAAATAGTACCAGCTTAGCCAGCAGCTAGAAAACTCGACATTAATGGATTTTCATTAGTACATTACTGCCGCGATCTGTAATGAGTGCGTTTCTGGCGCGCTTTTGATGGCCGACAGAGCGCAGCGTAGCGCAGCTCAAGGCCCTCACAGTGCGGTCAGTATTTCAGCCCTTGATGGACAAGCTGGAATGAAGGCCGAGACCGAAGGTCGAGGCCTTTATAGCGCGGCCAGCAAGGGCTGCAATGATGACCAAACTTGAGGGCCGAGAGCGTAGCTAAGCTAAGCTCGAGGCCATCATAGCGTGGCCAGAAGCGCACTCATTGCAGACCAAGGCTTGTATAGTGCTTTACTCAAATAATGCGAGTAATTTAAATAGAACCAGCTTACCTTTTGTCTTAGTTTATTTTTTGTTGATTTTCCATTCCGCAAACTTTTCGTAGATAAACTTGTATTTTTCCTTTGACTTCGGTGGCAATAGGTACCTTTAAATATCTTATTTCGCTTCCTTTTTATGTTTGGCGTTGTTAAACACATTGACTCGGAGAATTCGTTGCTTGAAGAGTTCTCTTTTATTTACAACAAAAACAGCACGCACAGAATAAATCACTTCGAACAACGCGCGAAGCCGCGAAAACAATATGGCCGCGCTTTTTTTTTCTATGCAATTTGTAGACTGCCAGCACCCAAACAGCCAAATTCTAAATAAATACTTTTTGTGCCAGACTTTTGAGTTCTATTTTTGAAACGAAACTCGACATTAATGGATTTTCATACAGTTTTTCTGGCCGCAAAACACGACATTAATGAAATTCCATACAACTTTTCTGGCGCCTAATCAAAGTAGCCCGCAAGTCCTCCTTTGCTCAAAGAAGGTTGTCGAATTAATGACCACATTACGAGCTTTTTTGAGTAAACTAACTTTCTGGCTGCAAAACACGACGGTAATGAAATTCCATACAACATTTCTGGCGCCTCTAATCAAAGTAGTCGACAAGTCAGACTTTGCTCAAAGAGGTTGTCAAAGTAATGACCACATTACGAGCGTTATTGAGTAAAATTTATTACCTTTACCATTAAAACTACAAGCAAAGAGCCGTTTCCAAAGCACAAATTCAAATTAGTTCATAGATGGCGCTTATAACCGTGCCCTTACAAGAACCGGGACAAGACCAAATTTCGCTTACCACAGATTAATTTTGACAGTCGCGTTCCGGCTCTTGTATTGCCACGCATGTATGCTGATAACTGATTAGAATTTGTGCTCTGAAAACGGCTCACGCAACCTATTTCGAAGTATGTGTGAAATTTTAAGGAGGGCTTATTTCCATTTAAAGTAACTGGTTGCGCAGCACTGGTTTCGTAGGTGGCCGAAGGATTCTAACCATCCCTCCCTAGACATGAATTTTTTTATTGTGATTTTATACGTAATGCTGATTCTATGTGATTTATTTCGGTGGTTGAAACTTACTTCCAGTGCTAGACGGCCCCGTGGACAGCATATGGATCGAGAACCTGAACTCTGTGCTCGACGACAACAAGACGCTCACGCTGGCCAACGGCGACCGGCTGACCATGTCGCCCACCTCCAAGATCATCTTCGAACCGGAGAACGTCGACAACGCGTCGCCCGCCACCGTCTCCAGGAACGGCATGGTCTACATGAGCTCCTCGGGCCTGGACTGGGATCCAGGTGCGTTTGACTGGGATCCAAGTACGCTCGACTTCAGTCGACTTGTACTCAAGTACGTTTTACTGGGATCCAAGGAGATCTGGGAACCAACTTTGCTTCAGTCATTTGTCTGTCTATGGCGGTATGGTTGATTAAAGACAGAGCATTCTGGACTCTACGATACTGTAACTAATATCATAAGAAACTTCGCAACGCTATTTACTATTTAAATAAAATTATATCTTTTTTCAGTACTGACGGCGTGGTTGAAGTCCCGTTCGGCACGAGAGAACGAAGTGTTCAGCTCGCTGTTCCAGCAGACCTTCCCACTGATCTACACATGGTGCACCCAAACCCTCACCTTCAGCATGCGCGTGCTGCAGTCCAACATAATCCTCCACATGCTCGGGCTGCTCGAGGGGCTCGTGCCGCCGCAGCTCGAGGAGACAGAGGACCCCTCGGCCAGCAAGTCCGTCAATGGAGACGATGACGACGACGAAAAGGAAAAGGTCGAAGAAATTATCCTCTTCACGCCAGAGCATCTCCACAAAGTCTACGTCTTCACTCTAGTCTGGGGCTTCGGCTCCTTGTTGGAAACAGGAGATAGAGTGCGCTTCGACGCTTACTTGAAGGAGAACTTCGCGCAGATCCTAGAGCTTCCAAAACACCCGAACAACAAGCCCAGCATCGCCTTCGACTTCTACGTGAAACCGCCGGGCAAGTGGGAGCTCTGGGACGACATGGTAACCCACTACCAGTATCCGGACACGACGACGCCCGACTACGCCAGCATTCTGGTCCCTATCGTCGACAACGTAAGGATCAATTACCTGATCCATTGCATCGCCAAGCAAGGCAAGGCCGTGCTGCTGCTGGGCGAGCAGGGTTCCGCGAAGACTGTCATGATGAAGGCGTACATGAAGAATGCTAATCCGGAGCAGTTCATGGGGCGTTCGTTCAACTTCTCTTCAGCCACCAGCCCCTATCAATTTCAGAAGACGATCGAGAGCTACGTAGAGAAGCGCAGTGGGATGACCTTCGGGCCGCCCGGCGGCAAGAAGATGCTGGTGTTCATCGATGATGTCAACCTGCCGCAGATCAACGAGTGGGGCGACCAGATCACCAACGAGATCGTGCGACAGACCATGGGCATGGGAGGCTTCTACAGCTTGGAGAAGCCGGGCGATTTTACCACTATTGTCGACATACAGTTCCTTGCCGCTATGGGACAGCCGGGTAAGATTTTCATACAAGTCTTGTGACTTGGCATTAAAATGCGCGCGGATAAATCAAGTTATTAATGTCCAGTTGTTATTTATTGCTATATATGCTACATATATGATAAATTACTTTTTTTTAACGAGCGGCCGAAACAAAAGAAGTTCACCGAGTCTACTAGAACTGTATGTATGTGTGGGCTATACCCACATAAATTATTTCTTTCGTTTTGCTAAAGAAGGAAACGCAAGCTTAGTTTGACAAGACTGTTTTTATTCTTTTTCTGTAGTGAGTGGCGGCTGACGGCCGAACCATAGAGATCAGGGCCGTCTGCAGGTCTGCGTTTCGGGCCGCCGCAGGGGCGGACTCTGTTCGCATGTAGGTCGCTACATACTTGAGTACCGTTTGTCGGTACGTCGTAAATTTGGTAGGCGTTTAAATGAGACAAAAATATTTAGTTCGAGTATGAGTCAAATCCGTCGAGGGGATGCTGAGATATAGGGTCGCGAGTACATTATTGTTCGGATTTAACTATTAGTTATCATTGTGTTTTGACTTGTCACAGGCGGCGGCAGGAACGACATCCCGGCGCGGCTGAAGCGGCAGTTCGCCATCTTCAACTGCCCTCTTCCGAATGACGAGTCCATCGACAAGATCTTCAAGGTCATTGGTGAAGGGCACTACAACACCAAGCGGGGATTTGCGGCTGAAGTCCGCACTCTGATTAAGAAGGTCATTTTTATTATCATGTATGTCAATCTTAAAGATTCACGGGACTATAGAGTCTCGGTGCTTTAGCCGGCGTGCGTGGGGATGCATCCAACACGTAGAGGCCCATTTGAAAGCTTTGATCTGATGTAAGGTGGTGCACCTGTTGGGTGCCCGAGAGTGCAAAAAACACACAAAAATGCACTTGAGGATCCCCATCAGGTACACCACCTACATTGACCGTGACCATGCACATCCTCAAGGTCCATGTTGCTAGTGTAACACACATCAAAATACACTCACAGTACTTACCCGTCATCCCGTCAAATGCACATTTCTACACTAATATCTACATCTACACTAATATTATAAAGAGGAAAAGTTTGTAAGTATGTATGTATGTAGGGGTTAATCTCCAAAACTACTCATCCGATTCAAAAAATTCTTTCACTAATGGAAAGATACGTTATTGCTGAGTGCTATAGGCCCGGTTTCTGAATTGAGAATTTTACTAAGTAAATACTTAAGTATCGTCGTGTCATGCTCTTTTGTGAGAAATCTGCAGAGACAGAACTTTACTTATGTATTTGCTTAGTGAATTTCTCAATTTAGAAACCGGCACAAGGGCTTTTTTTTGTGATGACGGGGAAAAAAATTAAGTGTCGCGACGAAGTCGCGGGCAAAGGCTAGTAAAAAACAATTTAGAAAATATTAATTCATTTAACGAATTGCAGGTAATTCCACTGACCAGGGAGCTGTGGCAGAAGACGCGAGTCAACCTGCTCCCCACTCCCGCTAAGTTCCACTACGTTTTCTCGCTGCGAGACTTGTCGCGCGTGTGGCAAGGCATGGTGGGGACCCTCCCTACCGTCATCGAGTCCGAGAAATGTCTCATGCTGCTGTGGAAGCACGAGTGCTCGCGAGTGTTCTCGGATCGCTTCACCCACCAGGTTAAGGCCTATTATTGACTAAATTCTAATCATTTCTATCTCTACAAAGTGAGACGGGGGCAGTAAGAGAATATAGAGACCATCCATAAGTATGTATGGGGATTTTTTTGTCGATTTTTGGCATTTCCAGCACTCAAACCTCAGTTGCCTCCCTAGAGTCTTTTATCACTACATGAAATAGGATCAAATGGCATCTTTTCTACGGAAAAATATAAATTGCACCAGTACGAGCCAGGGGCGCTTCGCTATTTAGTTATAATAACTACTAATTACTGATAAGCGTTAAAAGGATATCATCATCATCATCAACTACTAAATTAATTCATAAAACTATATCCAAAGAGAGACTTTCATCCTGTAATATTCGCCATAGTTATTATAATAATTTTCTAAAGCCAAAGGCAATGTGACCAAATTATTCTAGGATCCTACGTGTGCAAATGGTGGAGAGTCTCGATTTTATTTTAAGCTCATCCAATATCGACACGTTGGTGCGTTGTTCTGTTCGATGTATGTCCAACATACTCCTTAGTGTGTTATAGTGTTAACTAATATGCTTTGTTGTCTTATCGTATAACAACTTCCCTCACCAGTTGGACAAGGACTGGTTCAACAAGGCGCTCTACGGCATCGCGGAGCAGCTCCTAGGTGTCGACTACCGCAAGATGATGGAGGCCGAGCCGGTCTTCGTTGACTTCATGAGGTGAGACTGCAGTGATATTTAATAGCTGGTTCATAACATATTCATAACATACGTAATATAGAGGGGAAGACATCAGCCGGCAGACCACCAGCCAGATGGTCAGGCGGCATAGCGCAAGTAGCCGTTATGTAGTAGTTGCGTCAGGGACAGGATCGTGAGAGGTGGCGTGACCATGAAGAGGCCCTGCCCTTACTAAGCAGTGGGAGTAAACATTTTGATGATTAAGGCGCTGGGCACAGTGAATTAGCCCGCGCGCAAAAAAATTCACAAAAACGATTCCTGTATCAAATACACCAAAAAAATCGAAAATGTTCACATATCAAACCCTAGAATTAGATGAGAGCTATCTAAAACAGCCAGTTTTGTGTTGATACCCATAACAGATTGCAAGATATTTTGTTTGAAAAAAAGTGCGCCGCCTATTTTTTTTCATCAAAAATATCTTCAAAACGTTTATGAATGTCAACACGAAACTGGCTGTTTTAGATAGGTTTCACCTATTTCTAGGGTTTGATATGTGAAAATTTTCGATTTTTTTAGTGTATTTGATACAGGACTCGATTTTGTGCATTTTTCTTGGCGCGCGGGCTATTCACTATGTACAGCGCCTTAAGGCGCTGTGCATAGTGAATCGCCCGCGCGCAACGAAAAATGCACAAAATCGATTCCTGTATCAAATACACAAAAAAAAAAATGAAAATGTTCACATATCAAACCCTAGAATCAGTTGAGACCTATCTAAAACAGCCAGTTTCGTATTGACATTCATAAACGTTTTGAAGATATTTTACTTGAAAAAAAATAGGCGGCGCACTTTTTTTCAAGCAAAATATCTTGCAATCTGTTATGGATATCAACACAAAACTGGCTGTGTTAGATAGGTGTCAACTAATTCTAGGGTTTGATATGTGAACATTTTCGATTTTTTTGGTTTGATACAGGAATCGATTTTGTGCATTTTTCGTTGCGCGCGGGCGATTCACTATGCCCAGCGCCTTATGATGAAATACGTCTCACAACTAGCGCCGCCAATGAAAAAAAAATCATATCTTCTTTTTGGATGCGTTTTTAGCAAAAAACTCTCCTGTGATTTCTCAACGCGAGGCTTAACTGTTTTTAGGACCTAAGGTTGTGATTTTGATCCTTCCTGGTCCGAATGCAATCGATTCACGCCAAAAGTGGCCACTTATGGAGTGAATCGATTGCATTTGTAGGTTCTAGGATCTGGAATCCAAACCTTAGGTCCTAAAAATAGTTAAGCCTCGCGTTGAGAAATCGCGGGAGAGTTTTTTGCATCCAAAAAGAAGATATGATTTTTTTTCATTGGCGGCGCTAGTTGTGAGACCTATTGCGTCTTAATGAATATCGCAGTAGTTTATATATCCGAATGCGACCTTCGGCATAGTAACAAGAAGATCCTCCTTCCCCCGACAGAGACGCGCCCGAGCCGACCGGCGAGGAGGGCGAGGACGCCGACATGGAGCTGCCCAAGGTGTACGAGCCAGTGTTCGAGTACCGCGAACTGCGCGAGCGTCTTGACATGTTCCTTGCGCAGTTCAACGAGATGGTGCGCGGCTCAGGGATGGACCTCGTCTTCTTCCCTGACGCCATGCTGCATCTTGTGAAGATATCAAGGGTCATCCGACACCCGCGAGGCAATGTCATGCTGGTCGGGGTAGGCGGCTCCGGGAAGCAGTCGCTCACGAAGCTGTCCACCTTCATAGCGGGTTACAGGTCAGCCCTCTGTTTTCTTTTGGTTTTGAAATTTCCTTGCGCAGTTTGAGGTGAAATACGTCTCACAACTAGCGCCGCCAATGAAAAAAAATTCATATCTTTTTTTTGGATGCGTTTTTAGCAAAAAACGCTCCTGCGATTTCTCAACACGAGGCTTAACTATATTTAGGACCTAAGGTTTGGATTCCAGATCCTAGAACTTAAGAATGCAATCGATTCTCGCCAAAAGTGGCCACTTTTGGCGAGAATCGATTGCATTCGTAGGAAATCCAATCCTGGAATCCAAACCTTAGGTCCTAAAAATAGTTAAGCCTCGCGTTGAGAAATCGCAGGAGCGTTTTTTGCTAAAAAGGCATCCAAAAAAAAAATATGATTTTTTTTTCCATTGGCGGCGCTAGTTGTGAGACGTACGGCGTCTTAAAGAGATGGCGCGAGGATCAGAGATGGACCTCATCTTCTTTAATGGCGCTACGCTGCCTTTATACTCATATCTACTGCTAAAGTCACTGGCAAAGGCAGACTCTGTTGATGCTTCTAAACAATTTTACTGCCGGTTTCTGATTGGAGAAATTCGCTAAGCAAGCACTTAACTATCGTTCTGCCTCTGCGGATTTCTCACAAAAGTACGTGACAGAACGATAGTTAAGTATTTACTTAGTAAAATTCTCAATTCAGAAACCGGGCCTCTGTCTTGCAACTTTTGAAAATTAAGGAAATAATTATGTTGTTTCTTCTCTTACGATTGATACGTGTCACATGAAATAAAAAAAAAACTTAAATTATATTACAGGTCATTCCAGATCGCACTGACCAGGTCCTACAACGTTGGCAACTTCCTAGAGGACTTGAAACTCCTCTACCGATCATGCGGTGTGCAAGGCAAAGGGACCACCTTTATCTTCACCGACTTGGACATCAAAGAGGAGGGTTTCCTGGAGTATCTGAACAACATCCTCTCTTCCGGGGTGATCTCCAACCTGTTCACCAAGGACGAGCAGCAGGAGATCATCAGCGAGCTGACGCCGATCATGAAGAGAGAGAACCAGAAGCGGACGCTCACCAACGAGCTGGTGATGGAGTACTTCCTCAACAGGACCTGCCAGAACCTCCACGTGGTGCTGTGCTTCTCTCCGGTGAGATCGCGCAATATCTACAACTTGTATTTTACAACTCCTGTAAAGTTCCAACTCCATAAAGTTTAATAAAATATTCTGTCAGTAATTGTTGCTTCCCTCGGTTCAAGGACATTTATTTTTTCGACGGCTGTACAGTTCCCGGCGCATAACTTGAGCAAAAGCCTGCGTAGTGGGGATGAGTTCGCGCATTTCAAACAAAATTTAACCAATCAGGGCCGTCCGAAGCAATAGCAATTCCGTCGCGCCCCTTGTCCCCCGCCAAAGAGACCCAAAACTCGTCTACTGCGCAGTCAAGGTCCTTTTTCAAGTTATACGCTGTATCTTTCGACGGCAGCACTATAATCTAAAAAGTAAAAATTCCAACTCCATAAAGTTTAATAAAATATTCTGTCTGTAATAGTTGCTTCTTTCGGTCCAAAGACCATATTTTTTCGACGGCTGTACCTTTAGTGGCAGCACTATAACATATGAATGTAATGCATATAATTATTCCTTTTCCAGGTGAGCGAGGCATTCCGCTACCGCGCGATGCGCTTCCCGGCGTTGATTTCGGGCTGCACCATCGACTGGTTCCAGCCCTGGCCCAAGGACGCGCTCGTCTCCGTCGCGGACCACTTCCTCGCAGAGTTCGAGATAGAGTGCACCAAACAGGTCAAGAAAGAACTGGTCACGGTCCTGGGAACCATACAGGACGAGGTCTCCAAGGTGTCAGCGGAATACTTCCAGCGGTTCCGAAGATCCTCCCATGTCACCCCGAAGTCCTACCTCAACTTCATTGGAGGTTACAAAACCATCTATCAAATGAAGCAAAAGGAATTAGGCGACGGCGCCCTAAGAATGGACACGGGATTAGAGAAGCTTCGCGAAGCGTCCATCTCCGTGGAGGTGCTCAAGAAAGACCTCGCGGTCATGGAGCAAGACTTGGCACTGGCGTCGGAGAAGGCCGGCCGCGTGCTGACCGAGGTGACGGAGCGGGCCAGCCAGGCGGAGATCGTCAAGAACCAGGTGCAGATCGTGAAGGAAAAAGCTGAAGTCCTGGTGGCTTACATAGCGGAGGAGAAAGAAAAGGCCGAGATCAAGCTAGAGGCGGCGAAACCCGCGCTGGAGGAAGCGGAGGCCGCGCTCAACACGATCAAGCCGGCGCACATAGCCACGGTGCGCAAGCTCGGCCGCCCGCCGCATCTGATCATGCGCATTATGGACTGCGTGCTCATACTGTTCCAGCGACGGCTACACCCGCTCATCCCGGACGTGGCGGCGCCCTGCCCTAAACCTTCGTGGGCTGAGTCCCTCAAGGTCAGTTCATACAATCTTGCTCTGTATTAAAATAAATTCAAAGAATTTGGAATTTCCTATAACATTATAGAACGTCCGTATAAAGTGTGACAGGAGTTGTTTACTACAGTAAGACTGGAACACCAGCCCTTGCCTGGTACTGGCCGCTCGGTTTTGTTTTTGTTTGTTTTTCATAACTGGTTCGAATACAGTGGTGTCCCTAAAATCCCTCGTGCCAGTCTTACGAACATGTATCAACGCATTGAGCAGACACCTGGTGCATCCGTAGTTTGTGGTTGAATTTTACACCTTATCACTGCATACATACTCACTGCCTTCATAGTCAGTCAGTATGTAGTGAGAAAGAGTTATTTGCCAAGTAATGCCAAACGAACTTTGTGAAATATGATAATTGATGATTAACCATATGCATTCCTTTCGCCTGGCACATGATCGTGAGAGGTGGCGTGAGCATGAAGAGGCCTTTACTCAGCAGTGGGTGTTAACAGGCTGATGATATGCATTCCTTTCAGATGATGGCGAGCACGACGTTCCTCCTCCAGCTCCAGAACTACCCTAAAGACATAATTAACAACGAGATGGTGGAGCACCTCTACCCTTACTTCGAGATGGAGGACTATAACATGGACACGGCCAAGCGCGTGTGCGGCGACGTGGCCGGCCTGCTCTCCTGGACCAAGGCCATGTCGTTCTTCCACAGCGTCAACAAGGAGGTGCTGCCGCTCAAGGCCAACCTGCTGCTCCAGGAGGCGAGACTCAAGGTACGCGTACTGGGGTTCTCTAGTGACAACATTTTAAAATAGTGCCGCTACTTTAATACCTAATTCGAAAGTGGGTAAACAGCTAAGGGATTTGCTTTTAACCCTCTTCCAATATTATGATTTACCATATTATAGAATGATTTTTTAATAATATTTTTTTAATCTTAGTTTCTTGTAAGCAATTGAGCATAGTTCATTTTCCATTGCCAGAACATTTTTATTGCAAACAAAATATGTCAAAATATGTTTTTTTTTTACATTGAAGCAAAAGTTTAGTGTAGCTCCTCCAATCCTTGATATTTGAATTATTTTAAAAATATCTCCACAACGAATGAACAAAAGATGTGTTTCGTATTATCTATTCAAGGATTACTCAATAAAGACATTGTTTTCTTTTTACCTGACCGTCAGGTGGCCATGGACGACCTGTCATCGGCGGAGCGGCAGCTGGAGGAGCGCGAGATGTCGCTGCGCGCGGTCAAGGACCAGTACGAGTCCGCCGTCTCCGAGAAGCAGCAGCTGACCGACGCGGCCAACGTGTGCCTGCGCAAGATGACCGCCGCCACCGCGCTCATCAACGGGCTCGGCGGAGAGAAGATCCGCTGGACGCAGCAGAGCAAGGACTTCAAGCAGCAGCTCGGCCGCCTCGTCGGCGACGTCGTCCTCGCCACCGGCTTCCTCTCATACTGCGGACCATACAACCAGGAGTTCAGGAACAACCTCCTCAGCACCTGGATGAGCATCCTCAAGAGCAAACAAATCCCAGTCACCGAAACCCTCAACATAACCACCATGCTCGTCGAAAACGCCACCATATCCGAGTGGACCCTCCAAGGCCTACCCAATGATGATCTGTCGGTACAAAACGCGCTCATAGTCACCAAGTCCAGCTCCTACCCGCTGCTCGTCGACCCGCAGAGCCAGGGGAAGAACTGGATCAAAAACAAAGAGTCCGCGAACGAATTGCAGATAACTTCGCTCAATCACAAGTATTTCCGCACGCACTTAGAGGACAGCCTGTCGCTGGGCAGACCGCTGCTGATAGAGGACGTGGCGGTCGAGCTGGACCCCGTCATCGACAACGTTTTGGAGAAAAACTTCATCAAATCAGGGTCCATCGAAAAGGTGATAGTAGGCGACAAAGAATGCGACGTCATGCCCGGGTTCATGCTGTATGTGACGACGAAGCTGCCCAACCCCGCCTACTCGCCGGAGATCAGCGCCAAGACCTCCATCATCGACTTCACCGTCACCATGCAAGGCCTGGAGGACCAGCTCCTGGGCCGAGTCATTCTGATGGAGAAGTCGGACTTGGAAGAAGAAAGGGTCGCCCTCTTCGAGTCTGTTATGAAAAACCAAAGGAGCATGAAGGAACTGGAGAGTAATCTGTTATGTCGTCTGACCTCGTCGGTGGGTTCCCTGGTGGACGACGAGGCGCTGATTCAGGTGCTGCAGATCACCAAAACGACCGCCGAAGAAGTCAACGAGAAGTTGAAAGTCGCCGAAGTCACAGAAAAGAAGATAATCAAAGCTCGCGAGGAGTTCCGCGCGGTGGCGGCGCGCGGCTCCATACTCTACTTCCTGATTGTGGAGATGAGCGCAGTCAACATCATGTACCAGAACTCCTTGAAGCAATTCCTCACCATATTTGATAACTCGATAACTAAGTCGACGAAAAGCAACGTGACCGACGAGCGAATAAACATCATATTGAAGTACCTGACCCACGAAGTTTGGGCGTTTACATCTAGGAGTCTGTACGAACGACATAAGGCCTTATTCACGTTGATGTTAGCGATGAAGATCGACTGCCAGCGCGGGCTGATCTCTCACGACGAGTTCATGGCGTTCGTGAAGGGAGGCGCATCACTTGACCTCAACGCCGTCACGCCCAAGCCCTTCCGCTGGATCCTCGACATCACGTGGCTCAACCTGGTCGAGATCAGCAAGCTGAACACTTTCAACGATGTCCTCACTAGGGTAAGTTAGTCCGATAGTGTCCCATCCCCATAAGAAACAGAAAACGGGAAGACACTTTTGTTTAGTATTACATATTTTTTGTCTGGCACTTTGATAATCAGCCTGTCTTGGCTTCCTGCCTGTCTGCCCTCAGATCTCTTCCAACGAGAAGGAGTGGCGCGTGTGGTACGAGAAGGCCAAGCCGGAAGAGGAGGCGCTGCCCAGCGGCTACCAGGAGAGCCTCGACGTGTTCCGCAAGTTACTGCTGGTCCGCTCGTGGAGCCCCGACCGCACACTGTCGCAGGCTCGCAAGTACATTGTGGGTCAGTGGTACAACGGTACAAGTTACTGCTGGTCCGCTCGTGGAGCCCCGACCGCACGCTGTCGCAGGCTCGCAAGTACATTGTGGGTCAGTGGTACCACGGTACAAGTTACTGCTGGTCCGCTCGTGGAGCCCCGACCGCACTCTATCGCAGGCTCGCAAGTACATAGTAGGTCAGTGGTACAACGGTACAAGTTACGGCTGGTCCGCTCGTGGAGCCCCGACCGCACGCTGTCGCAGGCCCGCAAATACCTTGTGGGTCAGTGGTACCACGGTACAAGTTACTGCTGGTCCGCTCGTGGAGCCCCGGCCGCACGCTGTCGCAGGCTCGCAAGTACATAGTGGGTCAGTGGTACAACGGTACAAGTTACGGCTGGTCCGCTGGTGGAGCCCCGACCGCACGCTGTCGCAGGCTCGCAAGTACATTGTGGGTCAGTGGTACCACGGTACAAGTTACTGCTGGTCCGCTCGTGGAGCCCCGGCCGTACGCTGTCGCAGGCTCGCAAGTACATTGTGGGTCAGGGGTACAACGGTACAAGAATGATAAATTAAAAATATTATGGAAGCAGAAAAAACCTGGTCAACGTAGTAAAAGGTATTCTAGTTTAGGAACCAACAGGGGAAGCACAATCTCACGATAAACAGTTTTATCCCACTATCGGCTAGCGCCATTATGCTTTATTTTACTGCGTAAAAGAGATGCCGCTACCCCATTGCGGAATAAAAACGTTATCGGCAGGACACAATGTAAACTTTAAACAACAAACGTAAAAAAAGAAATGATTTCTTGTTTCTACAAATCCACGCGTTGTTCCAGACTCGCTGGGGCCAGAGTACGGCGAGGGGCGCATCCTGAACCTCGAGACCACGTGGGAGGAGTCCGAGCCGCGCACACCGCTCATCTGCATCCTCTCTATCGGCTCCGACCCCTTCGCACAGATCGCCGCGCTCGCCAAGAGCAAGGAGATCCGTGAGTCATTATCAGTCCGCTCATCTTTCCTGTCTCTCCATCGGCTCCTTCCCCTTCGCACAGATCGCCGCGCTAGAGCAAAGAGATCCGTGGGTAATGACTCCACATGAATAATTTGTACTGATCGTCGATTCGTATTGCTGCTGGCGCCGAATACGTTATTTCCGCGAAAACTACAATGAGAATGGGACAGACGGAAGAAAATTATGAGTGGACTTGATGGTGCTACATTTGAGTACAAAACAACTACTTCTGGGGAATCGAATATTTATTATTTAATGATGATACTCTTGTTTGTTGTTTGACAGCGTTGAAAGCAGTCTCAATGGGCCAAGGGCAGGAGATCGTGGCGCGGCAGATGATCTCCGAGTCGATGAGCGAGGGCGGCTGGGTGCTGCTGCAGAACATCCACCTGTCGCTGCCCTTCTGCGTCGAGGCCATGGACGCGCTCGTCGAGACCGAGCACGTGCAGGACTCCTTCCGCCTCTGGCTCACCACGGAGGTCCACACCGACTTCCCCATAGGGCTCCTACAGATGGCAATCAAGTTCACCAACGAACCCCCGCAGGGCATCCGCGCCAGCCTCAAGAGAACCTACCAGAACATCACACAAGACAGCCTCGACTACTCCTCGCTACAACAATGGCCCCCTTTACTCTACGCCGTCGCCTTCCTCCACACCATTGTGCAAGAGAGGCGAAAGTTTGGTCCCTTGGGCTGGAACGTCCCCTACGAGTTTAACCAAGCAGACTACGCCGCCAGCGTCCAGTTCATCATGAACCATCTTGACGAGATCGACCCCAAGAAGGGCATATCCTGGCCCACCGTGTGCTACATGCTCGGCGAGGTCAACTACGGCGGCCGCGTCACCGACGACTTCGACAAGCGTCTGCTGACTACCTTCACCAACGTCTGGTTCTGCGACGTGCTGCTGCGGCCCGGCTTCGAGTTCTATAAGGGGTACAAGGTGCCGCAGACGCGCAACATACAAGGCTACGTGGACTATATCAACCAGCTACCCTTGACCGATACTCCGGAGGTGTTCGGGCTGCACGGCAACGCGGATATCACGTATCAGATCAACAGTGCGAAGGATATCCTGGACACAATCCTGAGCGTGCAGCCGAAAGAGGGGGGGTCGCAGGGGGGCGAGACGCGTGAGAGTATCGTCTATAGACTGGCGGAGGATATGTTGGAGAAGCTCCCGCGACAGTACGTCAGCTTTGAGGTGCGCGAGTCGCTGCTCAAGATGGGCGCCTTCCTGCCCATGAACATATTCTTAAGGTGAGAACCATATCACACAACACCCGTCACCACACACTTGCTCCTAGATTGATGATGGGTGAGCATAAAAGCCTAGCCCAATGGCAAATCACTCTTGTGGTCGACGAATTATTGACTCTCCCGCAAGTGACCAATAAATGACTTCTTGAACCTTAGGTAGGCACAAGACACACACAAAAATACGATACGAATTTGTGCATTCTGTAAAATGAGCACCGTAAATAATCCCGTTTTTAAATGCCAAAAAAAAGAATAATCATTCCAATGTCGGCAAATTTTGACCGTTCATGACGGTGCGGTTTTTTTTTACTGAATGAGCCCTCAGATCTTGAATTAAATCAATACTAATCTATATTCCAGACAAGAGATCGACCGCATCCAGCGAGTAATCAAGACAGTGCAGTCGACGCTGTGCAACCTGAAGCTTGCCATCGACGGCACAATCGTAATGAGTCAGGGCCTGCGCGAGTCTCTGGACGCCATGTACGACGCACGTATCCCCGCGCAGTGGCTCAAGGTATGTGCAAACAGCCCTTGACTCAATAGTTCCTATGAGTCATGGCCTGCGCGAGTCTCTGGACGCCGTGTACGACGCACGCATCCCCGCGCAGTAGCTCAAGGTATGTGCAAACAGCCCTTGACTCAATAGTTCCTATGAGTCAGGGCCTGCGCGAGTCTCTGGACGCCATGTACGACGCACGCATCCCCGCGCAGTGGCTCAAGGCAGGTTCAAACACAGCCCTCGACTCAATCGTTCCTATGAGTCAGGGTCCTGCGCGTGTCTCTAGAGCCCATGTACGAGTCTGGGACCGCGCCTACCTCTGCCTTGGGTTTCTTGACAAAGATAGAAGTAATAGACATGTTTAATTAAATAAATAAAACTGGTGATTACTCTTTTAGCGAACGGCTCGTGGTTGTTAATTCGTTTACATTTTTTTACCGGACTGCCGAAAAGCAGGGTTATGTGTTAACCACCTGGCGAACAAAAGAACAATTTGATAAAGGCTGCCAGAAGGCTTAGCACGCGGGCCATTTTGCCTACTCTCAACTGTCACCTTAGCCACTTAACAGTACTGAGGTGACATTGAACAGTGGCTAAGGTGACAGTTGAGAGTAGGCAAAATGGCCCGCGTGCTAAGCCTACTGGACAGACCCGTTCATGTTTATCGTCAGGTGGTTAACTCTTATTTTGGTCAATTCTAACGTCCGTATTATCCTAAGTATTGAATTTCCCTCCTAAAACACAATCAAACAAGTGTGTAACGCCCGGCAGGTGTCGTGGGAGTCGGCGACGCTCGGTTTCTGGTACACGGAGCTGCTGGAGCGCGACCAGCAGTACCGCGTGTGGCTCAAGAACGGGCGGCCGCACGCCTTCTGGATGACCGGCTTCTTCAACCCGCAGGGGTTCCTCACTGCGATGCGACAGGTACCCACCCACAGGCCATGTTGCACCAGCGAGACCCAACTCCTTCGCTTGTGGTGTTAAATCTATAATAAGCCCGAGCTAATTTAACATTTTGTTCATTGGTTTTGGATTTTATTCCGAAGCAATAGAGTTACATTTTAATGTGGTCTCTATACTACCACTGCCTGGTTAAGACTAAACTCAAATTTTTAATTCGAGTCCACGGAATGACAGTTGCTAGTATGCTACTGTCAGATAAAGTCTTTGTAGCAACTGTCATTACGTGGACTCGAATTAAAAATTAGAGTTTAGTGCTTACCGCGCTCTCTTCTCTCCCATACCGTGGATTCATCCATCTGATCCCGGGATCGGTGGATACAACCCCGATCGGAGCGCGCTGGATCATCCGATTTGGACAAGGCTATAAATGTCATTCTATACGAATACAGGGTGTTGTTTTGGTTAGTAACACCTGACTCAGGGAAGATAGTTTAGAAACGTTAAAACAAATAATAAGTATTTATTTTTTTAAAAATTTACCTTGTTCAATTTGTTGAAAAAAAAACCCCGCGTTCTTAACGCTGGAAGATAGTAGCGTGGCGGGAAATTCAAAATTTTCACAGTTTTTTACATTTTGTTGCTAAACTGAGCTATTTTTGTTCAGCGATTTTTCGTCCGCATCAACAATAATTCAGACGATTATGTGTTCTGGTCTACGAAGCAGTGGCACTGCCCAAAAAAACTTGTCGTAGACTAGAACACATAATCGGCTAAATTATTGTTGTTCTGTTGTTTACAATAATGAAAAGAATACTATGTTATTGCCGCGAACGAAAAATCGCTGAACAAAAATTGCTCAGTTTAGCTACAAAATGTAAAAAACTGTGAGAGTTTTAAATTTCCCGCCACGCTTCTATCTTCCAGCCTTAAGGGTAGACGATAGCAAGGTGGCGGGAAATTCAAAATTTTCACAGACTTTTACATTTTGTAGCTAAACTGAACTATTTTTGTTCAGCGATTTTTCGTTTGCGAGAATAAAACCGTATTTTTTTCATTATTGTAAACAACAGAACAACAATAATTCAGCCGATTATGTGTCTACGAAGCAGTGGTACTGCCCAAAAAACTTGTCGTAGACCAGAACACATAATCGGCTGCATTATTGTTGTTCTCTTTTTTACAATAATGAAAAGAATACGGTTTTATTCTCGCGAACGAAAAATCGCTGAACAAAAATAGTTCAGTTTAGCTACAAAATGTTGAATTTCCCGCCACCTTGCTATCGTCTACCCTTAAAGCGTGCGCGCATATGGCGCCCGACACTGTGAGTACGGCCGCAAGCGTTAGTATAATAGTAAGGGAAGCCACAATTTAATTATTTGAAGACATTTTTTTTTGCTTCAGTATTGTGTTAATAATTACCCCTGAATCGGGTGTCACTGTACAAAACAACACCTTGTTTATATTCTACAGTGTATTGGTTGGTCTCTGGCAGGAGGTGACCCGCAGCCACAAGGGCTGGGCGCTGGACTCAGTGGTTCTTCAGAACGTGATCACCAAACAGAACAAGGAGGACCTGCACGAGGGCCCGGCGGAGGGCGTCTACGTGCACGGCCTCTTCCTCGAGGGTATGTGAGGGTCTTATGCCCGTTTTCACCAACCACCCCTAATTTTGGGGGACCTTTTAACGCAAATTATCTGCGCCCCTGCAAGTCTAGAGGTAGTGGATAAGGGACCATACGAACTCAGCACACAAGCGTTGTGAGTTGAGTTCGTGTATGGTCCTTCGTCCGTAACCGCTAGACTTGCGGAGGAGCAGATAATTTGCGTTAAAAGGTCTTTTAAAGTTAGGGGTGATTGGTGAAAATGGGCATTAGGGTGGTATTCTAGAACGATACTTAAACTCAGTATAAACAGAGTTCAGACTGTCGATAAAACAGTGCATGCTTTGATATGAAGGGAGGGATATTAAAAAAAACATGCACTGTTTTATCGACAGTCGACACTACTAAACTCTACTTAAACTGAGTTTAAACAGAGTTCAAGGAGCGTTCTAGTTTGAACTGAGTTTAAACAGAGTCTAAGTAGCGTTCTAGAATACCACCCTTAGAGCCCTCGCCCGCGACGACTTTTTGTAGCGATACTGTAGCGCGTTTGTAGCGCATTGGCATCGCTTCTGTAGCGCGTTGCAAATGCTAGTCGCATAGTAGCCATGCTGTTGCGCGTTTAGGCGCCGTCGTGGGCGAGGGCTCTAAAGGCTGCCATACACGGTTTATGTAAAGATTCGAAACATTTGTTGTTAACGCGTGATGTAGAGGTTGGTGCGCTCGGTCAAGGAGGCGAGCTGGCTGGAGATTTCAGCAATGTCATTTTCGCGATAGTATTTTGTTTTTGTTGAGCAATAGACTCCGGGGTGAACGGACGTTGTAGTCTTCGTTCCTCTATTTGTATCTATTTTTCTGTAATATTTCAATAGTAATGTATGCAATTTGCCAGTAAAATATACCAAGAAGTAATTACACCGATTTAAGAGAGCGTTAGAGCACCATTTTCCCATACAAACGTAGTTCCGGTTTAATTTCTAAACTACAGGCTGGATTTTTCTGAAACTTGGTTTATATCAGTAGATGACCAATATGGAGGTTTGCAAATAGTTTTTATGGTAAGAAAACATAGCCTGAAAGAAATTAGAGCGTTGCGTTTTTCGCGCCGAAAAAGGGGTTACTTTCAGCTGTTATTTACTTACATTATTACACTGTCTATTGGAGTCTAACTACCTTGGGAACATTAATAATGTGTTGTACTTGTCAGAAAAAAGAAAGATTTTTGAAATACCTAATAAAATGTACAAATGGCAGCTGAAATACGAAAAATTTTGGGAAAATAGATCTATTACATTAAAACTACAACTAGATACTCGCAAAAGGACACGAACACCAGTAGACTCATACAGCCGCATTGCCTCTCACTTTTCCTGCGCCCCGTCTCGCTCTGAGTGAAACAGCTATAGAAAACAGTGTTTCACGCGCTTGGCCGTCACTGAGTTCCCACGGTCCTGAAGGGGCCTCTTAAGGTTCGGTATAAGGCTAACTAGCGCCACCAATGTTAAAAAAATCATATCTTCCTTTAGAAGAAGTTTCTGGAAAAATCCTAAGATGAGCCTATGCGCCATGCTTTTCTAGATTTTTAAGTGTAGATACCCTCTTCGAAATTTACTTTTACCAAAAACGGCCGCCAAAAACGGCCGTTTTTGGCAGTTATCGAAATTTTTTTAGCTTAAGACTAGAAATTGAGTTGGGTACCTACACTTATAAATCTAGAAAAGCATGAGCTCATCTTAGGATTTTGTCAGAAAGTTCTTCTGAAGGGAGATATGATTTTTTCAACATCGGTGGCGCTAGTTAGCCTTATACCGAGCCTTAAGTTGTTTCCATCAAACATTTTGTAAGAAAAAAACATTTGTATGGGAATCGAGCCACCTCAATCAGCGCGTCATATTTTCCGTTCGGCAGGCGCGTCGCTCGACCGCAAGACAGGCAAGCTGATCGAGTCGAAGGCCAAGGTGCTGTACGAACAGATGCCGGTCATCTACATCTTCGCCATCAACACCACCGCGGGCAAGGACCCGCGCCTCTACGAGTGTCCCATATACAGGTACCTCTACCTACCCATAACAAACAATAACCAAATATACATCTTGTAGGGTGAATCTGCGTTAACATGCTACGATACACCTTTTTAACACCCGATGCAAAAAAAAGGTTTGACCGCTGAGGGTCAGTGTCAGGGTGTCTGTCTGTGGCACCGTACAGTGCGTTTCACGAAAGAATTCCGTTGTGTTGAACAAAAATAGTCCCTATTACATTGCTCTTAAACAAATGAATGCGGTTTTTTTATTTGATAGCAGGTTTTTTAGCGAGTGTTCTTAGACATGTTTTATCATAATCAGTTCAGACGTTTATGAGATACTAGCTTTTGCCCGCGATTTCGTCTGCGCAGACTAAGATAATGCTTCGTCAGCTGGGTACCTACTGACTGGTCGAGCGTTTACGCTAGGCAAGTTCTCGTCCAGTGTGTTGTGTTCGTTAGTCGTGTGTGCGTCTGCATAGTGGCGATAGTTCACGCTGGACGAACTTATCCATCGGCACTCGGTTTCGATCGTTTGTTGGGTGTGCCCTTTTCATGACCTAGGCTGTCGGTAAAAAAAAGAAAGTGCCACTGTAATAAAAAGAGGTAGTCTGGAGAGGGAAGTGGAAGAACTTATGCCCAAGGCGGCTCGCCCGGTCACCCCACGCATAAATTCCTGATTATATGAGGCTAGCCACAGAGAAGGGAGCGAAGCTTTAGGCGTCGTAGGGGCAGTGGACTAGCCTCAAAAACAATAATTCAGTCGGTTTGCGTAAAATAACCCTTACTGTTTGGTCGCAGGAAGCCGCAGCGGACGGACGCGAAGTATGTGGGCTCCATCGACTTTGAGACCGACAGTAACCCGCGCCACTGGACGCTGCGCGGCGTCGCGCTCCTCTGCGACATCAAGTGAGGCTACGCACTCCGTCCTGCCAGAAAACGCTCGTTTGTCGTGCCAAGATGGTGCAAGGCTTATGGCAACGCACGAGCTCTGATGGCAAGACCTTATGAAGGCGACAATAGCTACAGAAGTAGCGCGCTTTTGGGAACGCGAAGTGTGCTGAGAAACATTGAATGGAATTTTTGAACACTAGGTCTTGTGTGAAACTGTGAAGTTACATGTAGTGAGAAATAAACGATTTTTATAATAAATTATGTTTTACTTTGCTTTAGTAGAAAAAGCGGATCAATCAAAATAGTAAAAAAAACGCAACTTTTGCAAAACACTACTCGTACTACGGCAAAGTAGCTTCAGCTACTAAAAAAACTCAATTTAAACGCCAATAAACTTTATTACCTAAACCCATCACGCAGTTAGCTTACAAACAAACAACAGACTACAACACTATGTGCATCAAAGTAGATTTTTTACTTCGTCGTAGAAGACGAGCACGAGGGCTGCACCGGCGCCCCGGAGGACGTTTGATAGGGCCCCCTTGAAGAAGGCGCTGGGCCCTTCGGTGCGCAGGATGGTGGCCCAGCAGTGGGCGGTACTCTTGTACTGTCGCTCGGCCGGCGGCAGCCCCGACTGCATCATCATGCGCCGGCGCACCGTGTCCAGCGGGTATGATGTGATGCCCGCTATTGTCGTCACGCTCTGGAATGAACAAACAAACAACATTGCCGTGGCGCATTGTGATGGTACAGTTCGGCCAGAGCCTCAACCTACATACTTTGTAAGGCAGTATTTTATAGGTTCAAAGACACTACAAATAATCTGCTCGGTTGAGAGCAATTTTTTCAAGAGGCTGTAAAGTAAGTACCTACTACCTGTACGCAAAAAAAAATGCAAAATTTTCATTGTATGATAAACGACACCTATTACCGATTTGAGGCCCTCTTTTAGCTCTATATCTATACTGCCGGAAGATGCCGATGCCTCAAACGTCGCATCTTCATATCTTTCCTGATGCTCAAAAATGCAGTTGGCAGGATTTCCTGGGGTCGACCCCCAACGCGATGAAATTGGCGCGTTCTTGGGAGCGCGAAGTTTGACGGTTTCGACACGAGAGAGAAGATCTATATTCATAACAAAAAATAAAAAAAAACTGCACTGATTCAGACTTCAGAGTGATCTGCTGCTGTCCGTTGAGGTCCCCATCTACGAAGTTTTTCATCACATTTTCACAATTTCTTTATGGGACCACATGGGAAACAGTAAAATAATCATCAAAATCGGATCACCTAGAAAAAAGTTATGAGGTAACAAACATAAGATAAAAAATACTGTTCGAATCCTCCTGCTTTTTTGGAGTCGGTTAAAAAGAAAAGAATACTTCAAAATACCTGCGCGATCATCCACGAGACGAGCAGCGGAGTGTTCTTCGGGTCTGACAGCATGCCGCGCGCCGTGTCGTAGCAGCCAAAGTACGTCGCGCGGTAGATGATGATGCCCTGCACCGACACGACGAACCCGCGGTACAGCCCCAGCGGCCCGTCAGACTTCAGCGTCTTCACCAGGCAGTCTATCAGCCCGTGGTACTGTTTGCCCTTGCCCTTGCCGACGTCCGCGCCTAACCTGCGGTTGGAACGGGACTCAAATAGAGTGAACTGGTCAGTCTGGTCACCCTTCTTTACGAACACTCGTAAAGTTAAGATGACGTATTTTCCCGTTTCCCTTTAACGTTTAACTAAAATGGCGAGGCGGAAAATTTTCAGGATATCCATGATAGTCAAAACGACTTTCCACCAACCTCGTTCTCGCAAAGTCAAGCGGGTAGACGAAGCACAGCGACGTGGCGCCGGCCGCGCCGCCCGACGCCAGGTTTCCGGCGAACCACTTCCAAAAGTTCTTGTTTTTGTCTATGCCCTCCATGAAGAGGCCCTTACATACAATAGAAATAGTTTATTTACTAACGCTGACCACAATTACACAACTTAGACTAAGTAAGTAGGTACTTAGAATTAGGTACCTAGTCACTTACTCATACTTAAAATTATTACTGACTAGGTAGTTGACTCGGTGAATATCGTGTCATTTACCTAAGCATGGCGTCCACTAGGCGGATCAGGCCGGGGCACATCGCAACGCAAAAATCCGCCTGCCTGTATTTACATATATGAAACAGCCTCCACTAGCGGCGGATCGGGGCGGGGCGGGGCGGGCCGTAGCGCAATAGTCCGCCGCTAGTGGACGCTGTTTGTTTAATACATATGTATAAATATAGGCAGGCGGATTTTATTTTGCTATCCGTCCGCCGCTAATGGACGTCTAGCTTTATGCCGATTGGCGATTCCCATAAAAAAATACGTAATTTATTTTTTCTTTTTTCCGCTCTTTCAAGTTTGTTTTTTTTTTTTCTTTTAACCATCCATGGAAAACAAAACAAAAAAAATAATACTGTGTTTTAGCGAGACTGATGCATGGCGATAGATTTTTATATACAAGGTGTTTCAGAAAGGTCCTGTGACACTGAAAGGGGTAGCTTAACTCACCAATACAACATTTACATTTAAATTAACAAGGACCAGCTGTTATTTTTTTCAGATTTCGCGTAAATGTTGCTTGTATTGGTGAGTTAATCGACCCCTTTCAGTGTCACAGGACCTTTCTGAAACACTCTGTATAATAAGAAGAAAGAAGACGATGGGACGACTTACACATACCTTACCTTGTACATACCTTGTACACGTCCTTGAAGGCAAAGTTCAAGGCCTGTGTGGGGAAGTAGCGTATCACGTTGGCCAGGTTGCCACGCCAGAACGACGCGAAGCCTTGCTCCTTCGGGATGCGCACGAAGGCGTCCAGGATGCCTGCGGGCGGAGGGTGATAAAATGCTGCTTAGCATTGAGCAAGCCTTTGTACAATAAAAATGTGTGCAATATAGAATTTAATTAAAAAAAAAACAATTCTACTTTTTTACTTCGATGTAGAGTTACTTAGTCAGAAGTTCGTACACACGACAGCACGTCAGAGTGTACACTTTTGTTGTAAAGTCGCCCGTAACGTACCCGAGTAGAGTGCTAGCGTGTAAAGGTCGACGTGCTGTCGTGTATACGTGCTCAAAGTGATTGATGTATACTGAGTTTATGTACGAACAAAGCGCTTTATTATTAAATTTAATATTTTAAAGGCGTAAGTTTGTATGCATGCATGATTGTTACTCTTTCACGCTGAACCGGCTGGGTGTATTGGGACAATATTTGGTTTCGCTATACATTATTTTAGCTTTTTCCAGCAAGCCAGCACGGAGGAAGTCGCGGGAAAACGCTAGTGATTTTATAAGCTAAGTAAGCCTTCTTTCTTTTACCCCGTTCGACGACTACAAAAGAAAACTTAACAAAAAAAATATGCGTGATTAAAAAATGCGCGTTAGATTTGGCGGTGTGTTAAGTACATTGTGAAAATATTGAGCGTCGCACGGCGTACGTCCGAGATTGTACCTAATAAGTAGGTTGAAAAAATTTACCTTTGTACCGGTCCTTCTCTGCGATTTGCTTGGAGACATGCTGCACCTGCAGTAGCAACTTGACTCTCTCTATGGGCGCCATGGTGGTCTTGGCCACGGCGGCCGAGATGCCCCCCGCCAGAAAATCCTTGAGGAAGTTGTACTCCTTCGACACCTCTTTTTTTTTCTCCTTGTCTGACATTTTACCTCGTCAAGTTTAGTCAAGTATTAAATTGCTAACTCCTGCCTTCTAGGAAAATAAAATAAACACATTTATTTCTGATGGCGCCCATTTATGGCTAACTCAATAATAATTCCTTTACAGACAGACGACTAGGAGTTTAATTTATGAACTTACATAGGGAGGTGATACTGATAATATTAATATGAACACGACAGAATCATAACGACTTCTATTCGAGTTTTTTCAGGTCCGTCTGCCCTACACTACATATCTACATACCAAGGAAGTAACAATTTATGTCGTATGTTATTCGTAGGTCGTATGTCCCTACTTTACTTATACTTACTTATATAGGTAACTAACCTTCTCAATTAACTCCAGACTAAACTTGCAAGGTTCATCTTCAATCAAATACCTTCTCGCACTCTTAAGTTTTTCATATATTTCCTTTACCGACGTAAATATAAAAACTCACACAAAAAATTTGACTGTTCGACTTTTCGCGTTAATTTGTCAGGTGTCAGTTTTGTTTCAAATCAGTTTAAAATTAGAAGCAACCATAGAAGATGATTGTTGATTGATCCACCTATATTACCTATTTTTGAGTGCAACCGCAAAAATTGCCATAAAAAGGTACCTTGTGACCCCCGTCCGTGGGGGGCCCTCGCCCGCCTCTTGGCCACATCCAGGCCAGGCCCATCCCGCGACAGCCCTATCCCGTCCGCAGTCCGGCCCTTTGCGCAAACAAGGGTTTGGTTTTGGTTTAACATGGTTCCATCAACCATTCTCTAAAGTCCAAATACACAGAGGTGTCATGGTCCGTGTGTAATCTCCGGCCAGCCCTTTAAAGTTAGGTCACACAGCGGATTTGAGGCAGAATAATAGGGTCCCGTTTGGCACCCTTCGGGTAAGGAACCCTAAAAACGGACCCCCAAGTTCAGGTTTTTTACGACCTAGTACATTGTAAGGAACCCTAAAAACGGACCCCCAAGTTCAGGTTTTTTACGACCTAGTACATTAAACTTGCAGAACTAAAAACCGGTCTTCGGGCCTGTAAACGACTTTAAACGAAATTGGGACTTAAAAACTTAATAAAAATAAATATTACTTTGGGCTCATTCTTTATTCTGTTCATTCAAAACCGTATTGCTAGAAACATATCATGTAACATCTGGTAGGATTGTTTCATACGTTAAAAATATATTATTTAACATTACCTACAACTGGGCTTTTCGATGTTAAAGAATTTAAAGAAGTCTTTGTCAAGGATCTCACCAGATGGAAGGGCATACCATACTACCTTGGTTTCAATACAAAGCACGGTTCAACCCACCAGTTAGCTGGGTATTGACCCGCTGGAACAAGCACGCTCCTTAGTTCCGATTATAATCCGCGCGGGATGAGAATGGGATTCGACCTTTTGGAACTGAGACACGCGCGCTAAGCAAACTAGCGTCGAAGCGACCTTTTCAAAGTAAAATAACGTATATTTTCGACTGATTTTGACAAGGTTCCATCCCATTCTCATCCCGCGCAGATTATACTAGTCGTATTTACATTGATGTTGGTAGCTGAGCCATCAGCGACGACCGCTGGTTCACTGTTCCCCACTTGCCGGGTCCCATACACTGGGGGACAGTGGAACAATACATTCATTGGCCCCCAGTGGGGGAGGCTATGGAGCCGACCATTTGCTAACCTTGTTCTAATAATTAGATAAATACAAATACAATACATGCGCTTCCAAATAAAACATACCAACTCTAGCGCGGCCCCACTCCATATAATATGTTTCTGAGTATAATCCGTCGGTCCCACTCATCAATTTTTACTTCAGGTATTATTAAAATTAATTAATGTAAAACTAGGCCGGCCACATCGAACATTGAAATCACAAACTAAGGGATAGTTCTGATTTTTTTAACCCCGACCCATAAGGAGGGCTGTTGTAAATTTGACCGCTGTGTGTGTGAGGGTGTGTCTGTCTGTGTGTCTGTCGGTATGGCTGTGTGTCTGTCTGTGGCAACGAGCTCTTTAACGGGTGAACCGTTTTGGATGATTTTTAATTGAAAGCTGGTTTCCTAGCGAGTGTTCTTAGATACGTTTTATCAAAACCGGTTCAGCCGTTTATGCTAAATTGAAGCTTAAATGTCGGGAGTATTTTATTTAGTAGTTTATATGTTGTTAATAGTGCTGGTAGTGGTCCTAACAACAGATAAAAAAATCAGAACTTGCCGTTAGTTTGTGACTTTCGCGATTTCTAGTTAGACATGACTGGCCTAAACATTGTCTACTAAAATATAACAACAATGTAGGCCCGGAGTTAGTCGGACAGTGCAAGTCATTTCACTAGTATAAGCTACAATACAGACAGACATAGACAAACCACGATTCCATACAAAATTAACATGTTAAATAAGTATTTAAAAGTTATATCACAAAACCTATAAAGTAGAAAATATGATTAAATAAATAATAAATATTGTTACGACGACCTATATAAAAAGAAACTTTACAAGCAGTTTCTGCAGGATTGGATGTTACTCAAAAATGCAAAAAAATGTCTTCTAAGTTTTCTTTACACGTAACACAGAAAAAGTCAGCTATACGATCAATTAAGTTGTTAACGTAAATTCTGGTCAGCCACAGCCTTCTTTAGAAGGCTGTGGGTCAATGCATCTATTCTCTAAAAAATCCACTCACGCCGTTTTTCTTTTAAATAGAGAATAAAAGGTAAAAGACTTCAAATAATAAACATTAATACCACTTGTATGACGACCGCTTTAAATAATGTCAATATTTTTTGCTAGGCGAATGAATCTTATTATCAGTACCTAATTTTACTAATATGTACGAGTATATGTATAACATATGATTTATTTATGTTGTGACTTGTGACCAAATGTTAGTAAGTAAAATTAAATTTCATTCAGATGAAATTAATACATGTTACGTTAAAAAATTATCCGACGAAAAAGACGCGTTTTATATCAAAACTGATAAAATTGCCGTGGTTTAATGTTAGAATTTTTACCTAACTCGACTAAAAATATTATTATGCAGTAGAACTATCAGTTTTGACAAGTTATTGCCCCGGCGGCGGCACGATTTCATTTTATTCTATTCTCCTTCGGTGTCTCAGAAAATTCTGTAATGATTTGGATACAGTGGATAACAGTTTTATTGGTATTTTGTTATTAATGTTCATCTTTCCAAGTTTATCTAGAAAGGTTTATTCTCAGAAAAAGGCGATTTAAAAAATCCGTATAAAATATACTAAGTAGTAGAATTTGAATTTGAAGAAGAAACTCGGTCGCCTGGGAAATTTTATCGCGGAGCCGTGCAAAAAAAAAAACACTTCCCAATACAAAAGGCTGTCGCCAATCGACACCATTTGTATGGAGAAGTGATTTTTTTTTTCGCGCGTTTTGGAATGAAATTTTGTAATTTGGCTCAGAATCACCAGTGCAACAAAATACCTTCGGCTTTAAAACCACTAAAATTGCACGGAGTATATCACCTATTGAATTTACACAATGCTGATTCCATCTGATAAAAAGTAATTCATCAATACTAGTGATTTATAAACTTCCAAACATAATTTATAATAGACTTGCAAATAAACTTATTTAGTCATGATCGTAAGTTATACTTAGTAAGCACCTAATCATAAGTGTATACGACCAGAACTGTCAACAGTTACACAACCTTTATCCAGCTCCTGTCGTCAATCGTTATTTAACAGAAATCAAAACGAATGAAGGTCACTATTAACTATAGCTATACTAGATTGCTCAGCTAAGTTCTTATGAGATACTCTACGGTTAAGGATTGCCCAGCCATTTGTTGAACCTTTACTCACACGAGCAACACGAGGTTCAGGTTCTGCGATCGGAGAAAACCTTCAAGTCTATTATTTTAAAAAATATGGACATAGTTCCTACCCGGCTTTGCTCTTGTGCCCATTAAAAGGCTTATTTGGAAGATCTTAGTGTTGTTAATAAAAAAAAACAATTTAAAGCGTGTTTTGGGCACCAATATAATCAGTAAATCGAAAACGAGTTACTCTGCTCCGTGATCCCGTAAACGCAACTGGCCGAACATGGCAGAGCAGGAAGATTTGGACGTATTGCAAGAGCTGGCGCAAAGCTAGCACGATCACAGCAAGATAAGACGCCGGCCTAACTTGCCTAGCTTGTTGTTTCCAAAAAATTGGCAAAAGCTTTTATTTCGGGTAATGGTAGACCAAGGCGTTTAAAGGACATAGAATAACACTGGTAACATAATCTGTTTAAAAATACCCTCCAGATCTTGCTCATATCATATTGCATCATATTATATTGCATTAAATTGAAATCAGTAAAATTCGTCTAAATCTTGTCCACAACCAGCACCCTCAAAAAGTGTAAAACATGCGAAAAACAATCAAACTTATTTTTTTAATCCATTTTCCATAAGGCAAACTACCACTACTTCGTGCATACTTTATAACAAAAGGCTTTCATTAAATTTTCTTATATGTAATTTTTTTTTTTTGTAGAGGGCTTAGGGCTCATGAAATCGTTTGGACCCACCTGGATTTCAATAATTCAATGTCAATAAACAATGTTTTCATTTTCTAATAACAGTTTTTCAACATGCTTTATATGTGCCAAAATACGTGTTATTTCAAGCCTAAGTGCAAGCGGTAGGAAGCACTCGAATGTTTTGGGAGCATTTTTACAAATCTGGCGAAATATAACTCGCACCCGCCCAGTAAAGACGGGCCCAGGTAGTCCAAAAAGAATGATGGAGCAGAGCCGTAACACGGATTGTATACATATTTATAATACTATTGCTAGTAACATGTTTGTGGTCCAGGCGAGTGGCGAGTGGAGCTCGGCTCGCTGCGAGCACGTCGGGTCTGCGTCGCGTTATTTCCGTACCTTGGCCGCCGCGGTCGCTGCGTTCTCCTTCAGGATGTTAGACTTGAGGTGGTCCTTGTACTTGAGGATGCCGCCCTCCCATTTGGTCACTGTTCCGTTCTCACAGATCCAGATTTCTTCAGCCACCTAAAAGAGAAGATCAAAATTATTACAAGTAACAGCAGATACTCGTAGCATGAGTATCTAATTCGCTAATAATTGCCAATAATTGATTGCTCGATAGCTTAGAATGTAATACGAACATTGAAATTATAAATCTATTTCTTATTTATTTATTCTCTAAAATATTTACAGTAAAAATTGCGTTTTTAAATGTCAAATAAAAGATTGCTCATTTCAATAAGGACTATTTTCGAGTGTTTAGTCGCCTAAAGGTTGAGGAGATTTCTTCGATAATAGAGGCGCTGAACCGTTATTGAAAGAAGACAGTGGTTGATAGAAGTCCGTAGTGGGGACCAACCTGGTTGATGAGTCGGAAGTCGTGGCTGACGAGCACCATGCCGCCGTCAAAGTCGTTGATCGCGTCGGCGAGCGCGTCGATGGTCTCCATGTCCAAGTGATTGGTCGGTTCGTCGAGGAGCAGCAGGTGCGGCGTCTGCCACGCGAGCCACGCGAACACCACGCGGCAGCGCTGCCCGTCCGACAGCTGCCGCATTGGGCACACCTGCAGGGAACAAACGATCAGAAATATTAGGAGAAGTTCAAAATAAATTATGATGTAGCATAGATGTACCTTGCACAACACACGCCGGGTACAGAGAGCCTTTTTACAGAGAGAGTTGGTTCAGGGGTTCCAAAACCGAATGCCGAACCGCTCATTCGTATAGTAGGTAATACATTTTCGGCCACGTTTCCCGCATGGGTCCAGATGGGTGGGCAAAAATCGTCACCGACTCGATCCCACATAATGGACACCGGCGCCGCGGCTCCGAATGAGTCGGAGATGGCGAGACGACCTCACAACCTTTTTACCGGAGTGGCAAAATGCCGCTCAGGATAGGGAGGAGTGCAGGAAAAAAGGGGGGTCTTTGACCAGCAGTGGGACGAATGAAGTAAATGTTGTATGGGTGGTATTCTAGAACAATACTTAAACTCAGTTCAAACTAGAACGCTACTTAAAATCTGTTTAAACTCAGTTCAAACTAGAACGTGACTTGAACTCTGTTTAAACTCAGTTTAGTAGTGTCGACTGTCGATAAAACAGTGCATGTTTTGATTTGAATATCCCTCCGTTCATATCAAAACATGCACTGTTTTATCTACAGTCTGAACTCTGTTTAAACTCAGTTTAAGTATCGTTCTAGAATGCCACCCTAAGTGCCTACCTGTTGCCGGCCCTACAAATGCTTTGTTAGAAATATTGATAAATTATGTGAGCGAAGTATATTTAATTATTTTAAGGCATAGTTTAAGATTAATTTTAAGTTCCCATCCTTTCTTCAAACTCTACTCTAAATCTTTTATTAAGTTGTCTTTATAATATTTTGTGTCACGACACGAAGCTTTCTGTAAGTATAAATATTTTTATGTTTTTGATCCTATGTATTAGGAGTTGTATGATCAATTAATGCTGCATGATCAATGAATTAATGCTGAACATGATCAATGAATTAATATATGAATATACCTGTTGCCGGCCCGTGAGCCCGTAGCGGCCGATGATCTTGCGCATCTCCTCTCTCTCTCGCACCTCGGGGAACACCTTCATCATGTAGTCCAGCGGGGACAGCTCCAGGTCAAGCAGCTCGTGCAGGTGCTGGTGGTAGCGCCCGATGCGCAGGTGCGAGTTCTTGCGGATCATGCCCGTAGACGGGACCAGCTGTAAGGAAATGTTAGGTTCATTCTTTACAATTTTCCAACAATACGTGGGAGGAGCCTGCACACGAAAGACCTGGGGCCTGCGTCTGTAACGCAAGTGTGCCTCCATAGGCTCCCAGTTGTAGGCTTAAATTACGATTTACTAGTGGTTCGCTCCGAACTTTGAACTCGCGACCCCATATCTCAGCAACCCCTCGACCCATTTGGCTCATGTTCGAACTTAAAAATTCTCTTTACCTTATTTACCTGCCTACCAAATTTCGTGACAATCCGACTTAATTTACTCAAGTTATCGTCGAACGAACATTCATACATACATACATACATACAAACGCCGGATTGTTCCGGTAGACTCGGAGAACTTCGCTCGCTTCGCTCGCTCGTTCAATAATTAAAGCTTTCTGTCATTTTAATTATATCTGTGCTTGTTCTCCTAATACATAAGCAGTTTTCCCCGCCAGGCACGACTGTCAGGCATGGCTAGCTATCACCATCATAAACGTTATTTACATCCGATAACGGTAAAATCTGACCTGAATGAATATGGACCTGAATAAACACCACAATCAAAACACACGACCTACACAATAAATTAAAAATATATCAGCAAAACGGTAGATAAGGGTACCTACATATGGTTCGGGGGACGGCGTGTACTGTAGTGTCTAAAAGGGTCACTGACTCAGCATGTATCAACGGGTGACAGTTCGTCAGCCCGTGATGCTGGTATTGTCAGTGGCCGTTTGTGCAGCGAATAAATCGGTTTTGACGGTGAGTGGATTTTTTTAATAGGCGCGCTTGTCTAAAAGCAACCATACACGTAACGATATACTTGCGCAAATTTAGACTTGCACAAGTTTATAGTAACGTGTGTTGGAAAATTATTGTGTAAGTTTCTAACATTCTGCAAACGATTTACTTGTGCAAGTCTAAACTTGCGCAAGTATATCGTTAGGTGTATGGCTGCCCCTTCAGGACCGTGGGAACTCAGTGACGGCCAAGCGCGTGAAACACTGTTTTCTATAGCTGTTTCACCCAGAGCGAGACGGGGCGCGGGAAAAGTGAGAGGCAATGCGCCTGTATGAGTCTACGTGTGTTCGTGTCCTTTCGCGAGTATGTAGTTGTAGTTGTAATGTAACAGATCAATTTTCCCAAAATTTTTTGTAGTTCAGCTGCCATTTCTACATTTTATTAGGTATTTCAAAAATCTTTTATTTCTGACAAGTACAACACATTATTGATGTTCCCAAGGTAGTTAGACTCCAATAGACAGTGTAATAATGTAAGTAAATAACAGCTGAAAGTAACCCCTTTTTCGGCGCGAAAAAAGCATCGCTCTAATTTCTTTCAGGCTATTTTTTTTTTTTTATTTGCTAACCTCCATATTGGTCATCTACTGATATAAACCAAGTTTCAGCAAAATCCAGCCTGTAGTTTAGAAATTAAACCGGAACTACGTTTGTATGGGAAAATGGTGCTCTAACGCCCTCTTAAGAAGTACTTACGTCTCCGTAGAGTAGCTTGAGCAGCGTACTCTTGCCCGCGCCGTTGGGCCCGACGAGCGCGAGCCTCGTGTCCAGGTCGATACCGAACTCCAGGTTCTTGTAGATCCACGGGCTGGTGTCCGTGTAGCGGAACGACACGTTCTGGAACAAACGAACAAACACCATGACAGACGTCGGATTATTAGGCCAGTCAATATCATCATCCAAGATCGCAAACGCGCATGTGTCGACGATTTTGAATATGTTGTTAGGACTCTTAAGAGTAGTTTATACCGAATTTTAACTCTGAAAACTCTGACAACCCTGTGCTAATCACGTGGTACTCGAAATTCTGCCATATCTTTCAGTTTTGTTTTTCAAAAAAAACATCCTTTTGTAAGCGTTTTATGGGGATCTCGACTTTGCGGTATGCTTATTCTTTCATTTAAGTTACAGCGTCTGTGTTGTTAGAGTATGTAAAATCAATAGACTCAAATTCCCTCTATCTATCTATCCAGCCCATGAATGACGCGCACTGTTTGTAATAAGCCTCTTTTCTTTCACGCCACCCTTGTCCCTTGCTAGTCTTGTCGACTGTTTCCAGCCGCCTTTTTGATGTCAAATAAATAAGTATAGGTACTGGGCCTACTCCATCTAAAAAACAATATCCCAGGCACTGCAGCGTCAGAGTTGGCACTTCGTTTATCTAGTGTGAGTGAAGGTGCCACAGGACGTTGAATAAATCATCTCCTTAAGTAGATGCAAAGGCCTAAGTATGATGTCATGGACCCATTCTTTTTTATTATTTACTGACCCACCCCTGCTTCGCACTGGTGCAATTTTGAAAGAAAAAGTGGTCTTAATTAGGATGTATTCTAAATCTTTAGTGAAAAATATGTTAACGATGGTGAAAACAAAATCAAAATCCATTAATTCATAGTTTAGCGGATATAAAGACGCGGAAAGCGAGATTGTTTTATACAATGTAGAAACAGAGACGTTGTCAACTCACTTGCACCATGATGACGGGCGGCGGCACGGTCCCGCAGGAGGGGAAGTAAAAGTTGAGTATCTTGTCGTCGACCACCTTCTCGGTGAGCCCCTGCGCCACCATCTTCGCGAGGGTCTTCTCTTTGGACTGCGCCTGCCGCGCCAGCTTCGCCGAGCCGTGGCCGAACCGCGCTATGTAGTTCTGCGGGGAAGACGCACACGTTCCTTTTAATATTTGGCTACAAATGTGTCAATAGGATAACAGCGCGTTTATAATAATACTAGCTTTTGCCCGCGACTTCGTCCGCGTGGACTGCAGAAAAATTATATATGCTTTACTTTGCTCCTAAGTGTAAAAGCGTGATAATATGTAGCCTACGTGTTATTCTGATGTCTAAGCTATCTCTATTCCAAATTTCATTCAAATCCGTTCAGCCGTTTCAGCGTGAAAGAGTAACAAACATCCATTCATCCATACTTACAAACTTAGTAGGATGATACGAATTGTGTCACGCTGCGATCGCTCAGGACCCGCTCGGACGCCGCGCGGCGACCACGCGGAGTGGTGATATCATGGCAAAATAAACTCTATTAACTTAGCAGCTACGTTTACAGAGCGGGTAGACAACGCAAGCGCAAAGTCCACTCTTGCCGTCACTGAAAACCAGGATTCATAATCAGACTCTGAACTTGTTTTCCTCATCAACACCTATACTAGTCTGTGTAGCTTGCGTCGCAATATACGCTGAGTGTCTGCCTGAACTGCCCTGAGCTGTCTGTGCTATGCTGCGTCGCCTGCGTCTCAGCTTACGCTCAGCCTGACCAAACTATAGGCCTAAGTTTTTTAGTGTTGTATGTTTGCTGTTATATGAAGAGGTGACCAAGAACTGGGTAAAAACTACACAAGACAGAGACGACTGAAAGAAACTGGAGGAGGCCTATACCCCCTTACGGGGTCCTAATTTCATTATTTTTGACGTGACAAAGTCTTATAATTCGATGGAGCCGGCTGCACGCACGAAAAAACATGACTCATGCGGCGTTACCTCGCTCTGAGGAGTTCCATTTAAGGCTTGAAATGCAAGCGAAAGCGCGGAACGAGCGACAAAGAGGCACAATCGGCCTCCGCGTTCGGCAGCGTTCGACATCCCTCTCTCTCCTACTTGAGTGAGCGATGCGTCCGTGTGGACAGCGTTGTCACGTTCAACTATCGTCAGTAAACCGACTTTACAGACAACCGATTTTTTTTACTTTTATTTTTAACGATTTTGGGAATAATAAAGGCTTTATGTTTGCTTGCTGTACCTTCATGTGCGCGATCTGGTCCTGCTCCCAGTTGTACTGCTTCATCTGGTTCTCGAGGAGCTCCATGCGCGTGCGCACGAACGCCTCGTAGTTGCCCGTGTAGTACTTGAGCCGCCGCTTGCTCATGTGCACGATGTTGGTGCACACGCCGTTCAGGAAGTCCTGCGAGTGCGAGATCAGCACCAGGATTCGCTTGTAGCTGGAAGTAAGAGTGAGTAAAATGTAGCCTGTACTATTTGTACATGTCCCACTTGCTGGGCAAAGGCCTTCTCTCAGAGAGAGACAGTTCGGGCATAATTACCAAGCTGCATTTGAGGACCTCAAATGCAGCTTGGTTCTGAAGCTTGGCTCTTGAAAAATACAACTTGACGGGATGTGTTTACATACATTTAGAAATTCACTCGACCTCGCTTGACTTAGTTCAACGTGTCATATGTATGAAAACAAACACAATGAATAAATGAAAAAATAATTAGAGGCTTAGTATAAACCTCTAATTATTATTAAATTTATTTTATGTTTTTTTTATTGGCTTTTGTGTAGCGTTCTTTGCTTTGTAATATGAACTAATTAGAATATATGTCCGAAATTTTATTATAGTCCATAGATTGTCTACAATAAGTATTGAAAATGTCAGTACGAGTGGGAGAGGAGAGGTGGCAAGCGCCTCGAGCTTCCTCGTGTTAATCGGCGGTTTTACTTCGTCGGCCACAACACTCGTGAATGTGCTGAATCTTAGTGCAGCGATGCATGGGACCCGGTAGTCTTGATGCTTTATACACCGTGAAATTTTCTATTTTACAGCCGGAAACGTATTCTTCTGCTGGTCATTTACTACTGATACTTATATAAATTCGGAAATCGTCTAGTATGGTCCCCCATTGATTTTGTCTAATCCACATCATCGAAAACTTTCTACAGTATACAAAGTGGCGCGTTGATATCGGTCAGAGGGAGTCAAGCCCGACACTATAAGAGATAGCAAAATAATGTTCTTAGGAAACACTTCGGTAGATCCCTCGAGTAGAGGGCTACGCTCTGACCCCGAACCTCCGGGAAGTGTGAAAAGACTTAAGGGCCTAAGTCTGTAACGCAATGGCGTGTCGATGTCATCCCAGTAGAAGGACCAAACCTCGTTCCTTGTTTTTTCCTACAACGAATTAGAATCAGAATATTCCTTGCTGTATTACAAAAACATTAAAAGGACCGACAACATTAATCAATCTTAATTGAAGCCGTCAACTAAGCATTTTGGCACCATTGCGTTACAGACTCAGGCCCCAGCTGATGATGAGTGCTTGCTTACTGTTTGAGCTCCTCCTCGAGCCAGACGCAGGCGTCGAGGTCCAAGTGGTTGGTGGGTTCGTCCAGAAGTAGCAGGTGAGGCTTCACGTAAAGCGCGCGCGCCAACGCGATACGCATGCGCCAACCTGACGGACCGGGAGGCAATGTTAGCTACACGATACAAATACACGCCACTAAAGATGCGACTTTACACACCACGTGGTTTGATTTGCACAGTAGGTAGACGATTTATTTCTTTAGCGCTTCGATGGCGAGGTACGGGAGGTGCGGTCAAGTCTCATCTTTCGTAGCTCGTATTCTACATTAGGTGTCATGGACCACCTCCAGTAGGTTATACAAAGATATTGCTACCAAGAAATGCTAGGGGCTAAGCCCCTTGCCTGACCGCGCTTTGTCTGCCTTCTGGTAAGTTGTAGAATCACTAGTCTGTCATTTTATCCAATAAAATGACATATTTTTACGGATTTGTAAGAGCGCATTGCTACGCAGTGAGCGATAGAAGACGGAATTCGGGGAAAACCACCGACGCGATGAAAACGAGCAAATTAGGTTCACTGTGGGCAGCACACAGAATTAACGCAGTCAATCATCCGCTGGCTAGTATCTTAGCCGCCTGTCTGTCTATGTTTAGGTATTTGATGTTTTAACATTATATATGTAGTTGTACCAGTGTTGTTTTTAATTACAGATGATGTAATCCCATTTAAATTATATTAAAAAAAAACACTGATACAGTTCCTCTCCCCGAGTCGAAGGAGTAAGACGCACACTTTCAGCCATCGATGGTACTACATGGTGCCGTCGATAGTACACACGACAGCACGTCGACGCTTACACGCTAGCACTCTACTCGGTTACGTTTGGGGCGACTTCACAACAATAGTGTACACTCTGACGTGCTGTCGTGTGTACAAGGTCCACTGTGGACCATGACCGCTCTGACGCGGGCGATAGCAAGGAGAGCTGACCTCCGGAGAAGTCCTTAGTGGCTTGCTGCTGCATCTCCTTGGTAAAGCCGAGACCGTGCAGGATGTTGGCGGCGCGCGCCTCGGCCGTGTCGGCGCTCAGGTCGTCGAGACGCTCGTACACGTCCATCAACTGCTCCTGCGAGTCTGGAACGAAACAACACGCTTATTGAACGAGCGAGCGAAGCGAGAGAACTTCTCCGAGTCTTCTTGAACAATCCGGCGTTTGTATGTATGAATGTTCGTTCGACGATCACTTGAGAAAATTTAGTTGGATCTTCATGAAATTTGGTAGGCGGGTAAATGAGGCAAAAAGAATTTTTAAGTTCGAACATGAGCCAAATCGGTCGAGGGGTTGCTGAGATTGGGGTCGCGCGAGTTCATAGTTCGGGCGAACCGCTAGTCTTATGAATACGGTGCCGAGCTTAGAGCCCGGGACACTTTGATTTGCGTCACCCCCATCCTTAGTCCTGCTCAGGACGTGCAAAGACCAAGGTCGTAAGCTTCAGAAAACCCACCAGAAAGGCTACTTTCGTTGAACCTTAAGCTCGGTGAGGTGAATAAGGATTAGCTGAAGGTAGACGGTGAACCATGTTGGTTGTAGTTAGACAGTGGTCTTGGGTGTTGATTGAAGTTAGACAGTGGTCTGGAGTGTTTGTTGATTGTAGTTAGACAGTGGTCTGGAGTGTTGGTTGGTTGTAGTTAGACAGTGGTCTGGAGTGTTGGTTTGTCGTAGTTAGACAGTGGTCTGGAGTGTTGGTTGATTGTAGTAAGACAATGGTCTGGAGTGTTGGTTGGTTGTAGTTAGACAGTGGTCTGGAGTGGAGTGTTGGTTGATTGTAGTTAGACAGTGGTCTGGAGTGTTGGTTGGTTGTAGTTAGACAGGGGTCTGGAGTGTTGGTTGATTGTAGTTAGACAGTGATCTGGAGTGTTGGTTGATTGTAGTTAGACAGTGGTCTGGAGTGTTGGTTGGTTGTAGTTAAACAGGAGTGTTGCTTGGTGTTACAGTGGTCTTGAGTGTTGGTTGTTGTTACACAGTGGCCCGGAGTGTCTCACCGTCATCCTCGGCGTGCGCCAGCTCCTCGGCCAACCGCTCTAGCTTGACCCGTTCCTCGTCCACCTCCATGACGCACTGCAGCGCCGTCTTGTCGGAGGCGGGCATCTCGCGCGTCAGGTGGAAGATGTCGATGTGCTCCGGGATCGGCACCTCGCGCCGACCCAGCGCCGACAGCAGCGACGACTTGCCTGGGGAAGGGTTACAATATGCTGTCAGGGCCCCGTTATTTGTAACTTTTAACTACTCGCGTCGCGATATTCACACATTCATTCTATTTTTCTTCTTCTATTGATTTTGTCACAACAAACCACAATGATTCTGTCCGTATTTTGTGTTGTAGTTTTTCAATTTTTATGGCCCGCTATACGACCACGCGCCGTTGGTGATGATGCTGATGGGCTGATGATGACATGAAAAAAAGTTGCACTTAGGCGCTCTTTACCGATGAAATTACACTGTCATTGGTCTCGACCTTGGATCTATGTCTCGACCAATTATAAAAATGCTTTACTTTCAAAAGCGTGCCAGACTGTTATCAGTGCGTACAAGTATCTCCGAACCAATAATGTTAACCAATAATATTAATGCCCTACTTTCAAGGGCTATGAAACAATAATTAATTCTTAGAACTTTTGATTCTATTGAATACTTACTGCTCTTTAGGTCTAGAATTATAGCGTCTCAGCTGACATGCCTGGCGGGGGGGGGGGGGGCCTCCGGCATTTAGAAAGAGATTATGACTACTGCTGCTTTGCTCGCATGGACTTAAAATTGTTTGGGTGAAATGTTGCTGATGTCACACTAGGATATCGATGCTACGTTTTATAGATAATGACTTTCGCTATATGAAAACTGCCCATAGTGCCTATGGATGTCCAGAAATGTATGATCGTTCTTCTGACCATTTGATGTAGTTCACTTCAGTAGAAATAATATCGAAAATATGTAGGGACAGCCCTTGCTGCATTGTGATGTAAAATAATGCCAGTAAAATAAACGAACGCACTTTCGCATGATAATACTCGACTGTAAGCCAGACTATTCTTTTCCATCAGGTATTTTTATTGCAGTTTGAGACACAAAATTGAAATGCAATGTGAAAAAAACAGACCAGGTTTTTTCACATTGCATTTCAATTAATTTGCAATTAGCTGAGTGAGGGTATGTATAGGTCTACCCCTTTTCAACAATCACCCTGTGTGGCCTGAAATAGGCCTTCTGAGTAATTTATTGTGTGATGTATTTCGCTCTGGTATTTTGAAAACAATTCGCGGCGCGTCAGGGATGTTTTGCTATTGCTCGCTCGTTCGCTGCGCACTTTCATTGTTTGATACTTTCGTAAAATCCCGACACCGGAGGTTTTTAACTAAATTATTGACAGCATCTTGCAATACCATGCCAGCAAGATCTCTATTATTAAAATATATATTTGCATTGCCCGGACTATGAGGAAACCCGCGGCTTAGTTGGCTCCGCACGTATTGACCTTGTCTTTCCTGTGGAATAGGCCAACTAAGCTGAGAGGAAGGTATATGTGCTGTGCAAACCCATCTGAACATGAACATGTATCAGGGACTGCAGAGTCCGATGAGTGCTGGTGTTACTGGACGTTCTATAAACTATCTAACTTAGATGCAAATGCCCAAGTTTATATGTCATTATTACAAAAATACAACAATTCAATTTCACTTGCTTAAAACTTCATACTTCAAAGGGACACAAAGGGATCTTTAAATAACTCCCTTACAAACACTTTTTTTTCTGTGTTTATCTGCGATCGGCCTTCTTGACCATAAGCAAAATAAATCGTGATAACAATCCCGTTTTCTTACAATAACAAATACATTTTATCGAAATAGCTTTTCCGTGGCTTTCCTCTACCTTTCTATGTATGATTTGCGTACTTGATTTAAAGCTGAACTGGAAAACGTAATAACTGCTCCATTGTGATTTTCTAAACAGAGATGGTACGGCTCAGAACGGCCAACGATCGCGCGCTACATGGTCCATACATAATGTGTGTAATCAATAATATAAATCTTGTTAATACGATGCAATAATAAGCATGCACTACAATTCGCACTGCATAATGAGAAACAAATCGCTGAAAGATTTTGATAAATTACTAGAACCTCAATTTCAGACTGTCAGTTTCAAACACGAATACACTTAATATTTCAATCAAATGCATGATGTACAATAAGAATAGTCCTAGAAAGTAGACTTTCTCACTTAGGACTTACTCAATATACCTTTATAAATTACAAAGCGTAATATTATTCGAATGTGCAAGCTTCCCCTATTCCAAATTTCATCCAAATTTGTTCAGCCACACAGTCACTCAACAAACTTTCGCATGTATAATATTACTAGCGACCCGCCCGGTGCCAAAAAATATTATACAGCTTCCGTGAAAAAAAATCTAACGGACGGTGAAAACCGCATCAAAACCGTTGGTTAGTTTAGGAGGAGTTAATAGATTTACAGACAGACAGACAGACGCGGAAAGCTACTTTATTTTATACTATGGAGAGATAGAGAAGAGATAGAGATGTAGTGGAATTAATGGCATGGACGTACCACATCCGTTGAGTCCGACGAGCCCGTACCGCCGGCCGCAGTTGAGCTCGAGCAGCGTGTCCTGCAGCAGCTCAGAGCCGTAGAAGGTGATGGAGAAGTTCGCGATCTTCACGTCACGGGAGCGAGGGTGCACCGCCAAGGAGCCCGTGCACGAGCGCGCTTCCGAGTTCATCTTAGCCTCCTCCTCCAGCTTCAGGCATAGCGCCTCTGTTGACAAGGGGTTGGACAGTTAGAGGATATCACAGTAGTGTTCTCTCGTAAAGCGGAAGCCACCTGACCACATCGGAAACGAGGCGCTGCGTCTATCCATACCCGGGCGGAGATCCAGAGGAAGACCGAAAACCAGGAGGATGGACGTGGTCAACAAAGACCAACCGCAGTGACGATTTATAGGTCTCTTTAGCGGCATGAGGTCTGAGTGCGGGAAGGGACCGCGCGTCATTGTGGCGACGAAGACGTGCGGGAGGCGTGGTCCAGTATTTTCTTTCATTGCACTGCCCGTATTGTACTTGTCTGTTTGGTAATGCAACCTCACTGCATTTCTTTGTACTTGTTTTTGACCCCGCTCTACAATTTTCACGCATCGCCGTGCTAGCATTGCAGTGAGTTGCATTGCTTGAACTTACTAGCTTAGCCCCTCTTTACTTTGCTTTCGCTGTGCACCATTATTTTGTTCGAGGGTGGTGTCCTAACAATGGCAATAACAATGGCGTGGGAAGCTAATAGCAGAAACCGCCGGGCCGCCCCGTTTTACCTGGAGGCTGTCAGTTGAGAAAGATAATTTACAACTGGACTCAGCTGGAAGGAGATAGAGGTTGCCACGCAAGACCGCGGAAAACGAAGATCCCTTACAAATGGCCATTTTGGGCCGTCTCAAGTAACACAGTACGGACGAAAGGTCGTAGGTATAACACGCTACATACAACCGAGCTATCTCGAGGGACAAGGTTTCCTGTCCAAGAATTTGACAGTTTTAAGTTGATGGTCAAGGCAAACTAGCGACGCCAATGAAAAAAATATATAATCTTCTTTTTGGATGCGTTTTTAGCACAAAAACTAAAACCAGACTACTAAAAGGTTTGAAACAAGACCTGCTTATCCTTAAAATACTCAAGCCTTTTGGCAGTCGTGTTTTAGTTTTTAATTCCATTTTTATTTATATATATTTAGTAAGTAACTTTGGAAGATCATAATCATATCACCCAGAATAGAACAAAGAACGGCCAAAAAAACACATTAATACGGAAGTTACTTTTGAACTACAATAAAATTGATGTATATGGAAAACTGTACAATGTAACAAAAATCGTGCCAGTATCTAACTCTATTATGATGATTATATTAACTACATTTATAGCAATTTTATAATTGCGTGAAAATGCGCTTGTTTGCTCAGTAAAAAGTGACAGGCGCTCACCATGTACCATACCAACACACCAGCTTTCACCTTCAAATTGATGGATTTCACTGAACAGTCTGTTTTACCCGACTACGCGAAGCAAAAAGGAGGGTTATGATTTTAGCAGCGTATGTATGTATGTATGTATTTATGTGTGTATGTTTGTGTGTTCATCTGTTCCCTCGCAGAGCCTAAACTACTCGGCCGATTTCAACAATTGAGGTGTCGGTGGATTCGTCTTAATTACCCAGGTGACATAGGATAGTTTAATTTTCAAAAAAAAACAAGATGGCGGCTGTGATGGCGCCCTAAAGTAGTGGACCTAAAAATAAAAATTATCGGATACCATCGTCATGGGTATCAAATTAAAGGGCTTTAAAAGACCTTTTCAAAAATGTATAATACATGTAGCTTCAACATAACAAATAGAACAAAAAATACCAAAATGTTTTTTTTTTGCCTTCTTTGTTCTATTCTGGGCATTTTTGGGTGATCGTCCAAAATGACATAGTATGAGCTCAAAAAAAAAAGAAGTTATAAACTAAAACCTGACTACTAAAAGGCTTAAAAAAAGACCTGCTCATCCTTAAAATAGACTCATAGATAATTAATCGTAGTCGGAGGACACCACATTCGCATTTGATAAACCGATGGCCTCCGACTACGATTAATTATCTATGAGTCTATTTTAAGGATAAGCAGGTCTTGTTTTAAGCCTTTTAGTAGTCGGGTTTTAGTTTTTAACTTCTATTTTTAGCACTTTATTTAAAATATTCACGAAAAACATTCATGACTGTATCATAGGTAAATGGACAACACTTGGACCTACTAGGGCAACAATATTTTCTGTCACCAAAGTTTATATTTATTCGCCAAAAGTAGCAGTTTTTTTTTTCATTGGCGGCGCTAGTTGTGCCTTTCCCTTCGCCTTAACAAGAACTACTGGTACTGAGCAATGCAGCTTAGTAAAAAGTTCCCAACAAAAATATTACATCACAATTTCAAGTCATGGTTGAATGATTGGGAACTAAAACAAAATGATAACAAAAAACTACTGCTTTCACATTTCAATTCCAAACTCGTACTGTCTAGCTTGTGATTTGTGGTTACTTTAGTTGCATCTTATTAATTGCTGCAATTGATGCGTTAGGAAGTATATAAGGGGGTTATAACTATATGTATGTATCTCACTCTTTTGTTTGACATAGACTGGGATAGCTAGAGTTATAAACCCATGGATACGCTCTAACCGCTAACCCATTCTTATGTTACGCTTACTGGGCAAGTGGGTGTGGCTCCTTGATCTAAATTTAACTTATCCTAGTCTAGATTATTGTACACAGTTTAGTGTTTGTTTTGTCTACCTAACAGTGCAACTAGAAGCTGTTTAAATCATCTGCAATCAGGGTTCAAAGTGATAATTATGAAGATAAATATAGGTTGATAATGATCTTGATAAGTATAATCGAAAATATTTGCCACTTGTAATTGGTCACATTCAACGACTGCGTGTATCGGAACGCGTCAATATTGTTCTGTGAACGCGCCACTTACCGTCAATAGCAGGGATACCCCGCATCATTGGGTTTTCGTTATGTGTTGTCTGTGTGTGGCCGAAACAAAGTAAATCGAAGTTGGTTTTTTAATTCTTAGCGTAACTTGAGTTGTGTACAAACATAAATAGATTGTTTCTTAACTATTTTCTATTTACTAAACTACTTGCTTCTAACGCAAATGTTGATGATTTTTTTTTATGTAGCCTCTACGGTGTCCCACTTCTGGGCAAAGGCCTCACCACTTCGAACCCACACATCCCTATCCAATATCAGTTAAAAAAGGATTGCTAGGTTTATATCTGTTCGATAAATATCGGATAATTATTGGATAATTATCATGATAATTATCAAAGGGCATATTTATCTTGATAATTTCAAAGTCTGCAATATAATGTACAAATATAAGGGGCTGCCAAGGTCATGCAGGAATTGTGCAAACAATGGAAGAGAGAGACAGATCTGTTTCTAGTGAGCCAAGGGGCTAATACATCTCCATTTAAAAGAAGTCAAGTTTGGGAAGCATTTTATGACGAATCTACTAAGGATGTGGAGGGTTGTCAAGCAGCCAAGCGACTATACCTCGACAATGTAAAGAATTACCTGGTGTTGACTGTACAACATCAAATAGGTGGAAAATTCCCATGATGGATTTACCTGGGTACTTACATTCTCTTTGGTCGCCTACCAAACAAAAATATCCCAATATCACCATTGAGAAATAAATAATACTAACAAACAATTACAAATAGGCCTACAATTGGTGTGTTGGAAAACAAGGGAATAAATGAGTGGCAGAAATGGGAAACACAAAGCCCAGGACAGATGATAGAGGTATGATGAATATGTGTGTAGTTACCCTCAGCAGTGAGCTCACGTTCCTCCGAGCCGTTGGACGCGCTCCCGTTCTCATCATCGTTGGTGACGCGCGCCACGGGCTTCTTGTTACGGCTCCCCGCCTGCTCCTTCTTCTTCTGAGCTGCTCTCTTCTTAGCGTCCGACGGCATTCTGGCGGCACTGGTGGGCACTGCAACACGAGTAAACGCAACCGGATGAGCACCACTCCAAGAAAACACCAAATAAACGATTGTGTGAACCGAGACGATCCCAACGTAGCCAGAATACACACGGTTAGTTCACACCAAATAAAAAACGAAAATTCCACTATTTCCTCTAACATTTGTAGTGACACTTTGAATTTGAGGTGGCGTCACGACTCATCCCTGTTCTTTTAGAGTGAAGAAGAAGTTGCCACGAACTTTACCTTAGTTATTTCGTGATGAAAAGCAAGCCGTCCGCGTCTACACGTGCTGCATTGAAAGGAAAAGAAAGATTTGAAATGTAATACCAGGCTTCTAAGGAAAAAATCTACTACCTATGATGGTATTTTTCTACCATAATGGCAGTCAGCGAACGTCGCCTATGAAGCGGGCTTGAGTCTGTAAAAACCACAGTGTACAAAAATAAAAGAATAACAGCAATACATAAAAAAATAACGAATTTCGGCGGCGCCGCCGTCACTTTCCCCCAGCGGCGCGTTCGCGTTCCGCCTGCGTCGCGTTTTAATGGCGACGCCTTCTGTCTGCGCCGCTCAAATATTTACGAGGTACAGTCTGAGAAAAGGTCAAGTAATTGGAAATTAATGGATACAAAACAAAAGAGAAAAAAAAAAATTTTTTTTTACCATTCGTTTGCAAAGAAGAGAAAAAATTTATATGTTTTTTCCCTTGTCTGCAGGTGTAGAGGAGAATAGTATATTTCATTACAAGTGTGGAAAGGCTGTCATTGCAACGAGTTCCGACAAATGGCTACCCGAGCCGAGGCGCAGCCGAAGGCGAGGGTTGACAGTCGGAACAAGTTGCAATGACGGTTCCGCACGTGTAATGAACGACTATTTTTAATACAGTTGCGAAAAAATGAAGCAATTTAATAAAATAATAAAAACACAATAAACTCAAATAACTTGACATTTTTTACTTTTCCGGTAAAATGTTCTCCGAAGCATTTTGTGCGTTCCGATGGTGTTAATTTAAAAAAACTAGGGTCGAAATTACTCATTTTGTGCAACAAACAACTAAACACGCGAAGAAAATTTCTGAAAAATCAAAATGGCGCCAACCGTAGAATATAAGCAGAGTTTTTTTTTCTTCACCCATTCTGGTAGGCAAAGGCAACTATGCCCATACAGCCAAGTCTTCAGTAGAAGTTTTTTATTGATATGAAATGAAAATGAAATTTAATGAGATGAAATGAAATGAAACCTAACCAAACTCATTCAATCAAATCATTAAATCTGATATTGAAACAAATTATTAGCTTCTTTTTAGAAATATACCTACGTATTTGCATGAATCATAAAAACTTTTTTAGTAAAAACTTCATGGTTGGTTTTACTTTTTAATAGACATTATTTTGACAGTTGGGAAAGAGAACGCACGAGTGCGGGAAAGGTAAAAAAAAAGCACGAGTGTGTAATAGCCCACATCCCGAACGCTATACGTCCCTGCAATACGCCACTTTTTGAGCAACTGTATTAAAAAAAACATACTTTTTTTCCCTACATATTTGATGAAAATGTACTTGGAGAACATAGAGTCGTAGGAGGCTAACTGTGGCGAATCTGCAGAGGCGAAAAAAATTTTTTTTTTCTTTTGCAAAGAGTTTTTTTTATTTCTAAGTTATCGAGAACCAGAATAGTTGAAAAAAAAAAAAGTTTTTTTTTCTCCTCTACACCTGCAGACAAAGAAAAAAAAATTTTTAATTCTCTTGTTTGCAAACGAATGGTAAAAAAAATGATTTTTTTCTCTTTTGATTTGTATCCATTAATTTCCGATTACTTATCCTTTTCTCAGACTGTACCTCGTAAACATTTGAGCGGCGCAGACAGAAGGCGTCGCCATGAAAACGCGACGCAGGCGGAACGCTGGGGGAAAGCGACGGCGGCGCCGCCAAAATTCGAAACGAATCAACGCCGCCGGGAGAATTTCTCTCGCATTGCTCGCTCGTTCATTAATCATGTATTTTCTGATCAATATTTTTTTTTCTGCTGCAAGCATAGCATGAGGCTGTGTTATGTACATAAGGGGGTTATAACTATTTGTATCTTACTCCTTTGTTTGACGTACAGAAGGAAACGCTCTAACCCAGCCTTATGCTACGCTTGCTGGTCAAAATTCTACCCTAAGTAGTATAAAATGCTAGGATGGCAACACTGTTTACTCTGTGAAAATGTTTCTTGCTCTGTGAACGTGCGCAATCTGTCACTATACAGTGGTGCCAACGTTGGGGAATAAACAGTAGTGCCAGCATTGCGGTAAATAAAGCGGACGACATTCAAAGCAAAGAGAATATAACACCGTGCAGAAAGCAAGCATACAGCATAGCTCGGTTTTGAATCTATCGCGGTCCCGTTCAACCAAATAAAATTGTGATCATGATTGTGACTTAACAGAAAGGATGAGTCAAAACGCCATACGTCGTCTCCATGAGAACCGAAACTAGTCGTCTACACCGACAAATAGAAAAATCGCACATGAATAGTCAGAGGGTATTATCTCAAAAAAGTGAGTTTCGAGAAAAAGCGTTTTGAATATTTGAAAATTCGTAACATTTGATGCAGGCCACATATTGATAACTTTTTGTATTTGCGTTGTAGGTTGACTCTTTCTCTGCCTGATTCATGAAAAAAATAGAGTTGAAAAGAAGTAAATTAATAGTTATACTGTTTTTCCTGACACTCTATCAAGATAATACTGTATAGCCTGACAAAATTAAATTAATTTGTATTTATGACTCTATAGCCAGTTTTTTTTTTGCAATTCTAATGTATTATTTCAAAATAATACTGGTCATTTTACCTGAATTTGAAAATTATATCTTTTAAAGTGTATTAAAATAAATTTAAAATCATGAAAGCAGACTTTTGTTATCATTGACAGTAGTTTTCTTAAGTAATCATCAAGTAAATAACAAAATAAGTCACATATTTCCCAACAAACAAAAATTGGTATAAATAATTGGGTATTTCAGTCTTCAATAAAGTACTTAAACTAATACCATCTAATTTAGTTTTAGGTCGCTTATAATTTAATTAAATTAATTAATTTCAAATAAACTACTCCCTCTGTGCTATTTACTTTAAGAAAAAGTTATTAAAGGTAGTCGTTTGTAATTAAAAATCTAGGAACAATCAATAATTCTAGCGAGGAAACATGGAGGCGACGCTCAATCAGTAATTTTAGACCTGCCCCCTTAGCATGCTACCATTTTGCCTATTCTCAACTGTCACCTTAGCCGCTTAACACTACTGAGGTGACAGTTAACAGTGGCTAAGGTGACAGTTGAGAGTAGGCAAAATGGTAGCGTGCTAAGGGGGCAGGAATATCTGACACAAAATTGTTAGTCAATTGGTTTCGAACTCAATTTATTGAAGTGCGTGCTTAGAGAGAACCTCCTTGACGAAGAAAAACATGACTTGGCCTCATATTTTAACTCACTCATCACTGTGCCTCCTAAGATCCCCAGTGCAGGACGATTCCTACGAAAGATTAAATTCATCAATATGACAGAATTATGTTTGTGAATTTGTAGTAGCAATTACCTCTCGCTGACTGTGAAGGGAAATATCGTGAAGAAACCTGAGCGTATGAGGCATTATACCAAAAATAGCCAATCCGCATTGAGCACGCGTAGAGAGAGAAGGCCTTTGCCCAGCTAGTGGGACATGTATTGTACAGGCTACATCTTACTTTTTTTCTTACTCATAAATTCTTGTACGTATTACGCTGTTCAACATTGAGGCAAAATTATAAGATAAACCTTATAAGCAGTCCTAAATTGCCCTTTAGAGGATAGACCCAGACCAAATTGTCAATCCGTCACGGTTGCTTGGGCATAAGAATGCCTTCAAGCATCTCGCTGCCAGCGTTCCTGTCCTCGGTCGACAGCACGATCGACCTAATCGGCCAGGAGCGCTTGGCCAGACATGGCAGGCCCAAGCCAGGATCTGCGGCTGAATCTGTTCCGGGTCCCTGCTTAGCCTAGCCTAGCATGGCATAGCCAGAGATAATGGCAATAGGCCTGATGGGGTGACGCTCACTGTGGCGGTCGCTGGTTTGGGACACTACGTAAGTCGACATAGTAGCACAGTCTCTTATAAAAGTGGCCTCCTGCCGCACCGGCGGCGTTGGTGCGACTACAGCGGGGTACAAGAGGCACAAATATGCATTCCTGGTACAGGGCTACATATTTGCGCCCTTCGGCGTAGAGACCCTCAGGGACCAGGTGCGCGAAAACTCTCAAGAGATTTCGTTGTGCCTGGTTGACGCCTCGAGTTTACAGAGGGCTGGTTCTTACCAAGGGCAAAAGCTGAGCCTCGCCATCCAGTGGGGCGACGCCGCCAGCCTACCCTACCGAGCGACGTTGGCGATCTGGCTCAAATATTTTACCTATGTTAGGTTATTCTTAAGTTAGCAATGCAAAGTTGGTGATCTGGCATAATATCCGGGGAATTTAGAGGCAGAAATTCTCCAGATGGACGATAAGTAGGGTCGGCTTATTCATCATCACAGTCTTCTTACGCTATTTCCAGGTCTTCAGCACTATTATCTACTTTGATAGCGGGATTGGCAGCAAAAACCACCTTCATTGCACAAGAATTTAGAATTTATTATCGGTCAAAAGGGTATTATTCGGTTTACAACAAAAAAATATTACAAAAAAAACTGGACAGAGAGTAGTATCTAGAAGAAACCGATGGCTATATGGTATTAAATCAATATAAAACCAATGGTATTTAGAAAGTTGTGAAAAAAAATCGGACTATAGAGTATTAAGTCAAAATAATACAAATGACGAATTATTCAAAATAGGCTAAAGAGTATTAACTAAAAGATAATACGCTCTAGACTGCTCACATTTTAACTTTTTATAGTAATTATTGACAGAGCACCTGTCATAACTTGAAATAACACGAGTGACCCGTCAATTTCGGATGGCGCTTAGTGGCTAACTAAAATGTGACAGTCTTGCCTGCTCGAATATATCGCAAACCAAATTGGAAGACAGTCGTAAAGCTCCGTTTCTCGGCTTTAAATTAACCTACAGATATGGCTGTCTTGCCAGATTGTAGAGAAAAATTTTGCGAACTCGAATCCGTCGTAAAAAAAAAATTGCATTTTCCGAGATAATACCCTCTGACTATTCATGTGCGAAATGTGCAATGCTCGCGAAAGTTTAATAAAAAAAAAACTAACTACAGAAGCTCAGAACGATAAAAAAGAACCCAAAAATCTAGCTTCCGATGGTTCCAATGCGTTCAAAATGTTGATGTTAGCCACATTTTTTTCTCGGCAACATATTTTTATTATCATAAAACCAACTTAATATTTTGATGGAGCCTTTTTGACGATCGCTACCGAAATGAAGAAGTGTGTAACTAACAGCACTGTGATGACCGCTTCGTCCACGCTGAATATTAAGACCCACATTGCTTATAACGTGTTAATGTTTCGGAAGATCTAGCACGAATTTTACGGTGACGCTTACTATTCGAAATTATAGTTATGGACAGAAAGTTCTAGCTCACGGTCTAGCTTGAGTTGAGTCGTTCAACACCAAAGCGTGGTAGGTATAAAAGCTTTAGACACGCTCTCAAGCCTTTGCCGAATAGTAGGTAGATCGAACGTCCGAAACTCCGAATGAATAGTGACCGTCATCACATTAAATATTATTATTATTATACCTACTTACTTAGGTACTTACAATATCATTCATCATGCGGTTCATCCGAATCAAGACGGTAGGTGGGTATGTCTAAAATTCGAAACAGGAGAAGAGACTTCGTATGACAAAAACACTGTTGTTAGAGGGAGAATTTATTAAATAAAATAACAACCCGTGATAACAACTGCCATAAGTACCTACCTAATTGAAACAGCTTAGTATGAGACTGATCTGATATACATTATATACTCGTAAGTACATATACGTACATAATGAAATGAATTACCTACCTACTTAATTAATAAAATTTAATGTAGAGTGAGACGGTCTTGTACAATGGATCTCGTAAGTCTGTATGATCTTGGCTTTACACGCTTGGCAAACACGACATAAACACGCTGGGAAGAGGCAGTTTTGTTCCGATGTTGTGTCGTGTTTGCCAAGCGTGTAGATCTACCATCAGAGCAAGTCAGAGCAACGCAGCTTTAGTTCCGATACTTTTTGCGCGAATAACAAATCACATAGGAGTCCCAAAAAAATCAGCAAGTAGGTACCTAAGTACTTGTAGAAATATTTAGTTAAGTAGGTAGGTACTTAAACTTTAGTTTAAGATTTTAAATCCCATCCGGTGTCATTGCAGCAGGCAGGCTTTTCTAAACTTATGTAACCCTTAAAACACTGATAACTTTACTAGATCAAGGCAGATTCTGGCAGATTTATTACAAAATGTAGGTACTTACCTAAGAATGAAGTTTTTTTAAAATTATATTATATGAAATATAGAACCACTTTTTGTTTTTTCTAAAGCACTAACCCGTGCTAGGGAATAATTTAAACATTTATAATAAGTTGAAAAAATTCACTCGGGACAGGACTTGAACCCGCAACCTTCCGCATACCGTCCAGTTGACGGAGACCAGTTGAAGAAATTCGCATCGACAGTTACTTGACTCGGTAGCTCAATTGGTAGAGCGCCTGCACGGTATGCGGAAGGTTGCGGGTTCAAGTCCTGTCCCGAGTGAATTTTTTCAACTTATTATAAATGTTTGAAATATAGAAATCAACATTACGTAGGACACATACACTCGAGGATACCCCTTTTTGTTCGATTGGCGCTTGAAAACACTTTTTCAGTAAGTATATTCATTAATTCAGGCGTTGGTAGTACTTATAAGTATTTATTTTTTATAGTTAGGTAAGTACCGTAATATTAGTAATAGAGGGAAGTTATACATTAAATGTAAATATTATGCAAGCGAACAATACATTGGTTTATGACATAAGCAGTTCCTTATATTTTTTTAGAAGACGTAGACGGTTTAATAATTTGTTAAGTATCTACCTATCTATCTATCCATCTAGAGGAAAACCACCACAACAAAGGCTCACCACTATGGATTGACCCCAAGTTTGTATTAGAAGGATAGAGGCGTACAGTTTAAGCTCACTAGCGCCGCCAATACAAAAAAAATCCTTTTCGTTATTTTTTTTTCCAAAAGCGGCCTTATAAAATATGTACCTAAGACCTAGATAGGTACCAGATCCTGCGCATATAAAAAGCGGCCACTAAGTAAATAGTAAGTCTGTTGGGAAATAAAAATAGTTTGGGACGTTTCAGTTGGCTGGTTTAGTTTAGTTGGCCAGAATGGAAGAAGGGACTTTTGGCGGTGACACGCCTGGAACTCAGGTTCTAGGGTCTGGGACAAATAAAAATCATGTCTGGGATCTAGGTCTTAGGTCCAAACAATTTTTAAGTCGGGCTAAACTTGGAGGCTATGGCCCGGTTTCTGAGTTGAGAATTTTGCTAAGCAAATGGGTAAGTATCGTCCTGTCTCTGCAGATTTCTCACAAAAGAGCGTGACAGGGCGATACGTAAGTATGTGCTTAGTGAAATTCTCAACTCAGAAACCGGGCCTATATGTATGTAAGTATTACGAGTATGATGATATTGATTTGCACTAGTGGTGGCGTTAGTGCACCTGATATTTTACTAGATATTTTCTGGCGCATTTTATCGGCAAAAATGCTAAGCGAGCTCAAAGTTGGGTATAGTCGAACTTTATGTTCAGAGGCCGTTAACGTTCCTTACTTTTTAGCGACGCGACGTTACGTATATTAAGTACCTACTACCTATATACGTAGATAGCATTATTAGAAGAAAAAGCTTTGTATAATATATTTTCTATTAAGCTAATAACGACTATCTCTATTCTAGCAGAGTCAAAGGCTGAATTACATTTGTACGATAAAATATCTTGTAATTATTTCAAGCATAATTAATGACCAAACAAGAATTTGACGAGTATCTGCGAAATCCAGGCGAAATCCAAACAGAGGTTATTGTGAGCCACAAAAGTTTCGATCAAGAATAAAAACAAGAGGTGTTATATCCTACTTCTATGCCACTCTTTTGCATAGTGGTAGAAGGGGCAAACTAGTACCACCAGAGGTACTAGGTTGGTACAAGTGGTCATTTATAATCCAGTTCTTTCTAAGAATAATCACCACATTGGATTTCTTTGTTTCAAGACCTATGACGATTTAGTTAAAGTTCCCAAACAAGCCATTGTTTCGCCCTTCCTTTTTCTTTGTTCTGTGAATATCCTTGTGGATCTGATGGTGATCGAGGACATAAATCCCTTCGTTAGTCAGTCGTCGGGTTCCACCTGCGCTCTTTCGTTGCTTTTGCCCCTAACGCCATCGCTTGTTCCCCCAACCACGGTAATGCCAAACGATACGATTCTCTTCTTAGTAGTTCGACTGGCCAGTTTCCCTGCGGACTCGTGATCATACCGTAGTTCTACTATCGAACTAGTGAGAATATTGTTTCTCAAAATTTTCTACTTTTATCACAAAATTATTTTATCCGGAACAAGAACTAAAGAAAATATGTTAAAACATCTCTGTAGTTCGACTATTATATTTTGCGATAAGGGTAGGTTTTTTTTATATTCTCACTAGTTCAATACTAGAACCTAGCCAGCCGAACAACTGGGAACGAACTTAATTTTTCCAACACAAGGTGTACCTAGGATATTGGAAATAGGAAACCTAACATTTTTTGTAGAACACATTTTAGTATGTAGCCATTCCTTGTCTACTTATATCTCACTGTTCATGATTATGATCACAGCACATAAAAGAAAATAAAAAGAGAACTAAAAAGTTACATAATTTATTATAATCACAGATGCAGACCCAGCATTGCGCCGGCAATTCACAATCTCCATTGAACTTCGGAGGAAACCTCAGAAGGTTTTACCAATACCAACCAACTAGAGACAAAAATATGCAATCCAACATAATTTCGGTCACAAGTTTCTTTCATCTACCACATGGAATAACAATCACGTTAATAAATAATATTACATAACTTAGTAGACGAGAGCTATGTACAATCAAATGCAAAATTAGCTAATATGCTTAATAGTAGGAGTGTTTGTAGTTTGGTGAGTGCGGCTGGTGTTTCGGGCGTCAGGCTAGATGTCCGCGCGGCTTGCATCGGCGCCGGTCGGGCGCGCGGGCGAGCGCCGCCTCACGTCATGTTGACGCCGAGCGAGCGGCTGGTGTACTCGTAGACAACGTACGAGATGGACACGGCCGGTATCACCTTGATGAAGTTGGGCGTGATGCCGCGGTAGAGGCCGCGGAAACCCTCGCGCTGCACGATGTCGCGGAACACGCCGTGCATCGTGCCCTCCGTCACCTTCGCCGCTTTCTCTGCAGGACAAACGTTAAGCGTTACTAACTTTCCTTCAACTTATTATGATCGACAACTTTGAGGGAAGATTTGTGTGTTACTACAAGTCGTGGCTCAACAATATTAGGGAATGGACGGAGGTATCTAGCGAAGGTGGTTTGCTTCCGTTTGGCATGAAAAAGAGAAGAGTATATACATCAGGGGCACAATATTGATTGCAGTCACTCGTCAAAAAGGTATTAGAGTATCTTTGTTTTAAAAACTGGTTTCGTTATCCACTGTTGTTGTAAAGAAATATTTTTTTGTCAAAAAATAAACTACAGCGTAAGGTTTTTTTTACCTTTTCATCGCTAGGTAGATGCCGGAATAATAATTGTAAATCCCTAAAACATATACGTAAAATCTAGAATTTTATTGTGCCCCTGAGTGTAGTATGGAGTGATGAAGGCCCACGTTTATGGAGTCATCATAACAAAGAAAGTGGCTCGTCACAGATCATTGAGGCGGAGGGAGGCCCAGCGAGACAGTTCGTCGATATTTGATATCGCCACACTGTTGGCAGCGATATCTACTTGTAAAGTTTTAATACGAACCACGTGTACGCCACATGTCACATGACTCAAACAATAAGGGATATAATTAGATAATAATGTTCACGTGTCTGCCGGTTGAACAAAGGCCCCATTTCTAATGCTTAGGTGCGGAATGCGAAAAGCAATTTTTGCATTCCACCACAGATAAATAAGGCTTAGGCACTTCATTTTAGTTTGAACATTTTGAGACTGTTTAAAAAGTTTTATTTGGGTTCATAAATTTCAAATTAACTGGATTACTCCACTGTGAATTGGATGTAGGCAATCAGAAAGAAACTTCAATAACAAGGAAGCCCAGTCAGTTAATCGTAAGTGGATTCTTACAGCTTTGCCTTGCTAACACTTCTGAATGTTTCGATCCACCTATGCCCATGTGGCACATTCAGTCAGATGTAGCCCTTACAATTGTACATGTCCCACTAGCTGGGTAAATGCCTTCTCTCAGAGAGAGAGAGAGAGAGAGAGAGAGAGAGAGAGAGAGAGAGAGAGAGAGAGAGTACGAGCTTAATCACCACGCGAGCTCAATGCGGGTTGGCGATTTTTGCGTTAAGGGTATAATGCCTAATACGCTCAGGTTTCCTCACGATGTTATCCTTCACCGTCAGCGAGTGGTATTGCTACTACAAATTCACAAATGTACGTAACTTTGAAATTAAACAAAGTCATAGATACATGCCCGCACCGGGAATCGAACCTAGGACCTTTCGCTTCAGAGTCCATTGTTCTACCCACTAGACCACCACCGCTCATTATTTGGCACATTATTTCATCGAAATTGATCCTGCTCTACAAAGCTCTATCTATCGCATTCTTGAGCTCGAGACAAATCGTTGTCGCGGCACTGCAGGCCCGGCGGCACGACACCGCGGCAAATGTTTTTTTAATACAGTTGCTCAAAAAGTGGCGTATTGCAGGGACGTATAGCGTTCGGGATGTGGGCTATTACACACGCGTGCTTTTTTTTTACCTTTCCCGCACTAGTGCGTTCTCTTTCCCAACTGTCAAAATAATGTCTATTAAAAAGTAAAACCAACCATGAAGTTTTTACAAAAAAAGTTTTTATGATTCATGCAAATACGTATATTTCTAAAAAGAAGCTACTAATTTGTTTCAATATCAGATTTAATGATTTGATTGAATGAGTTTGGTTAGGTTTCATTTCATTTCATCTCATTAAATTTCATTTTCATTTCATATCAATAAAAAACTTCTACTGAAGACTTGGCTGTATGGGCATAGTTGCCTTTGCCTACCAGAATGGGTGAAGAAAAAAAAAAACTCTGCTTATATTCTACGGTTGGCGCCATTTTGATTTTTCAGAAATTTTCTTCGCGAGTTTAGTTGTTATTTGCACAAAATGAGTAATTTCGACCTTAGTTTTTTTAAATGAACACCACCGGAACTCAGTATAATTGCACAAAATGCTTCGGAGAACATTTTACCGGAAAAGTCAAAAATGTCAAGTTAGTTGAGTTTATTGTGTTTTTATTATTTTATTAAATTGCTTCATTTTTTCGCAACTGTATTAAAAATAGTCGTTCAGTACACGTGCGGAACCGTCATTGCAACTTGTTCCGACTGTCAACCCTCGCCTTCGGCTGCGCCTCGGCTCGGGTAGCCATTTGTCGGAACTCGTTGCAATGACAGCCTTTCCACACTTGTAATGAAATATACTATTTATCGTGCTTTTAGTACATGTGCGAAGCAGCAGTAAAGCAAAATCGCACTACGCTCAACTGAGGAGGTTCCTGCGATAGTGGAGCGGTGCGGGAGGGGCGACATGTGACGTCTCGCCATACGAGTGACAGCTTCATTGGCGAGACGTCACAATGTCACCCCTCCCGCACCGCTCCAATACCGCAGAAACCTCCTCAGTTGAGCGCTATGCCTGTAGTCGGTAGCGTCGTCCCGCCGGGGCTGAAGAAGACCTTGGACCTTAGACTCACCTTGAGCTTGCAGACGAGTCCTTACGAGCGCGAGCGGGTAGGAGCAGACCTGGCCGAGCGTGCACGAGGCGCTGCCGCAAGCCAGCAGCAGCATAATGCCGGGCTGCTCGTTCTGCGTCTGATACTTGTGGATGTACTTCTTCTTCAGGGTCTCGTACACCGCCAGGTCGATGCCCGCGTAGGGCACGATCCCGAGGATGTTTGGAATGTAGCCCTTGTAGAAGCACCGGAGCCCCTCTCGAGCGTAAATCTTCTTGGCCGCGTCGGCGATGCCGCTGTACTGGCCCGTCTTGCGGAGCGCCAGCCTTGTCTTGAGCACCTCGAGTGGGTAGATGATGGTCTGGCTGAAGGCGCCGGCCGTGGCGCCGGCCACAAACCGCTCCTGGATCTCAAGCGGCTGGTTCTTGCGCTCGCCTAGGATGAGCCGCTTCACTTGCTCGTAGGCGGCGAACTTGATGGCGGACTCGGGCGCGATCTTGATGACGTTGATGCCGTTGCCGCGCCACATGCCGGCCAGCCCGCCCTCCTGCAGCATGCGGCTCAGGCACTTGCTCATGCCCTCCCGCGTCGGGTTCACCTGGAAATCGGAAACGATAGTGTTTCATCAAATTTTGAAGGGACAAACAAGGAATAAAAAGGGATCTTATTGTTACAGAGAGGCATCGCTTGCCAGTTGTCACCTGCTTGTTTCACACCAATTTTTTGAGGTGGTTGGTTTGCGGAAATCCCGCGCCGTGATTAGCGCCGTGCCGTAACTTCTCATCTAAACATCACATTAGACCTGCCAATTAATTAACTCGTGCATGTCGCGAGACGAAAACATCGCAATAATCGGGGAAGTTGGCAATAAACATAACTGTCTTTGTAATAGGAATGCCGAGTAACTAGAAGCCTAGACGGCTGGGAATGTTGTGGACAAAGCAGGTTTGTTTCGGTTTGTACCACTACTATGTTTGTAGAAGTCTTTCTATTATTAGTCACGCTAAACAGTTATCACCTGATTAAACTGGGGCCTGAGTCTGTAACGCAATGGTGCCAAAATAAGCTCCCAGTTGACGCCGGTACTTTTAATGTTTTTGTAGTAAAAGAATAATCGGATTCTAATTCTTGAGGAGTAGTTCACTGGTTGTAGGAAAAAACGGGGAAACCCCGGGTTTGTCCTTTTACTCGTACTGGGACGCCATGGACACGTCATTGCGTTACAGACTTAAGCCCCTGAAGGTTGTGAGCATGGCATAGGTGCAGGGCAAAGCCTGTTCCATCTTGAAAAATATGCCCATGGTACTATAGTTCACTAGTTGCTGTATATGATGCAAATGCTTCGCTGAACGAGTATTTAGTGAGTCAGGCAAGTGGGACTGACTGTGCCTCCACTACTTGCCAGTGTGGAGCCCGCTCTCGATGAAGTGTTAGTGGGAGTGACCAGTGCACCCACCTGCAGGAACACCTTCAGTCGGTCGAGCGGCGCAGTGCACGTGCGACTGACTGCGCCCGCGATGCCTCCGGCCATCAGGTGCCTCCACCACTTGCCAGTCTGCAGCTCGCTCTGGGTGAAGTCATCGGGCACGTTCATGTCCTCCCCGATGTCCAGATACTGTGGAGCACAGACTCTGTTAGTGGAGTTGTGGAGGCTTCAGAGGTGACAAGCTTCAACACAAAACTAGAGGACAACGCACTGCCACACTACTAAAGAACAATGACGATTTAGCATTGGTTACGACAGTAGTGGTATAGTAATTGGTAATATCGGAAATCTAGATATTTATATCAAGTTGCTTATGTAGTTCAGGACATAAAGACCCCGAAGGGAATTGGCAAGTTAACGCGAATATGAGAAAGTACAAGAAATTGGGTACGCAAAGTTTTTTGTTCGAAAGTCCGTTATTGGCTTAAACTTATCTTTAGACAATATTGAGAAACTAATTTAAATATTTTTTATTTTGGTTCAGTAGTTTTGTTTTTATGCGCTAAAATGTTTTGTTCCTATGACCGCCAACAGTATGCAGACCGTCGCGTGAAGGTCATAAAACCGTATCTTTGAAACGTTGTAAAATCCAAACTACTGAACCAAAATAAAAAATATTGAAATTAGTTTCTCAATATTGTCTAAAGATAAGATTAAGCCAATAACGGACTTTCGAACAAAAAACTTTGCGTACCGAATTCGCGTCGGTATAAGTATCCAGTTGTTGGGATAGTTTCGCAGTGTAGGTTGCCATGCCAGACGCAGGGGACTTCACATTGATTGATTCTACTGAAGCCAGAATAATGCTTCGATAATGTAACGTTTGCACAATGATGTGAGATACGCTCGGTTGAATATTCGCTTAGCTAGAGCTTTTGAAATAAGTAAGCAAATTAAACTCTTACATATTTGATGCTATGTAATGGTAATGGAATGCCGATGAATGGATTATTTATGAAAGTATACTTAACACCGATTCCTATACAATGAAAATATAAAATAATACTTTGATGAATATGGACCAAGCATATATTTCAACAACTATTTTTTATATCTAAAAGTAGTCATAAAATTAGCCGAACGGGCTCTTCGATCGGGCCATGCTCGACGTCATAGAGTCGTTTCTTAAATGGGTTGCACCGCGACCGTGTCCAGTTCTTGAATTTGAGCTGCTCGGTCTGAGAATGATAATTGTTTTGCAGTAGGTGGTTATGGACGGGCTGGTTGTATCCACGAAGTACAACTTGTGTATCTGTTACTGTAAAGGCTCAAGGTCCGAACTACGGTAAATCCTAAGATAAGTAAAAGTTCGAATGGTTATTTATCTTAAATTTCGGACTTTAACCGCATTTTGTCGGTAAAGGTACGTTTTGCCGCAGACGTTCGGTAACATATCCAAGCCATTTCACTTTACTCTGTACATACTTGAATGTGCTGGGGAAATCAGAATGTGTTCAATGCTGCTGAATGCTGTCAAGACTGTTTAAATAGTCGAACAGTTAACTAAAGTCTACAAGAAACATACAAATTACCATGGCGTCTCGGTAATGCAATATCCGATAGTCCCAGTCCACAGTGAAGGTAATGACGGCGAGGAAATACTTCCAACACATATCGCAACTCTTAAAGCCTGTGCATACAAAATGTTCAATTTTAATCACTGCCTGTCCTGTATTTATCATGATATCGGGTCAATTTCGCTTGTGGACGTGTGTTGCGGTTTAAAATACACATGCTGGGTCCGCACAACATTTCGCTCGTCACATTTTGGCATAGGTGACAGGACTCTCGACAGACGGTGGCCGTTTGTCTATTGTCAGTAGGTAGGTAGGGAGCACGTAGGTAGGTTCGAGTTTTGCTGAAGCAGTGATTGTGAAACGGTTGATTGAACAATTGTTTCGCCCGAATCGAGGTCTGTAATGCCTGGGGCAAAATGTTTAGTATAAAATTGCACACAAAATAAGAAATCCCTTTCCATTCCGAAATAAAAGTATCTAGGTGTTAAAATAGACGCTCTGATGATGAATTAGCTTTATAAACCGCACGATACTGCATTCAATTTGATCACTGACCTCTAGCTAGTGCGGTTGAGTGTGAAAGAGAATCGTGCATGCAAATGGGCCGCACCAAATGATGACGAATTAGACATTTGAAACTGGTTCTTGAGGCTTACATCCGGCTGCGACCGGATCTCCTCTAATGCGTCGCTTTTCGCGATGAATTTGAAAGTTAACATCTCGAAAAAGTTTGTCACGTGAAAAGAATATGCATGAGAGATGTGTTTTAATTTATTTTGTTTCGCCGTTCGCTGCTTCAAGGCGAGTCATTGTGCTTATTCTGTAAAAAAAAAAGCTACACAGTTGCTAGTCCTCAAACCCGGTATATTTACTGGAAAATTGCTTTTATCGAAATATACAATATTTTTTTTCGACAAAACAATTTTTTTATTGGATTTTTTTTACCGTATAAGCAACTGCTCGGTCGATTTCATTGAGTGGTCAAGAGCCATTGTCATTTGTGGGTCAAGGCGGCTAGACCTATTGGACTATGAATTTAATGTACTCCTAAGTTCTAATCAATCATAGAAGGTCTGTCATCTGATAAAACGTTATATTTTGAACTAACCATCAGACAAACTATTCCTGAAAAATATGCTGACATGATCGGTGGAGTTGGCTGTTCTTGCGGCTATTGCATAGTGTATAATTTTATTTAGATAAAATATACATAAATGAGTTATTGTTTTTGCGAATTAAGGTATCGATATAGTTTATAGGCGCAGGCAGCGCTGAAATGGCACAAATTCCAACTTTTTAAGCATAAGGAACGCGTTCTATAATTAAAAAGTATCTAGCTATGAGAAAAGTCGTAGAACAAAAGTTGTTGGAAATCACATAAAAAAATCACACAAAATAAAAAAAATAAAAATTGCCCTGTATTTTTCAGGACAAATTGCTTTTCATACCAATCGTGAAAATGAGACTCTGCTGTTCATAACAGGATTTTCCTATAAGGTACGTCTAGACGGATCTTATCAATGTCGCTGTTATGATAACATTATAAAATACGGTGCCAACCTACGTTTAGTACGCCATCCACCTAGCTACATCGATTGGAAAATTAGAAAAGCTTAGGTAATCTAATGAAATGGCTAGGCCACATCTGCTAAAGCAACTAATAGGATTTTTATAAATTGGAATTTCTGAATCGGTAAGCAAGGGAGGGCTGTTTGCTGGATCGAGGTCATTCGAGGTTGATAAGTTGCAGCTTGCATTGCAATCATGTGGAGCAGCTGGTGGATGGATAAAATGATTTTATTACTAGTTCCGTTCGCCGCCCTGACGTCATATGGGTTTTTCCCAGTACCCAAATGAACTATTTTATACAAGCCAGAACAAAAAAAAAACGTTATACCGAAAACATAGTCACTACTCAAATAAGGTTTACGCTCTGTTATTAATCATCAAGCGAACCACAAACTGACGCGAGCAATTTATTGAAGAAAACTGTCAGCACATGAATGTGCCGCCGTGGCCTTTTAAAAGTCATGAATGGCATTGACCGCAAACACGACTTTAGTGGCTTTGGTAGGTGGATAGAGCGAAGGTCGTCCTACCTAACTAGAACAAAATTTTAGTTCATTATTATTGAAAGAAGAATAGAAAGAAAGTTTATTGCAATAAGTACTCTGAACAAAATGTAACATATTATAACCAAACCAGTGTTACGCACGCAATGTGGTTTATTATAACTACTTGTGAAAACAAAATGACGTCCTGATGACGCTTGTATGACGCTGTTTACATTATGTTTCCCCATTATTTGAATATGCAACTACTACTAATCTTAGCAACAAGAAATAGTTTGGATGCAGGCCGTAACTTGCAAATTGTTCAGTGATGACAATTATTGAACGAGCGAGCGAAGCGAGCGAAGTTCTCCGAGTCTACTGGAACAATCCAGCGTTTGTATGTATGTATGTATGTATGTATGTATGTATGTATGTATGTATGTATGAATGTTCGTTCGACGATAACTTGAGTAAATTTAGTCGGATCGTCATGAAATTTGGTAGGCGGGTAAATGAGGCCAAGAGAATTTTTAAGTTCGAACATGAGCCAAATCGGTCGAGGGGTTACTGAGATAGAGGGTCGCGAGTTCAAAGTTCGGGGCGAACCACTAGTTATTTTTATTCTGCTATACTTATTCCAGAGCTCGATCCAATGCTTCCTCTTCAATCTAAATTCCCCGAAACCATGACACAGGTACAGTTACCGGCGCGTATAACTTGAAAAATTACCTTCACTGCGCAGTAGACGATTTTTGGGTCTTTTTGGCGGGGGACAAGGGTGACCAGATGTTAGCTAACTCGAGTAGCCAATTTTTTTTCTCGTCTGTTTAAATTAATTTAAAAATTTTTTAAGCTCAATTTTTTTTTTATAGATTGCGTAGCCCAAAAAAAAATACTATGGCCGCCATTTGACCCCCTGAGGTAGCCTAAATGGCGACCTCAGGGGAATCTGGTCACCCGACAAGGGGCGCGACGGAATTGCTATTGCTTCGGACGGCCTCTATTGGTTAAATTTTGTTTGACATCTGCAAGCTCCACTATGCAGACTTTTGCTTAAGTTATGCGCCGGGTACTGTAGTTAGTTAACTCTTCCGCTCAGGTTAAATAAATAAAATACATAGCTAACTCTTAATAATTCTGAGAATACTACAGCAGCTATCTAATCGCTGCGTGAACGCATGACGCAACATCCGCGATCGCAGCAGCGTCATGCCATCGCCCTACTCTAGTTCCAAACATGAATAGAGACGACATTTTGACATTTATTTTTTATTTTTCATTTGTGTAATCAAGTGAAATGTATGAACGCCTTTTAAAAATAAAAACGCTTTCTGAAAGATGAAATTGAAAGTATGTATGTCTGTCTTTTCTACAAGGTGTTACAAAAGTACCTAACTCTTTTTACAGGGTGTAACATACTGGTCAGCAGGATGTCAAATCTGCAAAAAAAAGTTGAAAAAATCAATTTTTATTTTATAACCTCAAAATTTAAAAACATTCATTACTTTTTTGTTTTTGTTATTAGCTCAAATTTAAAAATATGTTTGTGCGTGTTGTTGCATTTACATTTACAGTTGTTAAAACATTGTGAAAGTCAATGAAAACAATATTTAAAAAATACTTTTCTCCCGCCACATCGTTCAAATTTTATTAATTTAAAAAATAACGGAACGTCATAGAGCAAAAAAAAAAATTTTGGTTGTGATCCCTATCACCGGGTGCTATTACCCTGTAAACAGAGTTAGGTTCTTTTGTAACACCTTGTATACTATACAAAAGACATACATTCATTTTCTTTTAGGCTCGAAAAGATTTTTTTTTTTTATTATTTATTGGCGTAGATTGGTACACTACTTCAATGTAAATAATTTATTTATGGCATATTGAATAAAAAGAATTGATTCTGATTCCGATTCTTCATCTTAGCACCATACACCGTGGAATTTTAGTGGTTTTAAAGCCGAAGGTATTTAGTTGCACTCGTGATTCTGGGCCAAATTCCAAAATTTTACTTCAAAACGAGCGAAAAAAAAAACACTTCCCAATACAATCGGCTATCGCCAATCGACACCATTTGTATGGAGAAGTGAATTTTTTTCGCGAGTTTTGGAATGAACTTTTGTAATTTGGCTCAGAATCACCAGTGCAACAAAATACCTTCGGCTTTAAAACCACTAAAATTGCACGGAGTATAAGTCTTGAGGCCAGCCAGACTGAAAATCGAGACTCCACTAGTAAGAGGAGTCTGTCTGTCTGATAAGATTATAAAAAAAATGTATGATCTTTATATCACCTATCTTTCTACAAAACGCGTTTAACTAATCCTGAACACGAGACCTGATAAATGAGACAAAGCGTACAGTCAAGATACAGTGCACACTACACCGCTGATGATGATGGATGACATCGTTAAAATCGCCCGTGCCCACTATGACTATAATAAAACAAGAACAACGTCTTTCGGTTTTTGACAAAAGAGAATCGCGACGATACTGACGCTAGAACTTTACTGGTGATGTGTTAGTCGTGTACATTACAGTCCATGGTAACGAGGTCACCCTCAACCTGTATATTTTCCAGAAGGTTTAACTTAGTAGTTTGCATCTACGCCCGATGATTCATATAGCGTCCAGTGGCGCCTCCACTCATACAAGGTTGAAAAGATGATACATTGCCTGGGACATACCATCCTCACAGCTGCCTGGTACAAGAATTATTGTCATCCTGATATCAGGTGCTCAGGCTGAAGTTGCAATATTTACAATTTCTCACTTGATGCACGCAGTTCGTATATTCGAACGCAAAACTGACGTACCTATATACGTACAAGTAACTGACGCCATCACGCCAGGTGCGGTCGATCATCTGCTTGTTTCCTAGGAGATAGCCATCTGTATATGTAGTGACTGTGTTCATAGTGTGATGTCACAGTGATGATCGCCTCGTGACAAGACATTGCATAGACGTCAAACAACTTTAAGATCATACGTTTAGTGGCGATTTTAGCAAGCCCCTGCCGGTAAACGTAAAGGCTTCTAAAGATGACGGTCTGACATGTGATTTCAATACTATCCGTATTGACCTTTATCATTAAATCTACAATAATGTGAATTTCAGATCGACTTCCAACCGGAGGGTCAAAAAAGTAAGTAATTTAAACCATTGATGATCGAACTGTAATTAGGTTAGATGATATTGTTGCTATCAGAGGTTCATAGTCTAAGTTAAGAAAATTGTGTCTTTACATTTTGGTCGTGGGTCGTAGATTGTCAAGTGTTCATCGATTGACGAGCCAAAGATTTCAAAACAGGGTTCAGCTGCTACCGACAAAACTACTGACATATTTAACGGTAAGTACAAAGTGTAAAGTATCATAAGATAAAGTGACGTTGCTACGATAAGCAATCAAATTCTACGTATTAGTTCGAGGATATGTAAGGAATTTTGATAAGAGCTTCGTTTTCGATGAGTCAGTCTAACTGGCGAACGGGTATTTTCCGCATCATGTCTTGTATAATAGTACGCAACCCAATGGGCGAGGGGAAATACCTCAGAGCATTTTAATATAATACGTATACACAACAGCCAGATCGATAATATGTAAGTAGGAGTTTGTTTTAAATAGAAGAGTTAAAATAACATGTTTGGTGTATTAGGACTTTCATTTATGCCAACAACGTAAAATTATTTATCGCAAAAGCATTTGTAATAATAATTATTGATGTTTTCTATTTTGTTATTGAGCCATTACTACGGTCATGCTTGGGGAGTTCTATTTGGTGGGTGTTGCATCAGTAGTCAGTACCAACAACTTTTATCTTATAAGGAGACCCTAAAACATTTGGTAGATTTTTTATTTTTTATTAACTTAATAACGAATTCACGTGATACTTAGTTTGGTGCATCACCTGAATATAAACTAACGTAGACATTTTGGCACCAGTTGACTACTGAAAATAGTTTCTTAGATTTAAGTTCATATCTAAAGCAAAAAAGCATTTATCAATTCGCAGTTTAATTACTTTGAAGAGACATGACTTTACGGTGAAAGTGTGTGAAGAATGTGAAGAGAGTGAAGAAAATCAAATGAATAAATTCGCATAGCAAGATAACCAGTAAGATTTAGGTATGAAGAAAAAAAATCCCTTTCTGAATTTAATATCAGTAATATGTTATTGTATTGAGATCAAAGGTTGAATAGTAATCAAACCATTTAACCTTTGTTATACCTAACATCGCATCGGTAATAAGTCAGCGAACGTAATAAGTATAGTTTAATATTATTGTGGATCGTAAATGTGAAAGTTCTACTACGAGTATAGTCTAGAACTCTAGACACGTCCCGCGTTGGCATAGCAACACACGAGCAACGCAGTGTCCCACCGGATGCGGCATTCTACGGGTTAGAGATATAGAACCAGAGCCCACGCTGCACTGAACGTTTTCGGTGAATGAATAATATAGGTCAAACGTCGGGAAAAAAAACCCTTCAAATGCCGCCAAAGTCGAGGCGCCCATAGCGACCGACCACCACGTGGTGCTCGCAAATGCGACTACCTACGCGGCCAGAGCAAAACGGTCCACAATGAGACGAAGCAAGACTAAAATATTTGGTGAACAATGAATTAAAATTTAGTTAAGAAATTCATATGACTAGCCGAGGTCATCACAACATGCATAACGCAGCAAAAAGTGAAAGGACATCAGTTCTAACATCAAGGATACAGTGAAAAGAGAATGGAAGTATGATGTAACGAATTAGAAGTATTCTATTAATTGATACAGCAGGCAGTACCTTCAAAAACCATTCCCAAATGTCGGTGTACGAATCCATGTCCATATCGCAAGCGATTCTGAGCGTTCCTTAGTTAGCAAGCAATGGACCCGGTCTAGATGCAGCTGATGCATAGACTGGCATCGAAATATACGAGGCCGAATTTAGAAACCATTTACCTTTGCCAAGCATCCACGGAACACAAGTAGGAAGTCCTCGAAGACATCGCCGGTTATCGTCAAGTCTTCCAATTCGAGAGACATTTTATTAATTTCGAATGTTATCTCAATGGAAATAATAAATTAATTAGGAATACTATGGACTTTAAACGCGTTAATTCAAAATTAATCACGGATCTTTTTTGTTTGGAACAATTGAATCGCTTTTATATTTGAAACTTTTGAGTGGTGCACGCGACTGTACTTGCAACGAGTATTCACACACTGGCTAGAGCTCTGAGCTCCGTCTGACTGATTGTGGGTGGCGGTGGCGGAGTGATAGATACCGCATTCGTCGCCAGCGCCGCGTCATCAGCATTCGTCAGTGCCCGAAGACACCCGAAGCCAACACGAGCGGGAAACTCCGCACCACGTGCCGCTATTTGAATGTAGAACGACCGACTCCGCTACTAAACTCCGAAAGCGCGTTTGTGCTAACACATTGGTAGCGGCCGCAACAGCTGGCTGATTATGCGTGATATATCGACCCAAGTTCAGCGGGGGCTCGACCGATAGGTTGAAAATGCGCTACGCTGTTTTGATAAGTGCCTGGAAGCTGGTGCTCTCGGCAATTGTATATTGATCGAGAATGTACTGGGCAACATTTTTAAGAGAATAATGACGGAGACTGTGCTAAGGAATACTTGGTCCTTCCCTTGATCAATGCTACGACCACTTGTGTCCCTTTTGAGTGAATTGTTTTTTGTTTGTTACTGTTGTCTGTTGTCTCCCAAAAAGTAACGTGAGCAATAAGAGCAATAAAAAACCGCACAGTTGCTAGTCCTCAAAACCCTTTCTTTGCGGGAAAATATAAATAAAAATCTTTTTTTCGACCTAATACGTATTATTTGTCGTTTTGTTTTTTTTTTACATAATTAGCACACAGACAGATCTAACCTGTGACAAAATTTCATTACACGTGTCTAACTAATGACTAAATAGACTGAATCTCTCCTAGCATAAGATATACATAGACTTCGATAGGTCCCACTTATTTTGACGTAGGTATCGAGCTAAAATTGCTAAATGCCCACGTTTATTATAGGTAATCGTATGCTAGACTTATTTGCTCCAGCAGTCATCTGTTTCAAGTTTTCAAATATGCGGAAGCAAAGTGTAAGTTTTTTTTACGTGCTGGGTATGTCTGCCAACTATCCGATCCGGTAACGACCGGTTTGCCAACAGCTGGCATTGTGTGTCACATATAGTTTAACAGGTAATTAAGGAACCGGAGATGTGCAACTACTTCGATATCGAGGAAAGAGATGATCTTACCAAGTCGATTACCACCTTATCTCAAATGCGTCTAGCCTAGCACTACAACGACCGACGTAGAGCTCGATAGCGATGATGCTGATATAACCACAGAGGAAATCTAAGCCCACATGACCATTTTACACCCGCAGCCATTGTATTTTATAATATTTGATTCAGGGGGAATATGACATTTTGTTGGTGTGTAACCAAATGGTAAAAGAACGTTATGGTATGTTTGGCATACTGGAACGTAATAAAAAGGTTAATCGTTGCCTACCACAAACTGCGTTTCATTACAGGTTATGAACGTGTATTGAAACGCAGTTTGTGATTCATTACAGATTTATTCTTTTAATGAGATACAAATCGCTAAGTTTTATGCTGCTAATTTCCACAAAAAATGTAGGCTGTGTTATAAAAATAAAATCATCTCAAATCATTTTTTTGTGGTGTTCAGGTCCTAAGGCTGTGGCTATTGCTCAAACAAAACCAGCCCTATCTACTACCAGTATTATAAGCCAGCAGTGACTTTGACAACTGACATTTTCAAGTCTGTAACGCAATGGCGTGTCGATGGCGTCCCAGTAGAAGGTCAAAACAGGGGTTTCCTCGTTTATTCTACAACCAGCGAACTAATCCTCTAGAACTTGAAACAGAATATTCTTAGCTGTATTAAGAGGACCGAAAGCATTAATAAATCGTAATTAAAGCGTTCAACTGGGAGCCCATTATGGCACCATTACGTTACAGACTCAGGCCCCGTGGTTACCGTGTTAGTATATCTAATCGTTGGACGAACTTGACACTTGGCCACGTGACAAACGGTAGGCTTCTATGAGGCTTCGTTGTGGTTCGTGTGATCGCCGCGGCAAGGTCACTGCTAGGTGCATTCGACACGTGTATGTCCTCTGTATACACCCTATGCCAGACAGACATAACTATTTTAATTCATCACAATCCTAACAGGGCCGGGGCTCTTTTATGTCGGGGTTGGCAAAGCATTTCTCTGTTCTGAATCATATGATCTCGGTCTTTGCTCACAAGGTAGAGAAATTGGGATGGCATTGACATAGAAGATCCGAATAAGACACGATAGTTATCAATTCACACTGTTCATAAAGGCGAAAGTTTTGATGGAAATTAGTTATTTTTTTAATTAATTAATAAAAAACTTTATTCAAAAGCAAACAAAAAATATACATGTTGTTTCCTTAAATAATTGACACGGTGACACGGCTAAACGGATCTGTATGAAAAGAATAGAGATAGCTTACACTTATAAAGTTATAAAGTCTGTGTTACACAATAACACCGGCTATGAATTACTAGCTTGTTCGCGTGACTCCCCGTCCGCGCTGACATCGATAGGGGGGAAAAATATAGGCAAATATAACTCTTTACCCTAAGTCAACACGGACGAAGTTGCAGTTAAAAAGCTTAAAACGAGAGTATGGACAAAACCTATTTTCACTAGCTTAAGCTTTCTTTGACAAGCATTTTGTTTTTCCATCGCGGTCGTCGTTTGGGGCTCAGATCGAATTCATTTAGAGATCGAGACCAACACAAACATCTTGGAACACGGTAGCACGATCCCTTGGGCGACATTTGACGGACCATTCCAATTTGCCCCACCAGAGTTTTGCCCCACCAATGAATAATATTATGTTGATTTATAATTACTGTGTTTTAAGTGCCCAGAGGCAAATTCCAGTTACCTAGCTATAAAATTTGTCGTTGCCAAATACGGCAACGGACCGAACTACATAGTTAGCCCTTGATCCAGCCATATTAATTAGTTGGTTTAATAGGGGATACAAGTACAATAACGCAGGAGCCTAGCCCATTTCAGTAAGGTTTGATTACTATTTCATAAACAGTGTTGGTGGCGTTAGTGCACTTATAGCTGTGTTGCTTAAAGGTCCAAGTTTAAGCTTAAAGTTCCTGTGTTGCTTAAAGGTACGTTTCATTTATTGTCCCAAAACTATAGATTTCGCTTTGGCGATTTTTGGATAAAAAGGGCATCACAGGAACACAGTCTCTCGAATAGTAATCGTGACGTGAAACTCGTGTTAACCCACAGGCACTCGACGTTGTTGTCGAGGACATATTTACTGGCAGATAGTTTTTCCAATTTGTCGCTAATTCGATTTTGATATTCGACTTTGTGCGCAGTTGACTGAGGCGACTGATTGGGCCTAGGTAGAGAAGTATCTAGACATAACAGACACTTGTTTATACCCATCGCAGGCAGGCAATAACAACATAAGTAGCCTATTTGATTAAACCTACAATACAATCGATCTGGGTATGGGTAGAAGTAGCTAAGAATGAACTACGCTGTCTGGCTGGATAACAAGGTGTTACAAAAGGTCCTAACTCTTTTTACAGGATAAAAGCACCCGATGATCCGTATCACATCCCAAATATGTTTTTGCTGTGTGACATTCCGTTGATTTTTAAATTAATAAAATATAAGCGCTGCGCTGTGACCTGTGACGGGAGAAAATTTCTTTTATAATAATTATGGTTTTTATTCATTGTCACAATGTTTTATCCGCTTAACACTATGCAAATTCACTTACGCACACAATCATGTTTGAATTTGAAATAAAACCAAAAACATAAAACTTTGGAAAAAAATATTAATTTTGAGGTTATAAGTAAAATAAAAATAAAACAACTTATATGAATTTGAAAATCATTTATACATAAACCACACACACACACACACGTATACAGAGAGCACAAAAGAAAGAGAAAATTTTTACACATGCAGCAAAAGAAGGCACAAAAACAAATTGAGCAAAATACAATACAGGGTGGATTTTTGAGACGGGGCAGTAAGGGCAAGAACCCTAACCGTTTTAGTTACAGGAAAACGATCTTAGGAGACCTTCCATAACTTTTTGAGATATTATGAACTGGATTCACAGATTTTGGAAAAAATGTACGGTCAGCAAAAAAAAAAGCTAAAATACGAAAAAAATTTTTTTGATGCCAATCGATCCTCTTTCATGTAAAGATCAAAATACTCTAAGAAGCCAACTAAGGTTTGAGACCTAGAAATGTCGGAAATTTACAAAAAAAATCCCATACATTTTCTATAAAAAAAAAATCTTTTTTTATAATGCCATTCGATCCTTTTTCGTGTAGGGATGAAAAGTCTCTAAGGAGCCAACTTAGGTTTGAGTACAAGAAATGTCATAAATCGCGAAAAACTTCTCCACGTACATTTTGTACGGGGGAAAGTTTTTGCCGAATTCTGTCTTTTCTAGCACTCAAACCTTAGTCGGCTCCTTGGAGACTTTTGATTCCTACATGAAAGAGGATCGATTGGCACTAAAAAAAGTTTTTGGTATTTTATGATTTTTTTCGCTGACCGTAATTTTTTTCCAAAATCTGTGAATGCAGTTCATAATATCTCAAAAAGTTATGGAAGGTCTTCTAAGAACGTTTTCCTGTAACTAAAACGGTTAAGGTACCTGCCCTTACTGCCCCGTCTCAAAAATCCACCCTGTATACTGAGTAAGTACAGGAGAGGAATGTGGATGTGGCAAATGCAAAGGGGCTCTGACTCAGCGTGATTACTGAAATGTCATGCTGTTGACCAGTAGGTTACACCCTGCGAAACGAGTTAGGACCTTTTGTAACACATAATAATATGCATTAGAGTCTGTATGCTAGATACACCCTAGCACGACACAACCCATATCGAGCTGAATACTACGCGATACAGCATCTGTCTGTTAGTTAGAGAAAGGCTGTTTTAGATTATTCTTTGATTACCTACCTATTTGATTTTTTCTTTGAAACGCAGTCTATGCTGGCCTATCTAGAATGGGAAAGCCAAAGTGTATTGTGCTTTGTCTAGTAAGAGAAAGGCTAAAACATATAATCCGTGCGGAATCAGAATGGGATAATACCTTTTGGAACTGAATCGAAAATGACAGTTCTCGAGTAGCGTCAGTAAAAAAAATGTTAGTTCTACGTTCTATCATAGGGTTATGAAATTGGAAATATACAAAAAAATTTAATGGTTGTAATCTAAAAGGATTAAATAAAACGTGATAAAACTCGAGCAGACACCCAATAGCACAGAAAACACAAGCAAGTTTCGAGGCGAGTTTGCCATAGACAACTAGAGTTTGCCGAAATGCTGACGCTACAGGACCGCGAGCTTCTTAGTTCCAAAAGGTATTATCCCATTCTGATCCCGCACGGATTATACTACTAGATACCTACCTTCCTTGTCCACTTTTCCCATCAGTCGGGCACCGGCCTGTTTTGGTGTAACGACATCGTCTGACATCCAGCGTCGCCTGCGCAAGTGCGCAGGGGCCGCAGTAAGTACGTATTGAGAGTGCTCGAGTGGCAATAGGGTTGTCGGCCAGCCTCAGACTATGCTCTGTGCAGCCAGCAGACTGAAGTTCTGCTTTGGAAAAACACCTTGGAGCTCCAGTTTTTTTGCGATTCGAATATGAAATCTTATCAGGCTCTCTTTTTAAATTGTCGAGAACATGTAAGTACAGAAAAGTACTTAGATGCCAACCGCTAAAACATATTATGGTTGAGGAATCTGGCTTAACTATTAGCTTAATGTTATTACTCAGAATCGAAGATTAGAATGCTACAAACCCTAGTGCGGCTGTGAAAGGGTCTTCGGCCCGCGAAAAATTGGTCACAAACTGTAGATATAGAGAGAACTCTATGTGAATCGTATCCCTGCTTGCAAATTGTGCAGGCACAAACAAAACTTGGGTACCTACCACATAACAGCGCTAGAACAATCTTATCCTACGTCAATGAGGCATTATTGTTATTGTGTTGAGTGAGGGGCGACGGAGTCATGTCCTGGACACACCTCTTAATACAATAGCTTACTACGGGTCGAGCGGAAATGGTATGATGATTGATGACGATGATCGTCTCAACTCAACGACACCATACAATAATTTATAACTCAAGAACGGGTGTACCGATTTTAATGATATTTGATTTGTCTCCGCCCCAAATAGCAAAACTGGGCAAACAAAGGATCCATTGGGAGATTACAAAAGCTCGAGACAGGACTTTCAAACAGCTCTTTAGGATTCTGCGGCAAATATTGTAGTTAGAATATTATTGATTATAACAGTCAGAGGCCCTTTGGGCGTTACCTCATACTATTACTTATTGTAGAGAATATACAAAAAAAAAGGTTAAAACTGGGTTAAATGACGTGCTCTGCTTACGAAATACAACGCATTTTTAACACGCAGCACTCTCCAAATCTGTGTTACATCAGTTTGCTTGTCATTTATAGTTTAGTAAAATATCCAATGTAAATGTGTTTATAGTTTGTTTTGGTCTGCGAACTTCGGTCCGCGACGTACGATTGTACGTTTCTCGACCAATCGGCGGTGACCTGTCTAGGGGCACGAGCGTTCGACGGACTCGGACTCGACCACGACACATTAGTTACAAAAGGTTAACTCAGTACTATTGCTATACTATACAGAAGCGCTATCAGCCTAGCGGGTTGGCAAAGTTAAACAACATCGGGCCTGACCACGCCATGGATGGTTGAACACTTTAGGCAATAATATCTGAACGCTTTCGTGGTTCGGCAGGCACGCCGAGTCAGAGAACGATTGGGTAGCCTAAAAACTCTGACACCAGGGGTGGCCACTACCTCACACGATTCACTTACCTACCATTATAACCGTCACTAATTTGACAACTTTGATAAAAAATATATAGTTTCGGCAGATATTTATGAAGATTTGTCGTTGATTTATTTTTTACTAAAATTGGTTAATTGAAAAAAATATTATTCTCTTATAATTTTGAATGATTCTATCCGTGTTGTTAAAAGTTTAGATGAAATATAGGCCTTACTATAAAATTAATACCGTTCGAAGACTGTAAAGGTGCCGGTTGGATCTCGACCGCAGTGACAACTGCAGACTTCGTGAATCCCGGCGACACTACTGGTTTGTATGTAATTCTATGGAACACCATTCGAACCGTAGTCACCGGGCTTCACGAAGTCAACATTTAAAACAAAGAGTATCTTAATATATAAAACAAAGTCGTGTTAGTTACACCATTTATAACTCGAGAACGGGTGGACCGATTTTTATGATTTTTTATTTGTTGGATTTCTGTCCGTCCCGGATAATACCTTCTAATCGACGGACGGTTCTAAATTACCCTCATTTGTATCCTTTTACAGAGCGCAGAACTGTGCAATAAATACTAAGTAACCTGTCTGTGGTAAATATTTTGTTGAATGACCCCGAACTTGCCAGTGGAAAAACCAACAAGTAAATACACCAGCGGTATTTTAACAAAACAACAATAATTATTCTGGTTACAGCAGGTTCAATGCAGTTATGATGAAACCCGCAGGGGTATTACGTATTTGGAAGTGAATGCGCTAGCACTGCATCAGCGTCAGCGTTACAGAACGTCAATAACAAGTGCGAGACGGATTCGCGCACGGAGTGTTCCGACCATAGAATTTTAAAAAATCTGGTATTGGTTATTGGACCCTCGGTGCGGGAGTCCGACTCGTGCCTGACCGGTTTTTATTATTTGTTGTTATACTCGTACTATAAAATAAGCCCTACATAATAGTCGTAACAAGTTTGATTTTTGTATGTAATATTACCGTTTTTGCGATAGAACAAAAAGTATCAAAATACGATTGTTGTATGGGGAATTGGGGACCCCCGTATTGTTTGTTATTATTTATTTTTTATTATTTGTTTGGTGATCTGCCATAAAAACACATAATCTGTGAAAATTTCAACTGGCTAACTAATACGGTTCCAAAGATACAGGGGGGTTACCCTTGACGCTATTGCGATCAAATTGGAAAAGTTTTAAAATTAATTTCTCTTTGAATTCGCATAGTAACGCTTTGATTTTAAATACTTTGTAATGTTTATTCAAAGGTAAGGCCGTTTTATTCAATAAAAATACAAAATGCATCTTAATTAGTAAAATATTAAATTTTGTAAATTGCGCCATATTTCGGCCGTATTGGAAAAATGCGTCAAGGGTAGAGGGGCAGCCCTTTAAAGTTAGGACAGACAGTCAGTGTAGGCAGAGTAATGAGGTTCCGTTTGGCACTCTTTGGGTACGCTTCAAACGCTCCCTGCTAAGTTTTACCCTACCTATCTTGGCTATAAAGTGGCGTCAATCGCAATCTTCCCGATTACGCCATGAATTCGGAACCCAAAGTTTTTTGTTCGAAAGTCCGTTATTGGCTTAATCTTATCTTTAGACAATATTGAGAAACTAATTTAAATATTTTTTATTTTGGTCCAGTAGTTTTGTTTATATGCGCTTAAATGTTTTGTTCCTATGACCGCCAACAGTATGCAGACCGTCGCGTGACGTCATAAAACAGTATCTTTAAAACGATGTAAAATCCAAACTACTGAACCAAAATAAAAAATATTGAAATTAGTTTCTTATAATAGCCAAAAGTTTTGAATAAGCCAATAACGAACTTTCGAACCAAAAACTATGGGATGCGAATTCGCCACCTTATAGCCAAGAGTTCGTACATATTTGTTGTGACAGTTTGACTTTCTGCTTACTCATTATAAGATACGTAATCAAATTCGGACTCGAGGGAAGACGAGGGTTCACCCATTTTTTCCGGAAAATCGTGGGTCTTTAATACTTAAAAAAAAAAAAAAAAAAACTGTTGTTTCGGAGGCAAGGGAAGGGAGGGAATGCTCTACATCTACAATCTTATTTATAAGCCTGGTACCGTTTTTCTATAGGACAAACACAAGACACTGTTAAAAGGTTAAATTATGGACGCGTAAAGTGTATTGACTGAAGCACTAAACTGTTTTCATTGTCAGTAATAACATTATATTTTTATTCGCATAGGGACAAGAATCCGTACAGTTGCCGATAAAACGCTTGAAGGTTACGTGGTATTTTGTGTGTATTTTTGCGGCACTGTCACGGACAGAAATCTTATAAGTGTATCGTAGCCTAGAGTTATTAGTTATTAGTGGCGGCGGCGCCCCAAACAATTCCAGATTAAAAAAACTGTCATTCTTCATACATAACAGGACATTGTCAGTTATATGATAATAATTTGCGGTTTGTGTTTAGAGTATTTTAATATCATCATCATCAGTGCGCCTATCTAGACTTTCAAGTCTGTTTGTAAAAGGGCTGTTAGTCGTCGAACGAGAGCGATTTAAGAGTTAATTTCATTCCGAGGGCGTAAAGTGCTGCTTCTACCCTCTATAACGTGACAAAAAAGCCTTTCAATGGCCTAAATGCTTATAGGTCCAAGTTTCAATGTCATCTTCAGACTCGTGTCCAGTCCAGTTACATTGCCCTTAAGCCATTGCCAATTTTTTTTACTTCTTGCAGGCAACGTTTTATAAGCAGCTATCCATTCTCCAACCTGCTCTTTTGTGCGGCTTCTTCTTTGAACGAGCAAGCAAAGTTCTCAGAGTCAGGCATACATACAAAAGTCAGGCCTTTGTATGTATGTATGAAAGCTTGTCCACTTTACTCCAGTTTCGTTGATCGAAACGTCATGAAAGGTCGCCTCGAACTGTGAACTCGTGATGTACTGTTTTATGAAGTATAGTCAATGTGGGTAAATGTAAATGGAGACACGCCCGATAACTACGTCAATCTTGCTCTTAAACAATTTTGCGTATATCGAAATATTAAAAAGGGATGCAAGGGATATCTCGGCAGCCCCTTAAACTTGGACCAATAATATAATCATACCAATAATATATTGTACAAGCAACCCTATTTATGTAGCGCAAGTAGTACGAAACTGCTCAGCCAGACATGCAAACTTACGGTTGAGTGCCGCCAGAAGTGGATGAGCGCGTGGATGTCACTAGAGGGCGCGAGCAGCAAGTAGTCTCGCCACTCGTCGTAGCTGATATTCAGACTGCCGTCCTGGTCCATCCTAGGGACAACGGCGGAGGCGTGAGCGAGACATAACACTGGCGGTGTGTACAAAGGGATTTACAGATATAGGATTTTACAGCGACTAAAGGCCTTGTATGATTTTTGCACTCGACATGATTAATTAATTACACAGGGTGCCCACGTCCATATTAACTGTGGATTAAATATATATTTTTTTAGAAAGGTTAATTAGTAGTAGTATGCTTAGTTTTTAATACCTTGGACCTCCTGTTTTATGGTACGACATTCATTGCCTATTTGTATTACGTTTAAACTTGTACAGTGATATTAGCAAAGCAATCGCGAGTGTAATGCATATTTATAGCGAATATGGGCTAGGTGTAATGCGTTATGAAACAAGGGATGACATTTAAGCCGCGTTTAGTACACTATGAACGGAGCGCGTCGTCAAAGTAAACTAACTAATGCTTCTGATTGTTTGTTTTCAACACAGCGCTACTCCACGACACTAAAATGGCCAATCAGAAGCTTCAGCTGACTTTGATGGCTCAATTCATCATAGTGTACTAAGAGCGTAGGTACAAACGCGGCTTAAGACTTTGGCCTACTGACATCAGTCAGGTGCGTGCATGGACTGCCTGTTGTAATCCTGAATGACAACCGCAGCCAAGACAGTATTAACTCAATGTCACATTGGCACGAATTACATATGGGGTCCCATATTTGAATAAAGTTGATGATCTAAGCTTTCAGTAAAACAAAAAATATATCTCAAAAAAAAAACTAAGGAATTAATGAAAAAAATCGCTTTCATCGCTAAGCTTGAGGTGCAGAATTTAAAAGCACGTTATGGTATATCACGTATTGACCTGTCTTTCCTGTGGGCTTGGTCGACTAAGCTGTCCGGATGGTATAGGTGCTGGGCAAGCCTACTCCATCTAAAACAATGTCCCAGGCACTGCAGGGCCGAGTGGTCTCTTCACCCATCTAGTGTGAGTGAAGGTGCCACTGGACGCTGTATAAATCATCTCATTACTTAGATGCAAAGGCCTTAGTTTTTTTTATGGTATATCTATTGATGTGTAGATTGATCCCCACACCAACAAAAGTTTGAAAGACCATTCTGAAATACCATGTATAGAAATCCGCCTTATTTATAACCTCTAGCGGGTTACCTTTGAAAACTCTGACTTTTTATTGGAATATTTGGTCTGAATTGAACTTCAGATTGAACTTGACCAATCTGAAGTCTGAAATATCTTAGTTTTTTTAATCTATGTATTTGTTTAAATTATTTTTTACAGCGAGCGTGCTTAGGTCTGTATTTATCTGTCTATAACAGTATGATAGCAAAATAGTGGAACGACATTTATAGAAGCCATGGAGTGTACTGTGTTTGTGCAACAAGTAACATATACATATATGGCCTCTCGTGGCTGAGTCTACTACGCAAGCACAGAATCTAGAGGTAGGTGAATGACGACGCAGTGCTCTCCTCTCTCGACTTACCACAGAAACTTAAGCCAACCAGGGTTTCTGAAACATGTTAGCTTTCTGTTTACCCACTTTATGTTTAATCGCATCAGACTTTTCTTTGATTAATATTGGCAAAGTATCCCTGCGACCGTACAATAATCGCTAACTGTGGCGGAAAACGTCGTGAGGAAATCCATGGGTTCGTTGGCTTTACTTTGTCTTATAGGCTGAGGCCGAAAGATAGGTGCCGAGCAAGCCTACTCCATCGAATACTGTCCAAGGCACAGCAGCGTTTGACCATTGTGAGTTGAGGTCCCACTTCGACATTTCACCATACATCATGATTATGATTGAATAAATATAATATTATTATCCGTACCACCATTCTATGCTCGTATTTTAAGAAAAACTACTGAATAAAAAAAGTACTCCCCTGATATTTTAGCTTCAAATAAGCATATCTCATAAACAGCTGAACCGATTTTGCTAGAAAATCGCTAGAAAACCTGCTTTCAAATTAAAAACCGCACCCAAATCGATTTACCCGAATAAGAGCTACGGTGCCACAGACAGACAGAGACACACACACACACACACACACACATAGCGGTCAAACTTATAACACCCCTTTCGTATCACTGTACTGAGTTTATTTGTGAATCAAACTTTTACTTAGTAACTTTTTGGGTTTAAAAACTACATCAACTACATAATTTTCGGTACCTTGTCCGGTTTACGTGGATTGACCCGGCAGCATTTATTCACTTTTTTTTTCGTTATTTATTTTATAATCAAGCATGCATCGCTGGCGTATATGTAGGTGCAAAAATCGCAAAGCTGTCTACTAGGTAATCATAATCGCAGAAGCAATAAATTAAAGTTTAAGATCTATGTATTGTCTTTTTATCTTGTAAGTAACCATAAAAAATATTACTACTTTACGGACATATTTGAACTAGGTTCTCTTCTTTATTGCGTGTTTTTCTTCAGTTTTTTTGTCATGGTGTTATTAAATATCAATTTTGCTGTAACTTTACACTTCAGTTCACGAGTAAGTAATATAATCTAATATTGATCTTGTGCCATGGAAGTGAACTGACTCACTTGAAGAAAATATAATTTGAAGGTTAGTATTCAGTATAATTTGCTGTTTGACGACTAAAACCGTGTAGTTAAAGCCCAATCGTCATTAAAAAAGTGGACGTTATGGGCAGTGGTCCTTTTGGGAAGTTGACCTTTTGCACCTAAAGGCATCCAGCTGACATGGAGCTATCAAAAATGCAACGTTCGAATGTAAGAAATGTACCTTTTTAATAAGTTAGTGGCCTCGTTGCGCCCAACAGCGACGCCCAGGTCGGCAAATGCAGATATCAGCTCCTCCAGATCCACTTTTCCTGAAGCGAGAAAATATATAATTTTATTTACACCGAAAGGTATAATGTACCTACTGCTGCTTTACTTTACACTGTAAAGTTTAGACTGATTTTAATCCTGAATTAAAGATGGGCGATTTTGAATGACATCACTTTTCGAATAATCTGAATTTACTAATATTTATTTTCGAAAACAAGATTAGTAAAATTAAATTGAGGGGTGTAGTATGTCAATGTACTTGAAAACTACGAAAGATTTTTTCGAAAACGCCCATCTTTATCCTGAATTCTGATTACAAACTTTAAAAAAACTGTATGCTTCTATTGCTCATGGTAAGAAATGAAAAACAACAAGGATACATTTTTGCAACAAACGTAAAGTAAACTCCTAGATCCTAGGGAAAATTTTTACTAGTGACTCTCTGAGCTGTACACCTCGTGAGTCTGTCGGCCTCACGGATTGAGGTGTCTGATGGGCGACACAAACTCTGGCCTAAAAAGGGCCCAAATAGAAAAGGTCAAATTCCCATATTTTTTTGTCTAATAAGCGTCATTTCTATAGAAGAGATTTCATAGAAAATTGGTCAGATTTTGACAGTTATATCTCGGCCGCCATATTGTAAATTCATGATAGTAATTTTCTGTAATCCTGCGGTATCTCATGGCCTCATCGACTCTAATACGAGTACGTATCGGTAGCGCAATCTTTTTTCCCCATCGGTAATCAGTTTTCCATGCAAAACGTAAATTTCAACTTATGAATAGAAAAAAAAACAAATTTTAAACACGTCTCAATTGAATTTTTTAATAGAAGCAATTGTCTATATCCATTCTAAATTTAAGCGAAATCGGACGGTAAACAGCAAAGTTCGACATTACCTTCGACATTTGCGAGTAAAATTTCGAAAAACGGAATCGTCAAAAAAAAACATATAGTTATCGAATGTGCTTACAAAATTTCACAAGAATCGGTTGAGAAATGCGACTTGTAGAGTGGAATAGACATACTCGTACATCCGCCGGACACACGAAAGCATTTTTGCCCAAGATGAAACGGAGACGAAATTAAGGTGGGACGATAGCAACGTCGCGGGAAATTCGGAATTTTCAGTTTTTTACATTTTGTAGCTATACTGAGCGTTTTTTGTTCAGCTATTTTCAGTTCGCGGCAATAACATTCTTTTCATTATGGCAAACAACAGAACCACAATAATTCAACGATTATGTATTCTGGTCATCAACAAGTTTTTTGGGCAGTGCCACTGCTTCGCTATATTATTGCCGCGCACGAAAAATCTTCTTCTTCTTCTTAGGGTGCCTCTCCGACTCAGCGAAGGTTGGCGGTCAGCTCTGCATATCCCTCTTTGTCTCTCGCGAGGCGAAAAAGCTGGGCAGCACTCGCGATCCCGAAAAATCGCTGAATAAAAATAGCTCAGTTTAGCTACCAAATGTAAAATACTGTGAAAATTTTGAATTTCCCGCCACGTTGCTATCGTCCAACCTTATACAATAAAAATTTAAACCCCCCCCCTCCCCCTGTTCCTAAGTATTCTACAAATACATTTGCATTTCTGGCAAATCCGCAGCGAAGCAAGTGGATGTGATAATAATATCTTTACTATCCGTGTCGTCGCCCAGCTGCCACCACATTCATGTACATGCATTACAGCGGCTGTAATCTATATTTAGACTTTAGGGCCGTCACAGGGTATTAAAATACCATCGATTCAAAAGCCAGCTAAGTATCTAACTGTTCAAAATAATGTGCAGATAAGGTAATCAAACTGTTCAAAATAATGTGCAGACAGGCAACTACTATGTACTGTGTATGTAAATAAAAGTAATCTCTCAGTGTTCCGATTTTTTGTGTCAAGTATGAAAACAGGTTCCAATAAAAGCCTAATTCACAGCAGTGTTGGGCGTACTTCAATTATTCCTTTGTAATTTATTTACTACTGTAGAGTAGAAAATAAGAAAAATTATGAAAAAGATAAGAAAATAAGATGCCATAATAAATTCCCTTTTCTAAAAATACCAATGCCATCAACCCTTTTTACCCGGTTGGTCTCAGTCTAGGATACACCATGGTAGCTCTTACCGCGCGCGGCATAAGGTCGCCAATCAAACAAAAAGGAGTATCCTAGCGTATGGCTGACTGTACTAGTAAATGAAACAGGTCCGGTAGAAAAGAAAACTCTTTACCATCTTTATTCTTGTCGAGGTGGGAGAACTGCAGACGTAGGTTCTTCTCGTGCTCGCGGACATAGTGGATGAACTCAGACAGAGTGACGTCACCCGTAGTCTTGCCACTCTTCGCGATGAACTTCTGGAATGGTTGACATTTTAAGGTTTAATGAACAAGTAGAAGTTGAGTGTCACAGACTGGAAATAAAGATAAGGTACTCTACTCTTCATGCAAAAAAGTGAGGTATGAAGCTTTGCACTTCCTTTGATTTTGTTTTAGCAAGATCCCGTAATAGGTATGTAATGCAAAAAATGATTACCTACCTACCTAAAGATAACTATCCGTTATGCATATGACACTAGCTTTTAACCTTCTTACTGAATTATGATAACATCAATCAATGTTTGTATGAACATGCTAGTTTCTGTAGAACAGGATTAGAGTTTCAATGTAATGAAAACAAGTTATCTTTTGCTGCACTTTTATGATATTTCAGTGGGTTTGTCTACTAGGGTTTAGCGGTAGCTTAGTGGGTAGAATGGTGGGCTTTTTAAGATGTATACCTAGTAGTCCAAATTTCCGAGCCAAGTTTGGAGAGTGATGGAAAACTGTAGACTGAGCATTCCCAGGTAATAATCCAAATAGTCTGAGTGAAGGTGGTTCTTGTAGTTACCTAAGTGATGTCATGTGAAAAAGGGAAAATAATATCCTAACTTGACCCACCAATCTATATTTGAAACCTTGTTTGATCTTGATTATGATGTCAAATGAAATATGAATAAAAACATTTGCTCCTCTCCGCTTTGGTAAATCATGTGCCATAACCATCGATATAAACCAAGTAGACAGGGCACCGAGCCCCTAAAAGTGGCAGAGGCGATTGAGGTACAACATACCTACTTGGGTTTAGTCGCCACTGGCGAAAAAAGCTGTGCGCTGCAAAGATTGTGCTCGTCTCACTCTGGATTCTGTCTTTCGCTTAAGCTTTATGTCTTTCACTTGCTTCACTCAATGAGTTATCTGAATGCATAATTGTTAAAACCCACCTCAGACCACTGAGGTGTCATTACCGTTGCCACTACAAGGGACTTTCTGTCTCTTCCTAATTGTTTACCTCAATGACCATAACATTCTTATCTGACATAAATCTTAGCAAATATGCAAATCTTCAAAATCAATCATTGTCTATCTTTCCCAGATTAGCTTATCAATGTACAAGCAAAACATTGCATTGGGAGAAAGTCTGAGCATGTGGGCAGTAAGATGGATTGTCTGTATCTAACCTACTTAGGTGAGTACCATGACATACCTACCTGTTGTTAAATATACGAGAGTAGGTATTTACACCTTCTATGAAGTGATGCTATCATCACTTTTAGCACATAGGTAGGTGCTCCCATACTAAAGAGTGATGATAGCATCATGTTTGCTTGGCAGCAAATTGATGATGATTCATACATATAACATACAAATATGTAAAACAATATGCGGACTTTGCGCAAAGTTTATAGTGGTTATTTATCTATGTTTTATGGTCTTCAGAGGTTTTGGCGAAGTTAGCACACCATTCGATATTGAAATTTTAATTAGTGTCAATCAAGTGCCGTGTGGCGGATGGCGGCATGTAATAATAGCGGTTGGAAAGTGCGAGTGGACTCAATAGAATGGAACGCAAGCAAATCTCTAAATTCTAACCTCTGCATAACTGCGATTTATGTGTGGCGCCAACTCCTTGAGCGCCACCGACAGGTCATGGATGTCGATCTTGCCGTTCCCATCATTGTCTAATTTAGAAAACAGCTTTTCTAGCCTTTCTTCGTCTTCTTTTGGTAATTCCTCTAGTTCCAGCGGTGGATGACACTGCACCATGGTGTCGACTGTCCGTGTAAGTACTTGTTGTAGAACACAATTTAACGTTCGACGTTATCGCACAGTAATACATAACTTTGGTTAACTGAAAGTACGAGCAAACATTTTTTTGTGGATCTACACTTCGTAGAAATAAAAGATGATTTTTTCTTCTTGCTTGACGAACGACGTTCGATTACGACGAATCCCCTTGATGATTTTCAATCAATGAATGAAAGATTGAAAGAGTGAGTGACTGAAGTGAATCAAAAATATTTTCATTCATTCATTCAACCCGCAAACTCAGAACAAATTATTGTTCTGTGCCCGCAAAAGACTGCAAACGCCATCTACAGTTCTAAATTATAAACTTTCTTAGTCGTTTTAATATTGTTTAAAATTATGCATTATAATATGCAATAATTATTTGTTTAAGAAAAGATATATTTTTATAAATTTTTATGCCATTCAACGAAAAATATATCATCTGCTTACACAACATGGGCTTATACCTGCTTATTAAAAGAAGAGTTTAGTTGCACATATTAAAAACTAGATGTCACTTTCCAAATTAAGTGTTATTTACAGATGACGCTAGTAGTAAATAACGATGTGAAAAGAAATTAAAACACGAAAAAAAACGTCCTTCAGCCGTTCCATCCTGTCTGACCGACTCTGACCTAAGGCTTTTCGTAATCTGTGCGCTAATCCTTCCATCCTTCGAAGGTAAGTTTATATGGGTCATTTCAATCATTTGTAGATATGGGGAAAGCATGGAAGTAGTATGTACTACGTTTGAAACGCATCTGTTCTTTTTTAATTTGTGGGCCCGGTTTCTGAATTGAGAATTTCACTAAACAAATATGTACATTCTTTTTTGTGACATCTGCAGAGACAGAAAAGCATTTGGTTAGTAAAAATTCTCCGGTTCAGACCCGTGGTTCCACAGTTTTGTCACACTACAGGGTGCACTCTAAGTCGACAGCGGAACTTTAAGGGTGGACGACAGCAAGGTGGCGGGAAATTCAAAATTTTCACAGATTTTTACATTTTGTAGCTAAACTGAACTATTTTTATTCAGCGATTTTTCGTTCGCGAGAATAAAACCGTATTCTTTTCATTATTGTAAACAACAGAACAATAATAATTCAGCCGATTATGAGTTCTGGTCTACGAAGCAGTGGTATTGCCCAAAAAACTTGTCGCCTTAAGAAGATAGTAGTGTGGCGGGAAATACAAAATTTTCACAGTTTTTTACATTTTGTAGCCAAACTGAGCTATTTTTGTTCGCGAGAATAAATCCGTATTCTTTTCATTATTGTAAACAAGAGAAAAACAATAATGCAGCCGATTATGTGTTCTGGTCTACGACAAGTTTTTTGGGCAGTACCACTGCTTCGTAGACCAGAACACATAATCGGCTGAATTATTGTTGTTCTGTTGTTTACAATAATGAAAAGAATACGGTTTTATTCTCGCGAACGAAAAATCGCTGAACAAAAATAGTTCAGTTTAGCTACAAAATGTAAAAGTCTGTGAAAATTTTGAATTTCCCGCCACCTTGCTATCGTCTACCCTTAAGTGGGCTATCTACTGATCAATACAAACAACTTGTACTAGGTGGCGAAAAAAATGGAGTGAAAAAAATATCAGCTGTTCCATACAAAAGGTCGACTCAGCCCCTCTACCCTTGACGCATTTTTCCAATACGGCCGCAATATGGCGCAATTTACAAAATTTAATATTTTACAAATTAAGACGCATTTTGTGTTTTTATTTAATAAAACAGCCTTACCTTTGAATAAGCATTACAAAGTATTTAAAATCAAAGCAATACTATGCGAATTCAAAGAGAAATAAATTTCAAAACTTTTTCAATTTGATCGAAATAGCGTCAAGGGTAACCCCCCAGTACTGCGCCAAATGTATGAAACTGCAGATATTTTTTTCGCTCCATTTTTGTCGCCACATAGTACAAGTTGTTTGTATTGATGAGTAGACAGCCTGCAAAGTTTCGCTATCGACTGAGAGTGCACCCTGGGCCCTTAGCCTGTAACGCAATGGCGGATCAATGGCATCCCGGCAGAAGGACAAAACCGGGCTCTCCTCGTTTTTCTCCTACAACCAGAGAACTAATCCTCTAGAATTAGAATCAAAATATTCTTTGCTGTACTACAAAAACATTAAAAGAACAGACAGCGTTAGCAAATCGTAATTGAAGTCGTCACCTGACAGCCCATTTTGGCACCATTGTGTTACAGGCTAAGGGCCCTGTAGTGTAACTACTGAGCATACCCATGACCGATGGTCACACTGGGCAAGACCCGAGCAGCTCGCATAGCATGAGGCGGTGTTAGAGAGGTGTTAGGGTGTTAGGACTTTGTCCATCCCGCTCTCCATCTCACTTCAAACAAAAGAGTGAGATACATATAGTTTTAAACCCATAGATAGTCTCTAACACCGCCTCATGCTACGCGAGCAGACCGATGTAACCACTGAGCATACCCATTACCGGTAGGGTAGGGTAATCGTATGAGGTAGTGGCCACCCCTGGTGTCAGAGTTTTTAGGCCACCCAAAGGTTTTTAGGTGGTTATACTCGACTTATTGATAATACTGGCCACTTACATTCAGCTCGCCCCGACTCATTGTCTGGAATAAATCGTTCTTATCAATAAGCTCGCCACATACATACCTGAGGTACACTGACTCGTTGTCTGGCAGAAATCGCTCTTATCAATAAGCTCGAACTGAATCTATTTACTTATGGTACTGGGTAGTGGTACAGGAGGTCCGGGTTTATTGATAAGAACGATTTCTTTCAGCTAACGAGTCAACCTAATGGTACTGGGTAGTGGTATAAGAGGCGATTTCATTCAGCTAACGAGTCAGTGCGAGCTTATTGATAAGAGTGATTTCTGCCAGACAACGAGTCAGTGTACCTCCGTTATGTGTGTGGCGAGCTTATTGATAAGAACGATTTATTCCAGACAACGAGTCGGGGCGAGCTGAATGTAAGTGGTCAGTATTATGAATAAGTCGAGTGTAACCGCTATTGATGTACCGTTCCCGGGAACATTCCCAATCGCTGGAAACATTGCCGGCAACATTGCCGGCAATGTTCCCCAACTGGGAATTTACTGGGAACTTTGCTCAAATCTTGAGATATTCCAATATTTGTTTGCTGAACTGTACATGATTTTGGATTCTCTATACACCAGGTAATAAATTATCAATAAAAACCCCATAACTTTGAAAACTGCCAGCCCATTGGGAATGTTTCCGGCAATGTTTCCAGTTTATTTCCGGCAATGTTTCCCATTGGGAATGTTCCCGGCAATGTTCCTGGCAATGTTTCCAGTTTATTTCCGGCAAAGTTTCCAAGCAATCTTTCTCGGGATATTTGTTGGTAAACTTTACCATTATTTATGCAAATATCGATGATCTTGTATAGTGTTGTGATGAATTTTATGATAAAGATAATGGAACAGTCGCCCGCAACGTTTTAAACAACTAAAAAGGTTACAGTTTCCCTTTATGATATGTCACAAAGTACGAAATTCTAGATTTAAACAGCTAAAACTTAAAATCCTAACCAACCACACACTACCTTAACCTGCCAAGGTCGAGTCGGATTCGCGCAGCGTTGGTTCCGTAGCATACATGCATAACATGAACTTAGAAGAAAAAAAAATGTTTTATTTTTTATTTTTCCTCATAAATCGAAAATTATACGGGTGGCATGTGTGGCTGACCATTTTATGTCGTTTATAAGAAATGAGGGTTTCACGGTGGTATTACAGAACGCTCATTGATAACACAGTTTAAACTCTTCCCGCACAGTCGGAGTTTAAACATGGTTTAAACTCTTCTCACTAACAGTTTAGTAGAGCTTATTCATTAATCTTAGAGATTCCTTTATTAGGCTAATCAAATCAGTGACAGTGATCATGATGCTCGCTCAATGAGATCTACCCGATAAAAGTATCAAAACTGTAACTGTCCATATCTCCTAAACGGCTAATGCTAGACCCATGTTCATGGTACTCTGAGAAAAGGGCTCGACGAGATCTACCCGATAAAAGTATCAAAACTTTAACTGCCCATATCTCCTAAACGGCTAATGCTAGACCCATGTTCATGGTACTCTAAGAAAAGGGCTCGACGAGATCTACCCGATAAAAGTATCAAAACTTTAACTGCCCATATCTCCTAAACGGCTAATGCTAGACCCATGTTCATGGTACTCTGAGAAAAGGGCTCGACGAGATCTACCCGATAAAAGTATCAAAACTTTAACTACCCATATCTCCTAAACGGCTAATGCTAGACCCATGTTCATGGTACTCTAAGAAAAGGGCTTGACGAGATCTACCCGATAAAATTATCAAAACTTTAAGTGCCCATATCTCCTAAACAGCTAATGCTAGACCCATGTTCATGGTACTCTAATAAAAGGGCTCGACGAGATCTACCTACTTTCATCGGGTACATCTCGTCACGCCCTTTTATTAGAGTACCATGAACATGGGTCTAGCATTAGCTGTTTAGGAGATATGAGCACTTAAAGTTTTGATACTTTTATCGGGTAGATCTCGCCAAGCCCTTTTCTTAGAGTACCATGAACATGGGTCTAGCATTAGCCGTTTAGGAGATATGGGCAGTTAAAGTTTTGATACTTTTATTGGGTAGATCTCGTCAAGCCCTTTTCTTAGAGTACCATGAACATGGGTCTAGCATTAGCCGTTTAGGAGATATGGGCACTTAAAGTTTTGATACTTTTATCGGGTAGATCTCGTCGAGCCCTTTTCTTAGAGTACCATGAACATGGGTCTAGCATTAGCCGTTTAGGAGATATGGACAGTTAAAATTTTGATACTTTTATCGGGTAGATCTCGTCGAGCCTTTTTCTTAGAGTACCCCGTCGTCTAATTCATTCATCTACCAAGTTTCATGGCTTACCTGGGGAAATGTACCTATACATCCCGAGTTTACAGTTCGGGGCGAACTACTAGTATTAATAATTTGGAATATTATAGAAACCCGCGATCAGTCAATCAATTCAGCCCACTGTTGACCATTGTCAAGGAGCATAACATCGGTAGCCAATGGTTGAAGACAAAAAAACACAATAACTCTGAGTTTCATTGAAGATTGAATTCACTAATATATGTAAATCATATGAATAATTCACTTTTATTGGCAATAAGTAGGGATTTCATGGAATTTTTAAAGAAAATACCGATTTTATGCAGTTTCTATATGGCAACACTGTAAGGAAAGACGCTTATGAATTGTCACGTGATTAACGAACGCGATATTTCAAGAATCAGCATGATTGACTTCACTAATATATGTAAATCATATGAATAATTCACTTTTATTGGCAATAAGTAGGGATTTCATGGATTTTTTAAAGAAAATACCCATTTTATGCAGTTTCTATATGGCAACACTGTAAGGAAAGACGCTTATGCATTGTCACGTGATTAACGAACGCGATATTTCAAGAATAAGCATGAATTATAAACAAAAAAACTACTGGGAATTTATGGGAACATTGGGAAAGTTTCGGAAACTTTCCGGCAATGTTTCCAGTGGAAACATTGCCGGGAGTGGCAATGTTTCCAAGCGTACATCACTAGTAACCGCCGGTAATGGGTATGCTCAGTGGTTACATCGGTCTGGGGCCTTAGCCTGTAACACAATGGCGTATCAATGGCGTCCTAGGTAGAAGGACAAAAACGGGATTTTTTCGTTGCTCTCCTACAACCAGCGAACTAATCCTCTAGAATTAGACTCCTAATATTCTTTGCTGTACTACAATAACATTAAAAGGACCGACAATGGACCGACAGCATCCTTTTTGGCACCATTGTGTTACAGGCTAAGGGCCCTGGGCCCTTAGCCTGTAACGCTATGGCGGGTCAATGGCATCCCGGCAGAAGGACAAAACCGGGCTCTCCTCGTTTTTCTCCTACAACCAGAGAACTAATCCTCTAGAATTAGAATCAAAATATTCTTTGCTGTACTACAAAAACATTAAAAGGACAGACAGCGTTAGCAAATCGTAATTTAAGTCGTCACCTGACAGCCCATTTGGGCACCATTGTGTTACAGGCTAAGGGCCTTCGGGTCTTGCCCAGTGTGACCATCGGTCATGTGAGTATGCTCACTAGTGTGACAAAACAGTGTAACCACGTCAATTCAGAAATCTGAGTCTTGATCTCTACATGAAAGAGGATCGATTGGCATACTTTTTGTTTTGTTATTTTAGCTTTTTTAGCTGATTGTATTTTTTTTCTCCAAAATCTGTGAATGCAGTTCATAATATCTCAAAAAGTTATGGGAGGTCTCCAAAGATTTTTTTCCTGTAACTAGGTATAATGGTTATGTAACCTGCCCTTACTGCCCCGACTCAAAAAATCCACCCTGTATACAGGGGCAGTTCGAGTCTTGTCCCGAGCGACTTTCTTATCCCCCAACCTAATCAAAAGGAAAACAATTTCGTTATAATAATAACTTTTACTTACATAAATTGTTTAAAGCAAAACAAGTTGAAGCAATACTCTTAGGCCCGGTTTCTGAGTTGAGAATTTTACTAAGCACGTACTTACGTATGGCTGTCACGCTCTTTTGTGAGAAATCTGCAGAGACAGAACGATACTTACCCATTTGCTTAGTAAAATTCTCAACTCAGAAACCAGGCCTAAGCAAATGGGTAAGTATCGTTCTGGCACGCTCTTTTGTGAGAAATCTGCTGAGACAGGACGATGCTTACCCACTTGCTTAGCGAATTTCTCAATTCAGAAACCGGCAGTTACTTTGTCAAATAAAACCCCCATCAGTACCGAAGAATAGAATAGGTATTTCAACACCGAAATTAATTTTAAAAATGTTTTCATTTTATTTAGACGGCGTGTTAGGAACTGCAAGACTTAGATGTGTATGTGAAGAATAACGTACACAAGACAGCACGTCGACCCTTACACGCTTGACGCTAGTACTTTACTCGGTTACGTTACGGGCGACTTTACAACTAAAGTGTAGGTACACTGACGTGCTGTCGCTCTTGTTCTGTGTGCTGTCGTGTGTACCTACTTTATAACAAATATCAAAATTTTACGCGAATTAAACCTTTACGGGCGACTGTACTTAGGTACTACAGCTTCATATCAAATATACCTACTTTATATGGACGTCAAACAAAACAATAATCTTATATTTGTGGGGCATCTACACCGCAAATAGACCCAGAAAAGAAAAAAATAACATTACACATTCTAGAGCCCCCCAGTAGCCAAAACTACCTACCAGTACGTGCAGCATGGTAAGCCCGAGATAGGCCCTTCTCTATGCAAAACTGTCAACTTGTCGGTCCGGCTCGAGTTGGCTCTACGCCAACATGGCAATGGAGACAAAAATACAACATTTATATAAAAAATGGCAATATCTACTTTCTGCTCGACATGACCCTAATCTATTGCCATCTCGAGTCCCGCCTGCCATGCTCGCACAATAGACATGGCACGTCTGTCACTCGAGTTCAAGAGAGTGTCAAAACGACCATGCTAAGCATACAGCACGCCACATCACATGACATCATGACATCACAAGTTTTAAAGCTTTGTTGGAGAAAAACATAAGTACACGTCTAGACGCATAGCAGCCTAATAGCAGCCTCTCGGGATAACATTGTGCGAAGACTAGGTATCTAAACTTGCTTTATTCACCACGACCGTTTGCTTGCTGGCCCTTCGCAACTGCCTGATTCTGGAGAACTGAACCGGATAGTTCCTCATCACTTTTCGGAAACGTTGTTTATCCAGAAACAGTATCTGTAAGTAAATAGACAAACATATTAAATAAACAATAATAAGAAAAGAAAATCTATATAAATAAAACTATAACCTGTGTCAATATAAAACGATATACATAAATGGCGGACACTCTCGCGCCCTCTCGCTTTAATCATATTATCTCCGTGTCTGTACCTACTCACACGTAAAGTTAGCAAAGTCATTTTAAGGCTGGAAGATAGCAGCGTGGCGGGAAATTCAAAATTTTTACAGTTTTTTATATTTTGTAGCTGAACTGAGCTATTTTGTTCAGCGATTTTTCGTTCGCGGCAATAACATAGTATCGTCCACCCTCAATCAGTTTTGATTTGATTAGTCACCTACGCTGGGCTAATAAAACATGCCAACACGTTCGCCTCTTAGTGTTTTTTTAAAGTTTGTCGATTTATTTCATTATTGTAGTTTACGTTAAGTGTTGTTATTTGTTGAGGTTTGTATTATTTACTAAGTTTCAATACTTGATCGTATTTTCAAAAAGATTGTTGTTTAATCACAAACCCAACGTAGAACAATAAACTAAACGAAAGCAACTTAAATAACAATATTTCCTAACCAAAAATGTAAAAAAGTTTTAGGTATGAACCGAAATCGTATTTTCGTAACCTCTTTTTCAGACCTTACCATAGGTACCCGCCGTCATTTTCATATCGTTTCTCTATTGACACGGCATAAACTGACAATGAGGTACTTACCTACAATAAACACAAGTAGGTAGTAGGTATAATAATAGGACGGTCATATCGAAAATTAAAATCGCAAACAAACGGCTAGTTCTAATTTTTTATATGTTGTAAACTTGTAACCTTCGATCAAGGATAAACCTAGATACAACATAGAACTCTGAAATGTGTCTGGAAAAATCACCGAACTAAATCCCATAGAATCCGCATTACGTAATGCGGATTCTATGGGATTTAGTTCGGTGCTTGTAACACTACCAGCTCGCGTAGCATGAGGCGGTGTTAGAGAGGTGTTAGAGGTTTAGGACTCTGTCCATCCCGCTCTACTTCAAACAAAAGAGTGAGATACATATTGTTTTAAACCCATAGATACTCTCTAACACCGCCTCATGCTACGCGAGCAGTAGCGTAGATTCGAAGTGATAATTATAATTGATAATTATCTTTGATAATTATTATCAAGATAAATATACATAGGTTGATAATTAACTTGATAAGTATAGGTAATCGGGTTTTCGTTTTGTGTTGTCTGTGTGTCGCCGAAACAAAGTAGGCAAATTGAAGTTGGTATTTTAATTCTTAGCGTAACTTACTAAACTACTTGCTTCTGACGCAAATGTTGTGATAAGTATGTTTTTTATGTAGCCTCTACGGTGTCCCACTGCTGAGCAAAGGCCTCTACCTACTTCGAGCCCACACACACATCCCTATCCCATATCAGTTAAAAAAGGATTGCTAGGTTTATATCTGTTTGATAATTATCGGATAATTATCATATTTATCTTGATAATTTCAAACCCTGCCTATATCCAAGTTTGCAGCTTCGAAAGTGCTAACTATGCAGCACTCGAAAAACCGCAAAATACATAGTTACCTGCTACTTACCTACCTACTATGCAAACTAAAAAAAAAACAGAACTAGCCGTTAGTTTGTGATTTTCTCGATTTATAGTGTTCGATACTTTGATATGAGTATATGACCGTCCTCTAGACAACCATCCCGAATTCCCGATTAAGTTCGCTTTCAAACTTCCAAATAAAGATAAAAATCCCACCGCCATGCAAAGGCCAACTTACGTGTGTTAGTAGTTGTACCTACTTGTAGTCTGTATCTACGACCTAGGTCCTAGGCGCTTCTAACCTTAGTATCCGAAACAGCGACCACGGTGCTGCAATCGGGCTCGATATCGGTGAAGAGGGAGACCACATCAAAGTAGTCACCATCAATAAGGTGCTCCATCTCCTCGCCGCGCTCCGAGTAACGTCCCACAACACCCTTGTCCAGAACCAACATTCCATCATCTCTATTATATTTCTGAAAATCCCATAATACAGGGTGTTAAAATACCGCCAACAGATTCACGCATGTCACGAATGGTGTTAGCAAAAAGTTACATCCGCGAGTTCATAGTTCGGGGCTAACCAAGTTTGTAGTTTCCTGTTTCCGAGCCTGTGTGAGATGAAAAACAAAACTCACATTGGAAATCACATCTCCACCCATATAGATCTGTTCCTTTAGTAACAGTACTATTTCGTTCATAATATTCGTCGGCAATTCGACAAAACAAGGAACTTTCTTCAAGTATCGACTGTTACAGTGTAAGGCTATTTCGTTTTTTATGGAGATTGGCAGGGCTCCAAATAGTCCATTTACTTTCTCGATAATCAATGCTGCCGCTTCCGGATAGTGATAGTAACTGCAACATTTCCAATATTGAACGGTGGCACACTGGTGCTTATTCTGTAAAAAAAACACACACAGTTGCTTGTCCTCAAAATAGTTCTTATCGAAATAAGACAATTTTTTTTTTATATTTTCTCCTAAGTAAGTAAATCTGTTTTGAGGACAAGCACTGTACGGTTTTTTTTACCGAATAATCACACCGATAGATCCACTCGGGTCCAAAAATTTTGTTTTAGAGAAAACATTACTGAAATAGTTATTATGGGAAAAAAAAATAAGTAGAGGTCTGAAGGACTTTCTATTAATTTCAAAAACTTCCTTTAAGCCTTGGTCCTCACTCTGAATAGTAAAAAAAACCTGTCAGTGTATGGGACTTTTATTCAAGTAGTAGTTGTAAGAAAATTTATTTCGATAGTTTTTCTTTTATTTTTGTTGATTCGGAGGAATACGGACAAAAAAATGCATGTCAGTAGGATCTGCATTAGAAATTCACGGATAAATAAAAATGTGATGGATGTGGTTGATGAGGTGGCACTCATCCAAATTTGCACCTGATCATTTTCAACGGAGGAGATTGTATCGGCGTTGTTGTTTGAATCGATAACAACATGGAAGCTGCAAATCTTTCGTTTTAACGTTTTTCGTCACTGGTAATACTCTTTTTCTTCAGCATTTATGTTATTCGAATTTACGAGTTTTGGCACCAAGATGCGCATTTGCTGCGCTGTAGATAATGTTTTTGGAGCCATAGGTCAAGTTGAGTTTTTGTAGGTAAATCTCAAATCATAGATGCCCATAGTTATCTACCTTTCCACTTTCTTCGTAATTATATCAGGCACTTGTCGGCTTCGCATCATGTTCCTTGCTCTGCGTTGCTGAATCTCAAGCTCTTCATCAATAAAAAGTTCTTGACTTATAATCTCGTATGTTACCATCATCGCCCAAATACAGAAGATTTGGTTGGCTAAGAATTGTACTATATCTTTAACTTGTTCATAAGTACTATGCATATCAATGATTTGTGGCATATTTATGGCACCCAAAAAAAAGCAATCACAAAAATTGCGTAAACTAAATGGTATTAGGCCAAGTCTTTCGCTCTTGGGCATCTTGAACCAGTAAACCATTGCATTAGTGGTTACTGATTTCTTGACTTGCTGTGTCATTGCTATATCGATCACATATATAGAACCATGCATTAAACCGAACCAGGTGTTCATTAGGAAATCTATTATTGCGATTCTACAGTATCGTTTGAGCATTGTAATGGTGTGGCTACTGCACTCTCTGTCTAAGAACGCCGTCGCATCGTAAGTGCGTACGAGACTGAAAGTACTGATGGGTTTAATGCTTGCCACGAAAACGCTTGTATTACACCAAATGCAAAGTTTTTCAGTGATCTCAAACCGAAGGAATACTATTCCATGTAGTGGTATTGCTCCTAACGCATGCCAAAACACTTTTGTGGTAAAAAAGTTTGTCAGAATCAACTGTGGATCTAATATTATTTCTCTGGTCTCCTCGTCGATATAGCCGGTCTTTACGCTAACAAACAAATCAACAATTATGAAACATTCGCAAACAAAGCCAAGAGCCCAAGTGAAATCGTTCATTTGTTCAAATAACAGGGAAGTGTTGTAGGAAAATAGCACTTGTTTTAAAAAGCACACGCACAGCATTGTGTATTCCCAGAAACACCTGAAAGTAAGTGAAAGGTTGATTAGACAACAACGTTTAACTTTGCGATTGCTGATTTATTGTAATGTTACAATATGATTACAATAACAAATTTCAAAACAGACAGAACTGTCTCTCTCGCAAGCCAGGTGCTTAAAAGACCTTACCTGAACTTGCTAAAAGGATGTATGACACCGGGATACTTTCGATACTGTCTCACGCGCTCCCTAGCCATGGCTTGGGATGTAGTATGATATTTACTGATCTGGTTATTGAAATACGATAGTAAGAAGAGGTCATAGTAGAATCTCTTTAAAGCTGCACGAAATCCAAAGCCAGTAATATCTCGATAGAGAACATCATTCTTGGGCGTGCGGCTCACTTTCCGCAGCAGGGATTCCTCGGAAAACTTGTACATTTTTTTACTTTTGCTCTGAACCTAACTGAGAGCCTGAATAAAGATGACATCAATCAAGATGACAGCCAAAAAAGGAGGGTTATTATTATTGAGTGCCCTTCTTGCTTGTTCGTGCTATGACTATCCACGTCCACGACATGTCGAAACGATGTGTGGAAATGGAGACCGAGAAAGTATCTTTTACAGGTTAGGAAGACTAAAGTTTTAGACCTCGGCGACCGTGTGCTAACTTTGGGAGGGGGGAGACTCAACATTTTCTTAGTACAAAATGTACTGCCCTTTTTCAGTTTTTCAATTATATCTCATATACCTTCTATGCATATTTTGTGTACCGCAACAAAGTTTGTCAAAGTTAGACAAAGTTAGAAAACATTAAATATCGTTAAGTTTTACAAAACATCCTAACTCTTTTTACAGGGTCAACAGGATGTCAATTCTGTAAAAAAAAGTTGAAAAAAAAAACAATTTTTATTTTATAACCTCAAAATTGAAAAAAAATCATAATTTTTTTGTTCTTGGTATTAGCTCAAATTTAAAAATATGTTTGTAGGTGCATTTGCATAGGTTTGTGTTGTTAAAACATTGCGAAAGTCGATGAAAACAATATTTTAAAAATACTTTTCTCCCGCCACAGCGTTCACATTTTATTAATTTAAAAATCAACGGAACGTCATAGAGCAAAAAAATTATTTAGGTTGTGATCCCTATCACCGGGTGCTATTACCCTGTAAAAAGAGTTAGCATCTTTTGTAACACCTTGTATGTATATCTCTATCTTTTGAACCATAATATGTTAGGTACTATTTGATGACACATTATGTGTTATTATTTGGTTATTATTGTTAATACTCTAACATAAAGTAATCATTGGGAAAACAATAAAATAATGGGTCCCCAAAGTCCCCATACATTAAACGTATTATTTTAAAGTGTGTTTTTTGACTGGACTGGATAGTTCCTCATCAGGAAACGGTGTTCATTCAGAAACAGATTCTGTAAACGGGCACAAAAAAATGGCGATTAGACGCTTGACAATTATCCAGATTTGACTTGAAAACGCATATTGGTACTCGTATTCTAGGTATACTGTCTACGACGATTCGTTCACCGTATTTTATTGTAGTATTTTCTTTATATTAATTTTCGATGCGCTATTTTTATTTATACATTTTATACAGGTTTTAATATTGTAGTGTCCTTTAAATGGATTTTATGTATAACAGTCTATGTAAGTAAATTATTTATATTATGCATCCATCTGATTCTGTCAAACTAATGTCAATTTATATGTCACTTCTTTCCTATCTCTTTTCTAACCACATACTGGCGCTCTGATTTATTTCTCTTTTTAATTCATAGTACAAAATTCCTTATTTTCAAACTCTCCTTTTTATTTATCTTTGTTCCATGACTAACATATACCAAACCCATTTTATGATATCAGATTCTATGGATTTGTGTTAAGTATAACATACTTACCTACCTAATAAAAAAATACTGTATTTTTTTCGGAAAGATAATATTAATCGTACTGGGGCCTTAGCCTGTAACACAATGGCGTATCAATGGCGTCCTAGGTAGAAAGACAAAACCGGGATTTTTTCGTTGCTCTCCTACAACCAGCGAACTAATCCTCTAGGATTAGACTCATAATATTCTTTGCTGTACTACAATAACATTAAAAGGACCGACAATGGACCGACCGCATCAATAAATCGTAATTAAAACCGTCAACCGGAAGCCCATTTTGGCACCATTGTGTTACAGGCTAAGGGCCCTGTAATGATGTAACCTCCGCAGGACCACTGGCCGGTTAGTTAGTTAGCAATTTTTAATTAAGCAGGCTATTTAAAATTATATGTTGGAAGCTAAAATTATATGTTGGAAGCACGCTGTAAATAAGATTGTCAATTGGTGACTCAGACTAGATCCGCCGCTAGGTGCGGAAAAAATGCATTTGTAAAATAATAAATAGGAATATTGGAAGATCGTCTTTAATTGATAGCACAGTTGATAATAATATAGCTTAGGGTGGCACACAAGTGCTACAGTACTTATATTAATAATATTAATATAATCGTTTACTTACTCCGTTTGTATGGGCGTGAGCGTGGTTGCCTTTATTAGGCGCGATTGTCAAGCAAGTTGTTTACCTCTTGCTTGCCCCACACCCTAGCATTTCCTGAAAATATCCCATATGGCAATGAAACGGGGTCAACAAATTTGTAAAAAAAAAAACACGGAAACGAAGTCGCGGGCGAAGGTTCGAGTGACATATAACATCGGTTACCTACCTACCTCTACTTTTATTCTATTCTAAAATTCAGTCACGTCTGCCAGCCCCAACGATTTGACACAAGTATAAAGGATCGTCACCCCATTATACTTCATTAAAATCACTCAATAACTGAGCCACATTTCGCTAAGTAGGCTTTTCAATCCGACATAATTCTATCTGCTTCTCCCTCTGCCTTTGTTCACAAGTTTTGAGAGCGAAAGGGACGCGCGAGGGATATATTTGTCAAAAAGCCGAGGTAACTGTCGTCGGATTTCAACCAATAAACCCATGGGGATGGCATCACTATTATGTCCGAAATGACAATACACAAATTGACGCGACCAAAAGACTATAAACTCAAAAGTTAATGCGGTTCGCTTGACTCCAGGGCAAAGTCACATTTATAACCTGAGCTTTAAGGTCAATATTTGAAGCTTTACGTCCATGCCGCTAAGCCCAGCGACAATCAACCCTAGTACCTTTGGCTAAGGCCCAAAATTGGCAACGAGCTTTGTCATTATTATAGTCGTAGCAAAAAAGTTTGAAAAGGGAGCGCACAACAAAAGCTGGTAAAAGTTGTAGATTAATCGAGGATTAAGACCAATATACACACGTACTGCTCGCATCGCACATGTCAGAGGCACAGGCAGATGAGTTGACTGACAGCCATTACTCTCCATTGGAGTCCAAAAGAGGGTCCAAGAGGGACTCTGACTTGTTAGACGTGAGCTAGACATGGAGCACTCCTAACAAACAACTCTACATTGCTAACAGCGAATCAGAAAAGTAAAAACGGTTCAATAATGGCATTATAGATTTATTAAGTTTTAAACCTCTATTCGAATAATATCTAGGAAGGTAGGTTAATACTATGCTTATACATAAAAAGTAAACCTATTACTTAATAATAACACATTAATAATTACAGATACGTACTTACTTACCCAAATATTTACTAAGTGGGTATTATACAATGCAATATATTGGTAGAATACACTTATTAAAAAAATAATTTACATGTAAATAAAATACCTACAAATTGACTAGTAAAAATACACGCACACACAGCCAACAACAAATCGACCCTCTTTATACGTGTGCACTCTACCTACCTACTCAGTTACGGGCGACTTTGCAACGAAAATGTAAAGTTTCACGTGCTGTCGACTGTATTACTTAATAAAAAGTACCAACAATCCATCCAGTAAAGAGCATCCAATGTCTACAAAATATCAATAAACGCGCATGTATCGGCGATTTTTTAAATAATAATAGGGGTATGTTGTTAGGACCCCTAAGCGTAGAATGTTACCTACACACATTATTTGCAACTCCAAGAACCCTTTGCTACTCACGTTTTACTCGAAATTCTGGCAATTATTCAGTTTTATCAACTTTTTACTTTTTCTTGAATTTGCTTTTCATCTCCCATGCTCGGAAAGTTTGCTGTTACTAGCAACTTACAACCGTGTAAAACCCGAATTTAACCAATCTGCATTTTTGTGCGCTTCGAAATTTAAACGCCCTTGTTCTGAACGCCCCATGATGTAGAAAAAGAAAAAACACTGGCCGTTTCACTAGATGCCATATAATTTCATAAAAGCTTCAGAAAGAAGAGCCTCGTTTAGACGCGACTCTCCACGACAGTGCCCATTTTCTATACAAAACTGTGAATGCAAATGTGGCATAGACATGTAAGGCCCGGAATAGAACATTCAGAAACGCGGTTTCTTCTTACAGTCTTTTTAATATTTTGTACACTATATTTATTTTTAATTACAGTACAGTAAAAAAATGCTCCGCTTCTGTTTTATCAATTAGATAATTATGGGTTGGTTTGTTAAACACATTTTTTCAAACGATATAGTTTCATTTACTTTTTACCTCTAGAAATTTTAAATTTATATGGTAAAAGTTCAGAATGCACCCGGAAAAAAAAAACATTCTTTTAATTTTCATTATTTTTGTGTCTGGATAAATAAACTTCAGGAAATTATTAATAAAACGAATGGTTTTAATACCAACGAAGCTGAAAACTTTCGTGCGGCAGCCGTAACTACAGTAAATTATGCTTTTAAAAGGAACTTATTTGACTCACCTGTTTTGCCTGTAAGTAGTTGACTACTTTGTTTGTCCCGCTTGGCTAACAAAATGATTTCCTCGCTTCTGTGAGATGAAAAGTTTTGTGTTTCGCACGAATGCAATATTATTTGCGTTTCGTGCTTCTGAATACCTCGCTACGCTCTGGTTTCTTTTTTTGAACCACTCGCTACGCTCGTGGCTCAATTTTAGAAACCTTCGCTAGCTCGGTATTCAATACAAGCACTCGCCGCAAACAATAATTTTGCATTCTTGCATAACAAATAACTATTAATTTAAGCCCAACCAAAATAATTATTTTCTTGGTCTTTTGGTTGAGGAGATACAGCCTGTCAAAGATGCACTTTTTTACCAAAAAGTGTCAATTTATCGTAAGATCGCGTTTAGTTCAGCCGGTACTTACGTGTTGGGTACGTGTACCCAACACGCTGAACTAAATTGTAGAGATTGTAACTTATTGTAACTTGTAGAGAATTTAATGAGATTTAACTTGATACCAAAATAATGCCTCTAGGCCTAACCGTTTCCTCAAAACCCTGTGCTACTCATAGGTTTTCGGGAAAGTTATAATAACTTTGTATACCTTCTTAAACATCTATACTTATAATAAAACTCTAGCGAAGTCAATTCTGTACATTGAATATTTTTAGAAAAAAACTAGCAGGGGTTACTAAGTAAACTATACTGAATACAAAAATGCAAAAAAATCGGTCTATGTCTGTCTGTCTGTCTGTCTGTCTGTCTGTCTGTCTGTCTGTCTGTCTGTCTGTCTGTCTGTCTGTCTGTCTGTCTGTGTGTTACCTCATCACCCGAATACCGCTGAATAGTTTTCAGTCAAATTTAGGACCGTGATAAATTCTGGTTCTGGGCACAATCTAGGCTATCTGATGTTCAGAATACATTGCGGGTTGCAGTTTTAACTTCGTTTTTTGTAAGAAATATTCATAATTTTGATATAGCTTCTTGAGAAGATATGTTAATAACGTGATATTGAACACATTTCTGAAAAAAAAAAAACGAAAAAAAAAAATCCGATTTGGAACCTCATTATCTCTGAAACCGTTGATTTCCTAGGCATAGTTTCTTGGGAAAAAATGTTCGTTATGATGAGGACTATATGTGGTCTCCCACTTTGTTAGCGGTCTTTAACACCGCTAGGTATTCAATACAAGCACTCGCCGCAAACAATAATTTTGCATTCTTGCATAACAAATAACTATTGTTTACCATTGAGCGGGATACATAGAGTTATTAGCCGTATGCTTTGCTTGCTGGCTTAGCATGAGAATGAGTAAGACGTTATCTATGGGCTTATAACTTTATCTATCCCACTCTACGTCGAGGGAGATACATATAAACCCCTTTACTTCCTAAGCAATTCTCATGCTAAGCTTCCTGGTATCATATCACGGGCGATACCTTAATGTAAACAATGCATATTTATTATTAAATTTATAAATGTATTGTTTAGATTAGGGTTTTTATTCTATTTTATTCTATTGCTTTCTTTTGAGCCCTGCTACCGCAATTTAAGAAATAATAACTATTAAATTAAAATACCCCCGACATTTTAGCTTCAAATAAGCATATTTAATAAATAGCTGAACCAATTTTGACAAAACATAACTAAGAACATTCGCTAGAAAACCTGATTACAAATTTATAAAAAACCTAAAGCTTCCAAATGATTCACCCATTTAAGAGCTACGGTGCTACAGCCAGACACACCCTCATAAACACATACCTATACAGACACACTCACAAAGCTGTCAAACTTATAACACCCCTCTTTTTTGGTTGGGGGTTAAAAAAACCTTCCTTTTGAGTTTTCCTCCACAGTCGAATTTAAATTAAACGTCAAATGTGTAAAAACGCATACGAAGTCGCGGGCACAACTAGTTTATAATAAGTTGAAAAAATTCACTCGGGACAGGCAGGACTTGAACCTGCAACCTCTCGCATACCGTGCAGGCGCTCTACCAATTGAGCTACCGAGTCAAGTATACTGTCGATGCGAATTTGTATAGGTACTTAGATAAGTACGAAATCCGATGTTTATCTACATTTTTTTCGTTTTTGAGAGATGATGAGGCCTAGAGGCACCATCTTTGTATCAACCTAAAAGTACCATGTGAGTAGCAGGGTTGTCGGAGTTGCAAATTTCGGTTTATACTATTAATAGGGGTCATAACAAAATATAAAAAATCGTCGATACATATGAATATGAATATTAATAATCACCGACTTAAAAAAATGGTCCCTGAAACTCCCACTTAAGTACTTACATAATGAAAGTGTAACCATGGCTCTGAACCGGAAATAACACAATACGAGTAAGTACTATTGGAAATTGAATAATACTTTTAAAAGTTCGTAGCTACCTATACTTAGGCCCGGTTTCTGAGTTGAGAATTTTACTAAGCACATACTTACGTACGTATCGCTCGGTCACGCTCTTTTGTGAGAAATCTGCAGAGACAGGATGATACTTACCCATTTGCTTAGCAAAATTCTCAACTTAGAAACCAGACCATAATCTTCTTAATATATACAAGGTGTTACAAAAGTACCTAACTCTTTTTACAGGGTGTAACCTACTGGTCAACAGGATGTCAAATCTGTAAAAAAAAGTTGAAAAAAAACAATTTTTATTTTATAACCTCAAAATATAAAAAATTCATAACTTTTTTGTTTCTGTTATTAGCTCAAATTTAAAAATATGTTTGTGCGTGTAGGTGCAAATGCACAATGTTTTAACAACTCAAAGCTATGTAAATACATAGCTTTGAGTTGTTAAAACATTGTGAAAGTCAATGAAAACAATATTAAAAGAATACTTTTCTCCCGCCACATCGTTCACATTTTATTAATTTAACAATTAACGGAACGTCATAGAGCAAAAAAAAATTTTGGTTGTGATCCCTATCACCGGGTGCTATTACCCTGTAAAAAGAGTTAGGTACTTTTGTAACACCTTGTATAAAACAAAGTCGTGTTAGTTACATACCATTTATAACTCAAGAACCGGTGGACCGATTTTTATGATTTTTGATTTGTTGGATTTCTCTCCGCCCCGAATAGCAGAATAATCATTAAAACAACAGAAAATCTCACGAGAAAAAAATAAGTCTGCGTGGATGAAGTCGCGGGCAAAAGCTAGTAGGTACCTAAACGGGATTGCCCCTTATTGGCTTTGACTACATGTCGCTAATGATCCGTTCTATGGGGATGTTTCCTATGGTGGCTCGGAAGAACAGTTCCTCGATGGTGGCGGCGGAGACTCGCCTGATGATGGGCAGCAGCTGCAGCAGCTGGCTTGACCTGGTGGGCTCCCGCGCGTACGTCGATGCAGTGTACTAGTGGACAAGGGTGGTCAGATTAAAGACCTTGTACAAACGTGAAATACCAAAGATAATTCATGTAGGTATAAGTACTTAGAGATGAAAGCAGTTTTATTAACCCCCGACCAAAAAGAGGGGGGGTTATAACTTTGACAGCTGTGTGTGTGTATGTGTCTGGCTCTATGTCTGTCTGTGGCCCTAGCTCTTAAACGAGTGAACCGATTTGGATGTTTTTTTTTGTTTGATAGCACGTTTTCTAGCGAGTGGTTTATCAAAATCGTTTTATAATAATAATAATAACCCCCGTGTAGTTCCCGGGAGGTACAGAATTGGACCAACCCATTTCTTCGCGTGGGTGTCGTAAAAGGCGACTAAGGGAATGAAGGGACCATTATAGTTCCTCCACCGCAGGGCAGCTTGTGGCGAGCTGTTGGAATGTGGCGGTACCACGGACCCGAGTCTTCCGAGGGTCGAAAACTGGTCCTCGCATCAACGCCTTTGTACAAGAGTGGATTGGAATCCAAGAGGACCGGGACCCTCACCTCTGGCTTGCATTTACCGGCCGTCCAGAGTGGAGCGCAAGAGCTATATGCTCGCAGGGTGGAAGTGAAAGATGCATAAGACGCGTGTTGGCACTGTGTCTGTGGCTACCACTACAGTCACTGGTTAGAAAGCGGCGCACACCTCTCGACACCCTGAGCTGTTCACAATGATATTGCCACCTTGCTGCCCAGGGTTAGACCCATAAGCGGCGGCTTTTTTAGGTGGCCCATTTAGTGACCAGCAAGTCACCGTCTGCCAATTTAATTACTTGAGACATTTTAGTGGCAGACGACCTTTGTCTCAACCCCATAGCTCAGTTACCCAGTCCATCCAGATGCATCCCCATAACCCAATTCTTTGCTCCCATCCAACTCTACAATAGCCTGTGCTCATTGCGGGAAAGCCACCAGAGTGCATTTTGTGTTGTGGTGTGCTCAGGTGTTGGACCCAATTTGTGTACCCACATTGCATCACGACGGCGTGACCTGTACACTTGACGGAAAAGTACTGCGAGTGTATTTTGGTGTATGGTGCCCTCGCAGAATGGACGTTGATGATGCGCATGGTCACGTAACACCAGGTCAATGTAGGTGATGCACCTGATGGGGATCCTCAGGTGTAGTTTTGTGTGTTTGGTTGCACTCTGGGGTACCCAACAGGTGCAATACCTTACATCAGATCAAAGTTGTCAAACGGGCCTCTACGTGTTGGATACGTCCCCACGCACGCCGGATAAAGGACCGGGACTCTATAGTCCCGTGAATCTTTACGATAGACATATATAATAATAATAATGAGGTGAACCATTAAATTCCCCGTCGTAGTGGACCCAAGACTATCGTGCGTGGTATGAAATGGCAACATATAAAATCTGCATAAATATATCAAACAAACCATTTTGAGTTGAATCAACTTGTAGGAAGCTAGTATTGGATATTATTTTTCATACCTCATTGAGTACCATCTGCGAGTGATCCTGCAGTGCCGCAACTGCGGGCAGGTCCTGGAGCCTGCGGCACTCTCTACCGGAGCTTCCGGGGCTCCCCCCTCCGGCCTTCCCGGAGAACGATGTCTTGAACAGAACTATCGCTCTTAGACATGAGAACTCATTCGCGTCGGGCCTTATCTTTGCAATCTCAGCTAGCGACGCCCCAAATATCTCCACTTCTTTGACCGCTATCCCTTTATTCTTCCCGTCCACCAGTACATTCAGATCAATAGGGTATATGAACTGAGCGGATCCTATAACAAAGAGATCCCGCCAGGATTCCTCCAGCAACAACTGTCGATCTGGCAGTGAGAAAGAATTGAAGGCGGGAACGTTCTTAGCCCATTTTACGTTCATGAAGAGCAGTCTAGCTGCGGCTTCGCACATGGCTTCGGGATCTCTAGGGCTCAGCAGCGAAGTCGTGAGAGGAGGAGGCGATGGCATCATCGGTATGCACGGGCCCAGTGGAGGGGTCAATAGGCTCAGTCTACTGAAGGAGTGGTACGGGTGGTGGAACAGTGACATCGGTGGGGGTGGCATCAGGGTGTGCTTGGGCAGGGCGAGGTCCAGAGCGGAGGGGGCACTCGATAGCCCAATGTCCGTCGAAGGTTCTTTTAGAAAAAGCGCCATTTGCCTTCGGATCGTAGAATTGCGTGGCCCTCTCTCGTGTTGGACAGCTGCAACAAAATAAAAGACGATGAGACCTTATACCTATTTTGCGTTGCCTGCACCAGGCTTTACCTACTGCCCAAGTAACATTTTAGGTTGTAGAAAGGTTTTGAACAGGTTCTAGAACCTTTGTATGGAAATCTGCTCGTAAGTCTTATAACTCTCAATAAAGTTATATTAACCTTGTAATTACCTTCTGAGTGCCAAAAGGGCCCCGGTTTTAGAACCTTTCTGAGAGCTACAGCACAACCTATAGCTCAAATCCAGAACCTTTCGAACTACTTGCATAGAACCTAAATATAACCTTCACAACCTTAATTTAACGTTATTATAACCTTGCAAGACAACTTATAAGTTCTAAATTAGTCTTGGATGTAACTCTATGACAACTTAGAACCTTTTTGATGGATATGAATAAATACCTTTCCAGGACTTACAAGTTTTAAATAGCTTCTGTTTAAGATTTTTTACACAGATTCAAATACTTATTTACAATGGCGTCATTCCTTTTTCGTTCGGCCATCTTTCAAAATGGCTAGATAAGCAAGTGTTTATAAAAATAATAAGTAGCTTGGTAAAGTCAGGAAATAATCAAAATATAGTGCGATTGGCACTTCATCGTGAAACTTTACGATAATAGTGCTGTATAAAAGACGGGCCTTTCATAAGTTAAACATTTCGGATATTTTTTAATAAAATAAAATAAAAAAAATTGGTGATCGGTGGTAAGTCACATCAGAAATCAAACTACTATTCATATGAAAAATATATATTATAAATCGTGTAGCGCATGGTATTTGATTACGCTTTATTTAATTAAAATATTGGTTTTGTTTCGTTTTTTTTTTCATTTTTTAATATTAAATATGGCTGACGTTAGGAAATTACTTGAAAGTATTATGTTTTTCCTTTTCAGAACTGTAACAGCTAAGAGCTCTTAAGGTTTTCCAAAATAAGAGCTGAAGGTAATCTCGCGGAGCTACCTCAAACGACAAGGCTGTTTTCAACGCTTCAAGGTTGTTACCAGGAGTTGTCCAAGACTTACCAGTTGCGAAAACCACCACTGAGCTAAATTTGTTGCTTTTAAGTTTTGGTTGTAGGGGGACATGCGTTTGACCTTCGTTCAACAAACAGCTACAGGCTGCTCTAAGGGTGGTCATGAACTGAGATCAAAATTGAACTCTGTTTAAACTTAGTATAAAGTGAGATCAATTTTGAACTAACTTTAAACTGAGTTAAAAATTGATCTCTGTTTATATTTAGTTTAGTGAGATCAATTTTGAAGTTACTTTAACCAACTGGTATTACTGAGTTCAAAATTGATATTATTATTATTCGAATCGAATCGAATCGAATCAAATTGAATCGAATCGAATCGAATCGAAACGAAACGAAACGAAACAAAACGAGTCGAATCGAATCGAATCGAATCGAATCGAAACGAAACGAATCGAATCGAATCGAATCGGCTATTGCTAGATTCATGGTACACACGACAACACGTCAGTTGTTGTAAAATCGCCCGTAACGTAACCGAACAAAGTGCTAGCGTGTAAGGGTCGACGTGCTGTCGTGTGTACTGATTCAAGTATCAAAACTTTAACTGCCTATATCTCCTAAACGGCTAATGCTAGACCCATGTTTATGGTACTCAAAAAAAGGGTTCAACGAGCTCTACCTGATGAACGCAACAAAAATAATAAAAAGATGTATCAAAACTTTAACTGTCCATATCTCCTAAACGGCTAACGCTAGACCCATGTTCATAGTACTCTAAAAAAGGGGCTCGACGAGCTCTACCTGATGAAAGATACAAAAATAACTAGTAGTTCGCCCCGAACTGTGAACTCGCGACCCCATATAAACTTAACAACCCTCGGCAACCCCTCGACCGATTTGGCTCATGTTCGAACTTAAAAATTCTTTTAATTTCATTTACCCGCCTACCAAATTTCATAATGATCCGACCGAATTTACTCAAGTTATCGTCGAACGAACATACATACAAACATACATACATACATACAAACATGCAAACGACGGATTGTTCCAGTAGACTCGGAGAACTTCGCTCGCTTCGCTCGCTCGTTCAATAAAAAAGAAGTATCAAAACTTTAACTGCCCATATTTGAACGAGCGAGCGAAGTTCTCCGAGTCTACTGGAACAATCCGGCGTTTGTATGTATGTATGTATGTATGTATGTATGAATGTTCGTTCGACTATAACTTGAGTAAATGTAGTCGGATCGTCATGAAATTTGGTAGGCGGGTAAATGAGGCAAATCGGTTGAGGGGTTACTGAGATAGAGGGTCGCGAGTTCAAAGTTCGGGGCGAACCACTAGTATCTCCTAAACGGCCAATGCTAGACCCAAATTAGTAATTTAATTTAAATTGATTAGATTCGATTCGAGTCGCATAGAATCGAATTAAATCAATATCAAATCAAATCAAATCCAATTCAATCGATGTATGTATGTATGAATGTTCGTTCGACGATAACTTGAGTAAATTTAGTCGGATCGTCAGGTGGGCAGGTAAATAAGGTAAAGAGAATTTTTAAGTTCAAACATGAGCCAAATCGGTCGAGGGGTTACTGAGATATGGGGTCGCGAGTTCAAAGTTCGGGGCGAACCACTAGTTAATAACATTTTATTATTTTTGTTGCTTTCATCAGGTAGAGCTCGTCGAACCCTTTTTTTGAGTACCATAAAAATGGGTCTAGCATTAGCCGTTTAGGAGATATGGGTAGTTAAAGTTTTGATACTTCTTTTTTATTTTTATTTTTTTCTTTTATCATGTAGAGCTTGTCATGCCCTTTTTTCAGAGTACCATAAACATGGGTCTAGCATTAGCCGTTTAGGAGTTATAGGCAGTTAAAGTTTTTATACTTATTTTTTATACATTTTTAATAACTTTTTATTATTTCTGTTGCTTTCATCAGATAAAGCTTGTCAAGTCCTTTTTTTAGAGTACCATAAACATGGGTCTAGCATTAGCCGTTTCGGAGATATGAGCAGTTAAAATTTTGATACTTGAATCAGTATGAATCTAGCAATATCTGATTCGATTCGATTCTATCCGTTTCGATTCGATTCGATTCGATTCGATTACATTCGATTCGATTCGATTCGATTAGATTCCGTTGGATTCGATTCGATTCGAATAATAATAATATCAATTTAGAACTCAGTTTAAAGTAAGTTCAAAATTGATCTCACTAAACTAAGTTTAAACATAGATCAATTTTGAACTCAGTTTAAAGTAAGTTCAAAATTGAGCTCACTTTAAACTAAGTTTAAACTGAGTTCAATTTGGATCTCAGTTTAAGTATCGTTCATGAATACCATTTCATGGCCCGGTTTCTGAATTGAGAATTTCACTAACCAAATGCTTAAGTATCGTTCTGTCACATTCTCTTGTGTGACATCTGCAGTGACAGAACGATACCTAAGCATTTGGTTAGTGAAATTCTCAATTCAGAAACCGGGCCTTAGGGTGGTATTCTAAAAGTATAAAAACATGTTTGTGGTATATGGTCCTCCCTTATTTTTCATTATTATTTGTTGTCGTATCCTCCATTATTACACATACATTCTGTAAAAATTGGTATTTGTATTTTTTTTAGTGTGAAAAATGTTTTAATACTTTCCAAAAAAACCTTCACCAAAACATCTATTTCATAAAAAAATAACATATTAATTTAATGTGTACTTATTATCTTGAATACCCAGCTTTCCATTAGTGTCACTAAATGAAAAAAAATGGCTTCATCGATTTAAAGGAACAGCTGAAAATTACAAAAAAATAAATAGCGAAATCGAACTGATACGAAATTTACAGAGAACAGAAGTTTACAACTACAGGGTGCACTCTAAGTCGATAACGGAACTTTAAGTAGGCTGTCTACTGATCAATACAAACAACTTGTACTAGGTGGCGACAATAATGGAGAAAAAAAAATATCAGCTGTTTCATATATTTGGCGCAGTACTGAGTCGACCTTTTGTATGGAACAGCTGATATTTTTTTCACTTCATTTTTTTCGCCACCTAGTACAAGTTGTTTGTATTGATCAGTAGACAGCCTACTTAAAGTTCCGCTATCGACTTAGAGTGCACCCTGTAGTAAATAATAAAAATAATAAAACTTACCGTTGTATTAATCATACATAACATTTTTTACGCACTTTACGCTTAAAATTTCCACTCCTTTTTTTGTATCACCCTGTGTCGGTTCATTTTTCAAGACGCGTAATGCTTACAATGTATACCTATTCTTTGAAGTCGCGGAGACAACTGTCGGGTTTTGAGGATGCCTCTCAAGCTTTAAAATATTCCTGTAGGAATTGAATCATGCCTTCAGCGCAAAACAACAGCTTATTGGTTTTGTTTTTCACCACACAGTCCTAATTTGTTTGCCTAGACAACTCTGATCTAACCTCAAAGTTGTAGGTAGGTTTTAGAAACTACTTATAAGCAATTTCAACTTTTCAAAACCTTATGGTAATATCAAGGTTAAAAATTTAACCTTTAGATCACACATAAGTTAAATGACAGCCTTTCCAGAACCTTATCAGTAGCTTACGACAACTATAAGATCCTGAGGCTGTAAGCTCTTGAAACACAAGTCATAATAACGTTAACGTTAACTCTTGTCAACAACTTCAAGGTTTTAACAATAAACTATTAGTTTTAGGACTTAGTAATCATTCTCAAATACTAAATTTAACCAACTAGCAAATCATTAACCTTTGTACAACCCTTCTAAAACCTAGAGGCAATTTTTACAACCTAGGCCCAAATGAAATGTTACTTGGGTGGTACTGGGCTCGCAGTTTGAGGTAGTCTCTTCGAACCGTTGCTGGATGTCCAAACTCACCGTCCTTATTCATGCCCGCGTCGACGCACTTGGCGAGCCGGCAGGCGCGGCACTGGTTCCGGTGCGCCTTGTCGACGAGGCAGGCCCCGGGGCGGCGCGCCTTGCACGCGTAGCGCCGGTCGCGGCGCACGGACCGCTTGAAGAAGCCTGCGCACCCGTCGCACGCGAACACGCCGTAGTGCTTCCCGGAGGAGTGGTCGCGGCACACCGCGCACGGCACGTCGTATAGGATCCGGCCTGCGGGCGGTGCTGGTTAATTTGGCAATGAAAAATAACTCTGGATGACCATGATATTCTTATACGTTGGCACTTATTACAGGCTCCAGCTGCGCCTCCATTCATAAGTCCATCCTTCATCATAGGTACGACTTAGATGGGTGAAGTGACCACTCGAAAGTTTCAGGGCGATGCTAGATCCTATAAATTACAGCGATCGAGTGAATACATATGTGGATTTTACAAATAGTAGGCTGTGCTTTCCACACGAGACATCTTTCGCAATGCGATCTAAGGTGGTCTGAATCTAAGATAAGATTTCACCCTTTTTGGTTAGGTACATTCCACAGAAAAAACTGTAGTGGTTTCCCATAATTACATAACAAACGTAAAGGTAATCAGAGCACTACCACAGAACACGACAAGCAATATACAGCGACAATATCTCATGCAGTTTGACACCTAATAATTCAATAAATAGAAATCAAAATTGCATGTTTCGCTGCTGGATCCTACCGTCTGTTATGGCCTAGGGCTCCGCCCCGAAGGGGCCGGGCACCCCGGAGCCCTATAATTTATTGACCCGCACAGTGTGCGACGGAAAAAGAGCAAAGTGTGTTTCGCGGGGTATTTTCGCGAATTTGAAGACCGATTGTGAATAAGTAAAGAGATGATGCCTATCGGAAAGGCAAGGAAACAATCAAACAACCATGCTGTGCTATTAAAGAAATTCAGTGGTTTTGTGTTCAAATACGCTGACACCTTGATTTTATTTTATATGAGAGACTGAGAACCGAGGTGACCATCTATCTATACGTTATCTCATATCGGAATTTCAATAGACTTCACATTCCATTAAATGCGATCCCACGGAACTCACGTACTAGGGTATATTATTTTGTACTTATTATCGCACATCCAGACATGGGCCTCAGTCAAAAAGGCACAAAGGCACTTCCATTCATAAAGGCATCTCATTCCAAACAAAGTACCCCGAACATATACACTGGCTGGCAGGAAACGCGGTGTCGTATTTAAAAAAGAAAAAAGATTCACAAACCCATAGACAACAGGGTGCATAAAAGCCAAGAAGTGGGCATTGGGGAACAATCTCTCAATAAAACCCCGGGATTCAAAGATAGATAATGACAGGTTCCGCACATGTTCGACGAACTGAATAAATAAATATGACAAACTGCCAAAAATGTTCTTTAATTTAATGTGAGTGTGAATGGTTTTTTGATGAACTCGTTTAGGCCAGCTGCCTTTTCAATATCACAAGCATTGTGAATAAAATAAAAAGATCACTATAAGCCAACTTTATTTTGAAATACCAAAACAAAAGAGCTTAACAACAAATCGTTCATTAAAAGCCGGTGCTTCGCGTATCTCTTACTAAATCAACCCTAACGAGTGGCAGTTAACCCTCCGTGCGAATGATGTCACCTGTGGGTCTGTGAGACCCTCGCATCGCATAACGAAGCTATAATTAAGCCACCTATGGGGGCGGATGACGTATGTATGATAGTTTTAGAACTTTTAGGGTTGAAGCGAAAATAGCTGGCCTATTTGAGATAACAAATGGTGCGATGGGTGGGATGATAGGGATGTTTTTGTCAATATTCTCACATCAATTTAGTTTAATGAGTTTCGTATTCGTCATTTCATTTACTTAGATGATGAGTCAAATGTAGTTGAGAGCTTTTTGGGAACAGTTTAATTATTGTAGAAGTTCATCAAAAAGACCTTAAATTTAATATTTAGAAGAACAGTCTCAAACAGGAGTCACCGCGCAAGGTACTTACTTAAAGGGCAACGAACGAGGGGGTATCTGGGCTTGTGGCTGACCGTACCCATACCTAGGTCATTTCCTAACCCATAATAGATAGTTCTGGTAGTTGTTACAGGGTTTGTTTAAATACTAAGTTTTTACAAGTACAACCGCTGGTCCATATCCATATTTTAGCATTTCAGCTAAACTAATTATCCACAAATGAATGCGATCGCTATGAGTTTAGAGAGGAAGGCGAGGGCCAGTGGGAGCCCCGGCAGATGCGCCAGCGCACGCGTGGGAAAGCGCGGGAAACGCCGCTGATGGTAAATTAACTAGGTCACGTCATCTCGTCGACAGCCAATTCGGCACGATTAATTATATCTGCTCACAAGAAATGCATGGACAGAATTCATTTTAGTTAGGTACAATAGTTTCAATAACCGTGCCTAAGTATCTACAAATAAAAAATGCCCTCATTTTTTGTTTGTGACGACAAGGAGAAATATGCTTGATCCATATAGGTATTTTGGAAGTTAATTATACGTATATTTCATTTCCCTCCGGTCCGTAAGGACTGAATCTCAATACGCCCTGATTTCATTGTGACTGAATTTCTATATGCCTTTGTCCCATTAATTTTAAAAGTTACTTACTCGACGAAGCTGTCAACGATTGCATCTCCATCTTCAGTCTTTTCTTGACGTCACTTTGTCAGCCCAAATCATGTCCCTGCGAAAAAGATGCAACTTAGTAATTTTCTCACGGGCTACCTATTCAAACTGTAATAAATAACTGAATACCTACTTACAAAAGTAAGTTTTTTCATACAAGAATGAGTAACCCTCACATAAAGTTACTTGCGGCCTGAGAGGCCACTTCAATCGAAGTAAGGAGTAATCGCTCAAGGAATAAACGCAACAAATTTAAGAAAATAAAAAAGTTATTGTTCCCATAATACTGCGGCTGACATCTTTTTGGCACAAAACATGAGAGCTACTTGTATTTGTTCATTATTCGCATTGTACTAGCGGTTGCCACCATAAACGGTCATTGGATTCAAGAGCTGTCAAGTGCTTAACGCTTAGTTCGCTTTTGAACTCTTTGTTTTATTGCCCTAATAGTTTTCGTGTGACTGTAAAATATGAGCTTGGCCATACAGTAGGCACCAATGGATACAAAAGATTTGGATCGACAGGTCGCGTAATGCCGCACGCATTTCACAACGGCGATTTGTGCTTTCGTGCTTGATTTATGATTTGACTTCACCATTCGTCTCCAAATACATAACTATGTTTTTTTTTTCAAATTTGTAGTTATGCTAAAAATACAATACACGCAATATACAGTAACGCCTACGACATATAGGTACGGTCGGCCACAATCTCAGATACCCCATGGCAGCTCTTACCGCGCGCGGCATAAGGGCGCCAATCGAACAAAAAGGGGTATCTGAGACTGGCCGACAGTGCTTGCGAGTTGCGACTGTGGGAAGATACAAAAACAAATAGAATTTTACGTACGACATTATGTTTGCTTCAGCAAGAACAAAGGGACACGGCAGCCCCAGCCGGTAGCAAAATTTTCACTTTCCTTACAAAGCGGTCACTTTAGATGTCCATAAAAATATTTTTAAGTGTAAGCAAGTAATTATAGTTTCGCAAAACAGGTAATTAGGTGGGGATAATCCCGGTAAGTGTACTCCGGACAAAAGACGGGATGATCCGGGGACGGCACAATAGACCCGGTGTGCAGCCGAGGGTTGGCGCAACAAAAGCTACGGCAATAATAACATCGCAAAGTCGGTAGCTTCTTGCTTTTACAATTGAGTTTTGAAACACAAAAAAACGTGTATTTATACGTTTAAAGACTCTGCTCCTGTGATGTTTGGCGGATAACCCACAGGATTGGAAGTAAAAGTGGAATTATCTTATTTCTTTTAGCCAACTTGGCAACAGGAAATGAAATGCAATATGGATGGTCTTCTAAGTACGTCCAAGAGGTAAATACGAAATACCTACTCCAATATAGCTAGTAGCTTTCATTGTTTTATAATGCAATTCTACTTCTTCATTGTTTTTTTCTTAATAACCTTTCGCCATTGGCTTCCCTGGCATCCTTAGCTACCCTAACGCTATCCGATAGTGGGATAAAACTTTTATCTTGAAGTTGTGCTCCCCTACCAGGTTCGACAATTCGGTACGCAAAGTTATTTTTTTCGAAAGTCCGTTATTGGCTTAATCTTATCTTTAGACAATATTGAGAAACTAATTTCAATATTTTTTATTTTGGTTCAGTAGTTTGGATTTTAAAACGTTTCAAAGATACGGTTTTATGACGTCACGCGACGGTCTGCATACTGTTGGCGGTCATAGGAACAAAACATTTTAGCGCATAAAAACAAAACTACTGGACCAAAATAAAAAATATTTAAATTAGTTTCTCAATATTGTCTAAAGATAAGTTTAAGCCAATAACGGACTTTCGAACAAAAAACTTTGCGTACCGAATTGACGTACTCCTGTCATTGGGAAATAAAACTGATTAATAAGCATAGAAGAGCTATTTACGAGTTACGACCTGGTTACGACTAGAATAATTTAATGGGAGGCTACTTACTCGTACCTACCTACTAACGTAGAATCAGCTTACCGAGACGATGCTGCTAATTTAGCTTAGTTTGCAATGCGTACACGCAGGGTGCCTTCCAAACTAATCTGGCAGTATGCATAGCATGGTCGTTTTGACACTCTCTCGAACTCGAATGACAGACGTGCCATGTCTATTGTGCGAGCATGGCAGGCGGGACTCGAGATGTCAATAGATTAGGGTCATGTCGAGCAGAAAGTAGATAATGCCATTTTTAATAAAAAAAAATTATTTTTGTCTCCATCGCCATGTTGGCGTAGAGCCAACTCGAGCCCGACCGACAAGTTGACAGTTTTGCATAGAGAAGGGCCTATCTCGGGCTTACCATGCTGCACGTACAGGAGAACATAAAGTTAATATAAAACAAAACGAGGTTCCAAAAGCGTGTCCGTCCACCATTAAAAAGTAAAACTTTAACGACTTCACAACTAAGTGAAAATTAATCTAGCACCAAACACGGTTTATAGTTTTCAATTGTAATTCCATTTAACGCTAGCAATCAATAGGATTTATAATTGATTCACTTAAAGCAATAATACCTATTACTAACATTGTCTATAAAACTTACGTCTACCTACTTAGATCTCTTTTTTTTTACCTACTTCATTAATTTTACCGAGAAATCTGACTGAGGACTGAGGAAGCCTAGTACCTACACACACTCACTCACCTAATTTTAGTTATTGACCATAATAATTTATTTTGAATTTTTTTTATTGTTATAGGAACATATTTATGGTAAGATATTACATATACTGGAAGATGTTTAATTTAATGTTCCCTAGCACGGGTTAGTGCTTTAGAAAATATTTATATGTATGATAGACGTTATCACTATCAATATCTACAGGGTGCACTCTAAGTCGATAGCGGAACTTTTAGGCTGTCTACTGATCGCTACAAACAACTTGTACCTTGTGGCAAAAAAAATGGAGCGAAAAAAATATCAGCTGTTCCATACAAAAGGTCGACTCAGTACTGCGCCAAATGTATGAAACAGCTGATATTTTTTTCGCTCCATTTTTATCGCCACCTGGTACTAGTTGTTTGTAGTGATCAGTAGACAGCCTAGTTAAAGTTCCGCTATACATAGACTTAGAGTGCACCCTGTATACTTTGCTTGCATGCGTAGCATGACCACCACATCGAGCGACGTAGATAGCGCTCAATACAATATATCCCTACTCCTACTGTTTTGATCTACATAGAGATGTAGAGACTAGGCGTGTCGAGCTTTAAACCTCAACTCCGTGCAATTTTAGTGGTTTTAAAGCCGAAGGTATTTTGTTGCACTGGTGATTCTGAGCCAAAATACAAAATTTCATTCCATAACGCGCGAAAAAAAAAATCACTTCTCCATACAAATGGTGTCGATTGGCGATAGCCGTTTGTATTGGGAAGTGTTTTTTTTTTTCGCTCGTTTTGAAGTAAAATTTTGGAATTTGGCGCAGAATCACGAGTGCAACTAAATACCTTCGGCTTTAAAACCACTAAAATTCCAGGGTGAATAATAATATGGCCTACAGGCTACCCTATGAAAGCTGGTGCAGCTAAGTTTACACTTAGTAATTGCCGCGTTTCCCTTTTGCTTAGGCCTTTTTGTAGTCATTCGAATGTTCTCCCCTGTAGTGTTTTGTATCTAGTATGTATCCCTCCGTCCTTTCAGTGATCATGCCCGTCTCAATGATACTGACCCAGGGCCTTAGCCTGTAACGCAATAGTGCCAACATTGTTGATGGCTTCAATTACGATTATTAATGCTTTCGGTCCTTTTAAATAATTTTGTAGTACAGCAAATAATTTAATAGGTAGTCTGATTTTAATTCTAGAGGATTAGTTCACTGGTTGTAGGAGAAAAACGAGGAAGTCCCGGTTTAGTCCTTCTACTGGGACGCCATCGATACGCCATTTCGTTACAGGCTAAGGTCCCTGGTCTACCCCGCCGTCAACCCGCATGCTGGATTTCGTGACGTGCCTCTAACTTGAGCCATTGACATCCACTCCACCCGCCCACCTAGCTAGCACAATATGGACCACACGGGTTGGGTAATCTGACACTGCTGAAAACTTGATTAACCCTTTGACTTGATTTGATTTTACATCCCTGTGCTGGGAAAGCTATTTAAATCGATCCTGAATTCCTGAACAACAGTTAGGTAGCCTACTGTTGTTCTGAAACCAAGTTTTGCAAATGTGCGAAAAAAATGGCATGTCGACTGACGGTGACGAGTTGACGACACAATTTATGAGGAACTTTTATTGGGAATATTTTCAAAACGGTTATCTCTGATCAACGGAAGTAAAAAAAACTCTGAACTCTAATTTAAAAACCGAGTCCATGGAATGACAGTTGCTACTGTCAGACAAAGCCAAACTGGTCACCCGATCGGCTTTATCTGACAGTAGCAACTGTCACTTCGTGGACTCGGATTTTAAATTAGAGAACTCTAATTTTTAATTCGAGTCCACGGAATGACAGTTGCTAGTATGGTAGTGACGGATAAAGCCTTTGTAACAACTGTCATTCCATGGACTCGAATTAAAAATTAGTGTCAGCAACAAATATTTGACATATTATACATAAGTAGGTTATCCCAATGGATTAATTGAATACGCCCATAAGAAAACAATGTTTGTTTTAAACCGATAACCATGATCCGCCAGCTTCTGCTTGCCGGCCGGAGGGATTTCCTACTTGAAATCAAAATGCCTGCCAAAGGTAGAGAGTTCTAAACAATGAGATTCTAGATAGATACACAAAACAGAATGATCGGAAGTGTATTTCAGCTTGCATGCATGTAATGACGCCGAGAAAAAATTAAGTACTCAGTTGAAAACCTAGTTTCTCTGCCACAAAAATGACACAGAAAGTGACATCGATTCACAAGTTCGATTTTTTTCACAGCCTACCTATAAAATCGTTGACCTAGGCGTGCCTAGGCTCACCTAGAATTTAATACAATAGAACCTTTTAACCGTTTCAGATGAAAACCTTTCAGATACTTAGGTAAGTAGGTAGATAGTCTTCTCAGCTCTATCTTGGGTAGGTTTCATAGGGCGTTTCATATTCTAATGTCTGTTCATATGTTGAGGAGATCTCAGATTTTGGTGACATACTTACTGGAAGATGATTAGGTACCTACATGTTTACATTTACAGCATTTTATTAATGTTGTAGGTAAATGATGTAAAAATACTTTTTGTGTAGATAAAATAAAGAACAAATTAATTGCTAACGTCCTATTTCTGCAAGAGCGGTCTGGGTATCAGACGATGAATCTATAATCAATTCAAAATAACGGCACTTTACCAGCTAAAATGAGTTTGACATGAGACTAACATGTCTAACATTTGACCAGTTTTGCAAAAATCGGGCGATCGTCACTTGGGTACTCTCCTGCTTGATTTCGCAAATAAATAAAAAATATCAAAATATTCGCAGTGCACAACTTTTTGTAAAATGTCAGCCGCAATGGTTTTAACACTTAAATACGTACCTACTTTTAGTTTTGGAAACAATGTAGAGAAAATATAGAATTCGCACGTTATAAAAGTAAAAGAACATAAAAATTAAATAATAACTTTGACACAATCTTACCATGAAACTCCAAAAGGTTCAAAAAGTCACTTCACTTCACACGGGAAAACAAAAGTCAACTTTTCACCATGGGTCCTGCCGGCGCTTACGTCAGAGGTGGCCGACTGCATAGTGGCGCGCGCGCAGGGTCCCGTGAGGCAGGGATGTTGCGGGGCACGGGGGGGGACGGGAGAGGGCTCTAGCTCTACCCGCCCCATGTTTATTGTGAATTGCGATGGGCAAATTATCTGATGATTATAGCGCATCGGATAGGCGAAACGAAAGCAGCATATTTGTATTTGTCGCTAGAACATCGCGTTTATTTTACTTCTCTTTCTCTAAGTAAGTAGGTACTACAAGCATGTTTGTTTTGGCTATTGAATTCGAACAGTTAGGTAGCTACCCGTACTCCGTACCATGTAATTTTTAGAAAAAGAATCTATCTATGAAAGAGATTGACTTTGATCTGACCGTGGGCTTGGTGGGACACCCATAGTAACCTACGCATATCACAACAAAAAAACAAAACGTTTGTACAAAAAAAAAACGGTTCCTTAGAAAGGGGGCAAGACCCGAACCGACCACATTTCCCTTCATAATATAAATTTTAATAAAATCAGCACTCCATTTTGAATTCAGATTAATAATAAAACTGACAATCGCATCCTCACTCATCAACTGTCATGTCAACGCAACATCAACTGAATGCTGAGCTGTGATTGGTTCTTTTGCGTTAGCACCCCTGCAGTTAGGGGTGTGCGGAGCGTTAATTTAGGGCCATTTTAGAGCCACTTTGGCGCAGATTACCCTTTGTGTCTCTAACTCTGAGGCTTTCCATTGTGAATCGCTTTTTAACTGGACTGATTGTATGTTTCTTCCTTTTTTAATGGATGACACTTTTTAATTGATAGTAAAAAATTACGGATACGGATACTACAAGGTGTTACAAAAGTACCTAACTATTTTTACAGGGTGTAACCTACTGGTCAACAAGATGTCAAATCTGTAAAAAAAAGTTGAAAAAGAATTTTTATTTTATAACCTCAAAATAAAAAAAAACATAACTTTTTTGTTTTTGTTATTACTTCAAATTTAAAAATATGATTGTGCGTGTAGGTGCATTTACATAGCTTTGAGTTGTTAAAACATTGTGAAAGTCAGTGAAAACAATATTTAAAAATACTTTTCGCCCGCCACATCGTTAACATTTTATTAATTTTAAAATTAACGGAACGTAATAGAGCAAAAAAAAAATTTTGGGTGTGATCCCTATCACCGGGTGCTATTACCCTGTAAAAAGAGTTAGGTACTTTTGTAACACCTTGTATACGGATATCGATAGTTTCTTTATCAAACAAATATTTTTTTTACAATTCTATCATCGAGCATCTGCAAATCTGCAAGAAACGAAAACTTCATAATAATGTTTAACGAACATTAGACATGTAATATGTATCATTGTTAAATTATTCCTAATACAAATAAATTTTCACTTATAGTCATTTTTACATACTACAATCATAAAATGCACTAAGTAGATCACACAAGAGTAAGTACAAATCAACATAAGTAGGTTCGATACCTCACTTAGAAGTAGGTAGGTTGGTCGGACACAGTCTAGGATACACCATTGTAGCTCTTACCACGCGCGGCATAAGGGCGACGATCGAACAAAAAGGGGTATCCTAGCGTGTGGATGACTGTACCAATTCTACATACTAACAAAAAAGTGCATGATGCGTTGCTCACTTTATCTCGTTGCCACTACAGCACCCTTCAGTCAACATTCATATATCAATCCCATTAATAATACAAATTCAATTTGGTTTTCCTTCAATGCTGGATTAGCCATGTAAAAGGAGATAACAAATGCTAAAGTAGTTTATCAATTATTTTCATGCATAACGCATTTTTTTCAAAATAATGATCAATTTGAAGGTCTCTATTGTTTTGCATTCGAAAGTTTTTATTTTATGTTCGGTCAGAAACAGCATAATATAGATTTTTTTCATATTGTTTGTCAATTTTAAGCGCACCCGACAAAAGGTAAATGCCTAAATGGCTGGTATTACATTGGAAAGTCATTGGGTATTACAATACGAGTACCAATCGTCTAAAAGCCTAACAAGAGCCAGACAGACCGGACTTGTATATTTGGCCGGAAAACGAAGGAAAGGGCCTGTACCTGTAGGACCACCTCTCTATCTTTTACATTGAAGTCTCTTTGCCCATCACAAGTTGTCGAGATAGTACTGATACGTGAAGGTAGTGCTTGGACTCATAAATGCGTAATTGCACTTAAATCCATGACATATTCGACTTTCTATTTCAACAAATGGAGGGGGACACGCTTGCCAGGACACGTAACAAAACCTCAATATGAACCTAGTATAGAAACCGTTTTGAATCTACATTGTTGCTTAAACGATACAGACCACTACTTATAATGATATCTTCTACCATGTTCCAAGCATGGCCAGTCCTTAATAGGCTTGAAATAAATGCGAGAACCGGACAAAAACGTCATATCGACAAGGTATTATTAAAAATGGGGTGCCCTACTCAGTACTCGTCAATAAAACCTCTTAAATCGTAAAAAAGTAGTTTGAATCTCGATATTAGATTTTGAGCAAAGCTCGTTCGTACAGGTAATAAAATTCATCAACCATGTAAACAAAACTGAATGGCTCTTTGTATACCTACATGTAGCTGCTATAGTGCTGCAGCAGTAGTTATTGTAAATAGGTACTTTAGTATCGAACAGCTGATATTTCCGCGCCTACATAGGTGGCCTTGCTATCCCTGTTCGTCCTCTTAAAGTCTCCGCGAGTTTATCTCGCCCTGAAGCTGGGTCCATATGCGTGTAACGTGTAATGTAAGATTACGTGTAATTTAGCGTCAACAGTGTGGATGGCACACGAACTTGACGCAAACGGTCAAGTTCGTGTGCAGGCGATGGATCACCACGAGCGCCGCCGCCGCGGGAGTTACATGTAGGTAATGCTCATAGGCCGTCCACAAACACGATTCGCGTTACATTACTAATTACATTTCACGTTACACGCGTCTGAACCCAGCTTTAGTCTTTCGGGAGGGCACTGTCGCTCTTGCCGCGCGAGTAGACTCTGTATGCTGTTTTGGACCCTAACATCCTGTCGAGAAGGCTGTGTTTGGCGCGCCGCCGCAGCATTAGCACCTCCCGGCAGAGGTCGTGGAAGGCGTCGCCAACCTGGTCAACCTGCTCGGCCGCCGCCACCTCGGAGAAGCTGCACTCGAAGTCCTTGGCCAGGATCTCGCCCTCCTCGGGACTCACCTGGCAACGGGAGAAGGTACTTTTATTAAAGTTCTTTCGCTCTGTCGTGCTGTTTGCTGATATTGTGGGGTCTCCAGTTAAGCCACTTTTAATCTTTTAAAGTCGCATAACAACTTAGGTTATCTCAACATAACCCAATACACGTTGGCCCAATAGGTACAGGCCATCGCCATAGTGTTGTACAGAGGGTATTGGTGTATGTTGGTAGGCAATCGGACATAGAGGCGTGCAAGAGTGATGATTGGCTTGGTCGGGCTTGGGCCAATGTAAATACTTGTTTACTAAGACCTTTACAAAAAAAAAACACTTTTTAGAAGGGTCAAATTTAGGAAAACTTGGTGAAATAAGGATTACTGAGCAATCTTAACTTTTGAGTATCCGCTCAAATGATGTAGGTATTTAAACTTTTAACGCCAGAGTGATCCGAATACAAGTAGGTAGGTGCTTAGCCAATCCAATCAAATCAAACCAATCAAATTTTTCTACAACATTTTCCCTTGGCTTACGTTATTTTATGTTGATCAAGATCAAGCGACACGATATAAACAGATATTCAAAAAGACAATAATCAGAGGCGGCTCTAGCATTAATAGCGCCCGTGTGCATCCTATACCCGGCGCCCTCTAATAGGCGCACGGTCAAAATTAAATACTTATTCAACTCCTATTAGCTACCTACACTGTTGTTGTAAATGATGGGCAACGACTGTGAAGGAGTACTAACAATTGGCTCAAAATAGCGCCAAACGTTTTTTTAGTCTTTCGTAACATCGTATAAACAAACAAACCATTCAGGGATGGGCCTTGAAAACTCACAATGACTTCGCGTCTTCTATTCTCGGACTGATCTGTATCACCACAAAGTATGGCACGGCGGCGGCGGCGGCCGGCCACACGGGCTGCGGCGAACATTCGCGAGAATTGTTTTCGAAACCTTGCTCAACGGGGTGTTTCACAGCAGTTCCGTGTAGTATCTCAAAAACAAAGCAAAAGGCTTTAGTTGTCGTATCTGTTAGTAAAAACTGTAGTACAACAACTTCATGGGCTCAAAATATTAATAACTACGTAGGTACCTCATATTTCTTGGTTGGATAAAAACGCCGAATAACACCAAAAAAGCCGTTGGATTAAAAAAGCGGAAGGAAGAAAGTTACTACAAGAAATGCGATCAATTGCGATCTTTCTTGGCGAATTTACAACGAAAGATCTGTTCTTGGCGACAGTGGAAAATTTAGTCAGTCAGACATGACAGAAGGCCTATCTGAAACAGAATACAATGTCGGTATGCAAGCTCGGTGGGTACTTAGTTGGCCGACCGGCTTCCGCTCGCTGCCGACCGGACTCTCATCTGTCTCAGGTGCACTATGTCACCTCGATGACAAGCTCGATGGGTAAAGAAAAGAGACTTGACAACGCTTCCCGCACCTCTGTCCGATGACGCCCGGTCCCTTCTCGCACTCACACCTCCTCGTCACTCTCTCTCTCTCTCTCTCTCTCCTTCAACCTATAGCCAACTACGAATTTAAAAAAAAATTGCCACCTAATGCTGAGTGTAGGTCTCTTCCATTGCACTCCATTCTTTACGGTCTTGGGCATTTGTCATCCAGTCTTTTCCTGCCACTTTGACCAGGTCGTCGGTCCATCTCATCGGTTGCCTGCCCACATTTCTACGACCTGTTCTGGGTCCTCGTCACTGCGCATATCAAAATACACGGTGTCTCAAGTCTCTTTTTTCGTGACGCATTATACTAAGTTGGCCGACTGGCCTCTCACCTGTCTCAAGTGCACCATGTCGGCCTTATTGCCGACGAGCGTGAGCGGTATGTCGGGGTGCAAGCTCTGCTTGGCGCGGCGCACGAAGTTAAAGGACTCCCGGTCCGTGATGGAGTACACCAGGAACAGACCGTCCGCCCACTGAGCCACCTCGCCGCCCGGAAGGTCGTTTATACTCTGCAATCGGGAGAGATAAAAAATACGGTTAAACACTCAGACAAAGAGACCGTGGATGCGATCGCGCGAGGGCGAAAGATCGGACTCGCGCACGAAGGGTTCCGTACAATTATCTATAAAACCGTCAAAAAAATCATGTTTGTTGTATGGGAGCCCCCCTTAAATATTAATTATAATTTAATTATTTATTTTTAAAGTAAATAATATAACTCTATATTGGGAATATATCAAGAGTCTACCTAATGCCGTTATCGATAACGAGCAAAAAAAACACGTTTGTTGTATGGGAGCCCCCCTTAAATATTTATTTTATTTTAATTTAATTATTTATTTTTAAATTTAATACATAATTAAATATTCTTTGAACATTTCAAGCGTCAACCTGTTGCCATTATAGAGCAAAAAGGAGCAAATAAATCACGTTTGTGGTATGGGAGCCCCCTTAAATATTAATTTTATTCTTTTTTTACTATTTGTTGATATAGCGGCAACAGAAATACATCATTTGTGATAATTTCGACTGTCTAACTATCACGGTTCAAGAGATACAGCCTTGGTGACAGACGGACAGACAGACAGACAGACAGACGGACCGATGGACAGCGGTGTCTTAGTAATAGGGTCCCGTTTGGCACCCTTCGGGTACGGAACCCTAAAAAGTTATAAACGTGTTTTGTGCAGAACAAATTCCGGCGTGCTACGCGGTTTCGTAGCACCGTAGCACCCGTAGCACTCGTAGCACTGACCTTAAATTCGTAGAGAGACAAAAAATGAATATGAATCATTTTAGGAAAACTTCGGGAGAGAGAAAAAATAGGGTGGTTTCGGCTGTGGTTGTGTGGTGGCTGTTTGTTTTATTTGTAGGTGGTGGTTCAATCACTTGGACCTAGGTCTAGGTCACTAACCTTTGCACATGTGTCTAGAATCTCGAATAGGATCGGCTCGCCGTCAAGGAGGACTTCGTGTTTGTACTTGTTATCTGCAAAAAAAAACTAACGTTAGCTATTATGTGTGAACTCTTGGTTACGTTACGGACGACTTTCCAAAGAAAGTGTTAAGTTAAAAAAAAAGGACAGAAACTTGCCGGCCCAACAGATTAGCAAAAAAATTACTCAAAATTAATAATCTTGGTGTGGAAATGCCAGTTGAGTGTTGAAGTTGGGTCTATTGGGGTATGTAGGTGTATGTGAAAAGAAGGAATTTTCTCTACCTTGTTTGTGGTCGTATTCTCCGATGTATCGCTTTGTTAGGAAACGGACTGTCAATGCTGAAAATAGAAAAGACAATATTTACAGGCCGCCTCACTTCTTGAGCAGTACCTTGAGAGTAAGGAATGGCCCGTTTTCAACTGAAACTTAAAAGCTGATTTCAAAGCTCTTGGTAGATTGCGCTCATAGGCTTGGTCATACAAGAACCGGGATGTGGCTGTAAAATTTCGCTTACACAGATTAATAATATCTTAAGAAAAAGCGAAATTTGACAGCCGTGAAAACGGCTCATTAATCGTACGTTGAACCGGTTTAGTGCCAGACATCAGGCTATTATTTATGAAATGAAACTCCATTGTCGTTTCTTAAAATAGATGATTGACTGCTTAGACAATAGAACTCACACAGTTGCATTGCATCCACTTCAGTTACGACCTCAGCCCGGAGGGAAAGAAAGTTAAATTGGAAATAGTAAGCTCTATGATGTGTTGAACTATAAATTACTTATACCCTGAAACTTTACTTATTTATTTTCTTACTATAAATAGATAGATTAGCTTTGATATAAAAACGTACAAAACAATATTGGTGCATCAAAATTTAGGTGCCGACCTGCGGGGGTAGCATGACTTTTATCGAGGCGGATTTATCTAACAAAATGGCGGTTTATCAGCATTTTTGACGTGTGTAGTGGGTTATATATCGTCGAAAGCGATATATAACCCACTATAGACGTCAAAAATGCTGATAAACCGCCATTTTGTTGGATAAATCCGCCTCGATAAAAGTCATGCTACGGGGACTGTTTACCTAAGCGCCCTTCGGAATTTTAATGCGAAATAAAAAATACCCCTGATATTTTAGCTTCAAATAAATATAACTCATAAACGGCTGAATTAATTTTGATAAAGCATATCTAAAAACACTCGCCAGAAAACCAGCTTTCAAATAAAAATAAATCGCATCCAAATCGCTTCACCTATTTAAGAGCTATCCTGCCACAGACAGACAGACACACCCTCGCAAACATAGCGGTCAAACTTGTAACACCGCTCTTTTTGTATCGGGGGCTAAAAAGAAAATAAGCGTAAATTCCATAAAACCGAAATAAAAAAAACGCGCTTTTATGCGAAAGTAAAGTAAGGAAAGTACTTGTGCCAATTTTCTATACAAAACTGTGAATGCAAATTGAGCATAAGCATCTTTATTATAGAACAAATTGAACAAGGTAATTTGTGCATCAAAAATTAAGAAGTTTTTTTTTTTGTTTAATGCGTCACTAAAACTATCTTCCCTGAGTAGTATCGGGTGTCTGTCACTAGCTGAAACCACACCCTGTATAGATAGACAGAAGATTAGACCGGAAGTTCCTGTGTCTGAACTCTGGACGATTATAATAATTTTATTGTGGTCGTCCCTCATTGCCATACAGTATTATAGGTGCTTAAGGAATCGCAAACGGAGCACGTGAGACTGATATTTGAAACAAATGTAAGCGCTCTATGTATAAAATATTTTTTTGTCTATCCCTCTACTCGTCACCAAATGTTACATACAAACCAAGTAGCCACGACCCAGCGCAAATGTCTAGATTAAAAGTGACCTAGACATTGTAGGTGTAGCTCAGCACTCACCGGAGCAATGACTGAGCAAAGTTGGCACGCTCTGGGGATATCAGAATAGAGTACTTTGATAACGGCGGCGATGCCCGAAACACCTGCCCCAATTCTTTTCATCCTGTCTCACTGCTCTAGGAGATAAAAAAAACAGATTTTCGTCACGAAAACAAATTCACGCGAATAAAATCCTGCAAAGTGGGAGTCTGACTCACGCTCCGAGGGTCCGAACCAGATTTAAAAATGGCGGTGCGGAACCCTCAGTGCGCGAGCCCGACTCACACTTTGCAGGATTTTATTCGCGTGAATTTGTTTTCGTGACGAAAATCATGATGTGCAGAAAGAAGGTACATACCTACCTATCCCGGAGGTGCCAAATCCTATAATGAACCTTAGCTTAATTAGGTCACATTGCTACGTTTAGAACGCGTTTAATGGGTCTTTCATGAAATTGCTATAAATAACCTGAGTCCTTATAGCCAAACGTTATATCAATGCATTTCATATCTGAATTCATGGAAAGATATTGGTTTAGTTAGATTCCTTTTTCCATCCTACTACAACTAATAGTAGTTAGCCTAGCCTCAGTGTTGTATGGAAGAAATCGATGTTACTAGCGACAGATTTCCGTTTCTTGGTATCCAAGAAAGGTACCTACCACTAATCTGTCAACATATTCAATCGTGTTTAGAAGAAATTAAAATAGTAGGTAAGTACACACGACATCACGTCAAGGTGTACACTTTTGTTGTAAAGTCGCCCTTAACGTAACCGAGTAGAGTGCTAGCGTATAAGCGTCGACGTGCTTTGTACCTAGATATAAGACTAGTAATAATAAATTGTGATAGTTGTTACAAGGTTCATACTACAATAACAACCGCCAACGCTCTTTTATTATTATGATGTTTTCTAAATCCGTTCGGATTACCTATAATAACTACGTAAGTATAATGCAATCGGGTTAGATAGGAGAATTGAACCAAATGACAGCGAATTGTAATTTATTGAACGTTTCTTATACTTTAAAAGTTTTCATTTGTACACACGACAGCACGCAGACGCTTACACTTTCGTTGCAAAGTCACCCGTAACGTAACTGAATAGAGTGGATGCGCGTTTCAGCGCTGCCTGCGCGGCGCGCTTTCGTGCCCATTAACTCTACCACCTTACATCCTCTCCTGTTGGGTTAGTATTAAAGGTTGGCGTAGAGCCGGGTTCGCTGGGTAGAGCGTATCTATGGGTTTATAACTCTATATCTATCCCACTCTACGTCAAACAAAAGAGTGATATGAGTATAGTTGTATGTATGTAACCCCCTTATGTACAGGTAGCGTCAAATGTTTTAAAAAGATAGTGCAGATAGATTAAAAAAAGTTATTGAGGACAATAACTATTGGATTGAGATTATTTTTCATTGACTGTGCACCGGTTTTTTTGTAATGTCCGTTAAAATAATTGTATAGAAAACCATTTAAAATATAACGGGTGCAAAATCCGCAAAGAATACTTTCAATCTTTAAGTTTAATCAGTTTTTCCGATTTTTATAGTATCTCACTCAACTATAGTTCAGCTCAGCGTCAGTCTTAGATCCCTCGTGGATATTAGACATTTTGCTCGCGATTGTACACACTTGCGCAGAAATCCCCACCAGTTTCGTCGAGCGCTCATAACTCGTGAGTCTCGTGACGCTACCTGTACTGCCTAACCCAGCCGTATGCTACGCTTGCTGCTCCTATTTTTTTTTTGTACGGAATAAAATGAGCTTGCTTTCATTAAAGTCGTACAACAAACGTTGTTGGAAATCACATTGAAGTATTTAAAAATTTTACTGTCACCGACACGCTATGATGCTCCTCTTTTTTCGATTGCAGCTTTTATGAGCTAGTTGAGCTACGGGATTTCCTCGAGCCGTCGACCATACCTACCTTCGCTTGTTTGAAGTGCACATTTATAAGGAACGACGTGATGTTATTAGATTTCTATTCCGATCCCTGAAATCGATTCCATTGTGTAATCGAGGAGAGCTAATGGTTCGGTGGAAAATAACAGAATTTAAACCGGCCAAGTGAGAGTCGGGCTTACGCACTGAGGGTTCCGTAACGACATGCATACGATTTAAAAATTCTTGTTATACGGACTTTCGATGCATGTTTTTTATTTTTGATTTTGTTAATAATCTTACTAAGTTTGATGCCTGTAAGTAGGTACCTATGTATCATGTATGTATGTATGTATACCATTTTTGCGTATAAAGTATGAAAAAACATTATATGGGGACCCCCTTATTTTTTATTATTATTTAATTTTTACCATTTGTTGTGTCCATAATTATTTTAATTTTAACCGGATACCTATTACGGTCCCAAAGATCTGTATCTTTGGAACCGTAATAGGTATCCTTTGACGGTAGGCCAGACAGACAGACGGGCAGATTGATAGACAGCGGAGGCAGAGTAATAGGGTCCCGTTTGGCACCCTTCGGGTACGCAACCCTCAAAAAGATGCGGACCGACAATACTAGGCACTGTGCGATGCATTCTGCTTGAAGACTCACTACGTATCACTATACGAGCGGTGTTTTGACTGTTTCGGCTGTTGTGTTGCTGAGCCCTAAAATCTATATCCGGTCCTGCAGCTGATTTATAGACCGTAGGTAGTGCAGAGAGAACTACGAGAGCTCCACGCGGACGCTGCCAGAGCTAATGATTCCATCTGCAATCCCATTCAACTCCATCCCACTCGTTCCTATTCGCGTTGCACGAATTTGGTAGAAAATATATTAGTAAACATATAGAGTTGAGACTGGCGCTTCGAGGTTTGAGCTAGGTACTTGTGCTATGAATTTGAAACCAAATAAATCTTTCATTTCATCAGTCTACGCATCACTAACGGGCGCCGTTGAATAGTCCTGTCGCTGGTCCTTACCCTATTGAACTGTACCTACCTACCTACGTAATAGGAGTGTTTTTCGTTTATATCCTAATTCCTAGCACAAAAAGTGATAAAATGGCGTAAAAAATTAGTGGATATTAGTATAGGAAGGTGAGATATTTCCTACTCCAGAGACTACAAAAACTCGTTTTGTCGTTAACTGCGTGGCCTGTGTCATGTAATAGCAGCCATGTAAACAAGAACGCGCGCGACATTTTGCTATATACAGGGTGTTACAGAAAGGTCCTGTCATACCGAAAAAAGTACTAGGACTAAGCGCGAAACCTAAAAAACCTATCAACTACTCCATACATTTGGTGCAGTAGATATCGACTTTTAGTATGGAACAGCTGATATTGATGAGTTTAACAACCCTCTTAAGTATGACAGGATCTTTCTTTAACACCCTGTATACCTATAGCGAAATGTCGCGCGCGTTCTTGTTTACATGGCTACTATTATTACATGACACAGGCCACGCGGTCAACGAGGTTATTTTAAAATGGTTTCTGAGGTGTTTCTGTTCTGATAATGTCTCGGTCATTTAAATTGGGAAAATGGGTGATTGCATAGTTTTACCAGCGAACTGGAATACTCTGCTCGCCGATAGTTACCTATCGGCGAGCAAAGGCTTTTGGTTCACCTCCTAAATTTGCTACATGGTATCTTCTCGGGTGGCCTTCTCCTTGGTTCGTCGAAAATAAATGTCCGTTCAAACCGTCTAGTGCTAATGGTCTGCTAATGCTAAATATCGCGGCGCATAAACGTCCGTCCGTCTGTCTGTCCGTAATTACTTGTTGATATATTTCTCGTTCTACGGTTTTGGACAATTTTGAATTATCTGAATGAAAAGGTCTTTATTTAAAAATAGTGAGTCACATTGGTGACTAAAAAAAACTGGCCAAGTGCGAGTCGGACTCGCGCACTGAGGGTTTCGTACCGCCATACCCGCGTCTGACTGTCCCTCGAACTACATGAGCAACCTTTGATGCGGTTTTAACTATCATTCAGATAATTTCTTTTCTTCCCCATAGGTATAATAAGTCGGTACCTATGTTTTATAATTACAGAATGTGTAAATCCGAGCGAAGCGGAGCGGGTTGCTAGTTTACGATACCTACGTATAAAAACACGTTTGTTGTTAGGGGACCCCCTTATACAGGGTGCCCTATTAAAGTGGTCTAAATGTATTTTTTGCTATCTGGCATCGCATCTGATCAAAACGTTTATACCAAAATGTATGGTTTACGAGCTATATTCTAAAACCACCATGGTGTAAAAACCATCTTATCGAATTGAATGAAAGGCATTATTAGTTAGGTAAGTGATCTAGCTAGCATGCAATGACCCAAACTTGCATTTATCCCTATGACAGCCTGCTTTCTTTAGGATATTTCAATCGTAACTTTCGATTTTAATAAAATCACTATGAAAGAAAAAAGGAAGCTGGCGTCTTTTGGTTGCGGAGGCCAAGATCCACTTTGGGTCGCTGAGCCAGCCAGAATGAATGAATGAATGGACAAAAAGTACAACAGGTCCACTAAAAATGGCCCACTCTGTTTTTTTTTTTGGGAAATTCACTAATAACACATATTCTGTTAAAGTTTTAACTGGATACCTATTACGGTTCCAAAGATATGCCATTCCTGTAAACTCGCAATGGACATTAAAAATACTTCCGATATTTTAGCTTCAAATTAGCATATAGCATATCTCATAAACAGCTGAACCGATTTTGATATAACATAATAATATCTAAGAACACTTTTTACACTTAAACTTTCGTAAGCACTGCACATTTTGTATTTCGTAAACGGTTAAACTTACTTACTTACTCTAAGAACACTCGCTAGAAAACCTAGTTTAAAATAATAAAATAAAAGTTAAAAAAGACATGGTATATATTTAATCTAAGTTATATGGTATGTAGAGCTTTGTGAGAGCCTTGCATCAAGAAGACTGTATATTTCCTCACACTCAATCGTATGTAATAAATAACCAAATAGGTAACCTAACACAATAAAGCCATGATTACTTGTTTTGTTTATCATTAGTCATTACTAGTTAGGTACGGTCGGCCACAATCTCAGTCTCAGTCTCAGATACCCCATGGGAGCTCTTATCGCGCGCGGCATAAGGGCGCCAATCGAACAAAAAGGGGTATCTGAGACTGTGGCCGACTGTACATCTTAGGATTCTAGGTATAGGTATTCATTTGAAGGGTTTAGTTAAATTAGTACCGTAGGTACCTAACAGGTATTGAAACGTTCTAAAACAAACCGAATATTAAAAAAATTGGCTCAGTGAAAGCAACAACAATCGCATGTGTAGCGGAGCAGAAAAAGCACTCACCGCTCTTCCCGACAGAGGGCGCTCCGACCACGGCTACTTTGACTTCGGACAGCGAAGACTTCTTCCGTCTGATGCCGCGCGTTGTCATGGCGGCAGGCACATGCTCCCTCAAGCTTGCCTGAAGCGCGAACCGACGGGAGCTCGCGATAACGCGCCGCACGCGCGTTCACTCGCAACAAACGCGCGCTAAAAATACCGCTACGAAGACAGCTCTGCTCTGACACCGCTCCCGTGTTAATGGGTCAAGATCTGGCCAAGATCAGAGAGTGGCGTGTTTACGTCGCTTCCGGCGCCCGTGTCGCGATTGTGCTGCACTGTGACTCTGTAGGCCTAGCATGGAGGGCATGTCTGCGCCGATCTATACAGGTATTACAGAAAGGTCCTGTCATACCGAAGTAACAGTTCCCTGTACAAGCGTGGGAACTCGGCGATGGCCAAGCGGGTGACACTGTTTTCTATAGCTGTTTCACCCAGAGCGAGACGGGGCGCGAGAAAAGTGAGAGGCAATGCGGCTGTATGAGTCTACGTGTGTTCGTGTCCTTTCGCGAGTATGTAAAAGTTTTTTAGTTGTAGTTGTAATAGATCTATTTTCCCAATATTTTTTTTGTAGTTCAATGCCATTTCTACATTTTATTAGCTATTTAAAAATCTTCTTTTTCTGACAAGTACAATACATTATTGATGTTCCCAAGGTAGTTAGACTCCAATAGACAGTGTAATAATGTAAGTAAATAACAGCTGAAAGTAACCCCCTTTTCGGCGCGAAAAACGCATCGCTTATATTCTTTCAGGCTATTTTCTCTAATCAATACGAGCAACTTTTACTATGCGACCATCTTTGAAATCTCGACTGCTCCATGGTACAGTCGGCCACACGCCAAGATACCCCTTTTTGTTCGATTGGCGCCCTTATGCCGCGTGTGGTAAGATCTGCCATGGGGTATCTGTGACTGTGGCCGACCGTACATTTACAGTAGATATCCAAATTTTAGTTTGGAACAGCTGATATTTTTTTCGAGATTTTGTAATCGGTCCCATAGCTTAAAGTTCGGGAGTCTTGTCTTCGGTATGACAGGACCTTTCTGTAATAGCCTGTAGGTATAGGTATTATCTTTAATGTGGCTCTATGTAGGTACGTACTGTAGATTAAAAAAATTTTAGAAGCATCGTGCTCGATATGGTCGGTCACGCTAATCTTGCTAAGCATGTTGGACGCGACGCCCGGACCAGCAGCGTAGACTACCTACTTGTTATAAGCAGTTTACCCTTATAATAACTTACGTAGGCATGACAGGTGTTTATCAAGGTAGACGGTACCTTAGGTAAGGTTGTTATGAGTTGTTAGCTGGTAGGTATTGGCGTCATTTGCAAAGTGACGTTACAGCATAATAACAAGAGAAAAAAAACTCGTAATTCGGGAGTCTCGCATTGGCGTGCGGAATGCCTGGCCGTCGTCCAGGGTTCGACACTCGACTCCAGAGTGAATTGTCTGAGCGTCTCCCCTTGCAACATTGAATGCCAGAAGCCGAGTTCTATTTCAAATACGGAGTCGTTTTCAATGGCAATGGGACGGGAATGTGGCTTCCTAGCAGATTTTACGCATCAGTGAATATCTTACGTAGAGTAGGTAAAGATGCGTCATCTCCACATTATTAGGTTGACCTTTCATTCAACCAATAGATAAGTATTTCGTGGTAGGTATCTGTAGAGCAAAAGGGATTATTTTATAGGTTGTAGGTATGTGCTAGCTTATGCCAATAATACCTACATATTTAATCCCAAAGGAAACAGGTATAAAAGTAACTCCCGGAAATCACGGCTAAGCCGGACGGATATAGGATGTGATATAAAGTTCCAAGAGGTAGTCACAAACACGTAGGAAGGTAGTTTCTATTCCTATCGTACCTAGGTCTTATACCTTCCTAGCTATTAGTTGCCATTCGTGGAAGCGAACTACCAAGCAGCCCCCAGTTCTATTATTAATGCTGCCCTACACAACACATCACAGAATAGGTGCAGAAGTTTTATAACATCATCATCACACGGTACCTAGGTAGGTACGAGTATATTTTATAATCATCTCTCTGCTCTCTGCTTTTCTGTTCCATTGTTAAGTAGGTACTGCGGTACCACAAATGGTTCGCGCTTCGAATGCCACCTCTCTCTCGTCGAGTTCAGAAATATTTTAAAGATAAATCTGCCGCTGGACACCCTGTATGTATGTACAGTCACGAGTGCACGGGTCGACTGTACTTGCTGCAGTTCTAAGAAAGTAGGTACCTAGGTACTTTCATTCAATGCGAGCTAAGTACTTACTTTTGTTCAATGTAGCGCCAACGCAGAAATCGCGAAAGAAACGATGATAAACATACTTACCGCATAAAAATTTTAAGTTATTTTTGGTACTACGCACGGTAGTTGAAATCAGCGAATAAAATAAAACAAAATATTTGGCGCTCTATTCATAAGACCTTCTGTATTTAGAAAAAGGTCTGAAAAGTCAGAAACCCACATTTTATACCTTATTGTTTAAAATTTGTTTAGGAAGTCCTATTGACTGTGAATGCCGGAAATAAAAATACGGGTTGTTCCTAAAAACTTCACACGATTTGTTCGACATGAAAAAAAGTAAAATAGATAGTAATAGGTAAGTATTAATAATTAGATTTATAAACTTTTTTTACTTTTGATAATATTTTGAAGTTCAATGTAAGTAAATAATTTAAAATCAGCGAATAAAATAAAACAAAATATTTGGCGCTCTATTCATAAGACCTTCAGGAAAGAAACCCACATTTTATACCTTATTATGTTTAAAATAAGAGCTAGTTTAGGAAGTCCTATTGACTGTGAATGCCGGAAATAAAAATATGGGTTGTTCCTAAAAACTGCACACGAGGTGTTCGACGTGAAAAAAAGTAAAATAGATAGTAATAGGTAAGTATTAATAAATTGATTTAAAAACTTTTTTTACTTTTGATAATATTTTGAAGTTCAATGTAAGTAAGTAAATAATTTATTTATGGCCTATTCAATAGAACCTTTTGAGTTAAAGTTTTGAGTTTTTTTATGTACCTACCTTACCTATAAATTATCCTTTTTAGTAAACTTCTACAAATAACATGGATAATTTACGAAATAAAAATAATGTTACGATGTTAATCAAATTCATCATGATAATGTTAGGAATAGCCCAAAATGTCAAGGCCCTGAATCATTGAATGAATGGTAGGTAGGATCTCTAAATGCTTGGCGTGGGCGATATTGAACGCATTCGTTAGATTACTCGCGTGTTAGGTATGTTTTCTTATGGGTTTTTAAAGCGGTTCGAGTTATGTGAGGTCTTTTGCATTATAATTATCCACGTAGACATAACTTTTCTCTATTATAAGATAGGTAAGAAATAAATAATTAACGAAGCAAATAGATACGGTCGGCTAACAGTCACAGATACCCCATAGCTCTTACCACCCACGGTATAAGGGCGCCAATCGGACAAAAAAGGGGTATCCTAGCGTGTGGCCGATTGTAGGTACCTAGGTAAGAAATGGGCGGGAATGCCCAATGATGGACCACATCATACTAGGAACAGACCACCAAGAAAGATGACGTGGGCACATTAAGTTAGTATACCAACCTTTGGTTTTGTATCGAACATTATTGTTTTTTACTAGCTTATATAACAAACTGAATGATACATATATTCGAATCGAAACAAATTGGATCCACTGAGGAGCGGTTACATAGGTAGCTATATACCTACATGGGTACTATGTAATGTCGTTTGTAAACAGCTAGAAGAAATACCCCATGGCAGCTTTTACCGCACGCGGCATAAGAGCGCTAATCAAACAAAAAGGGGTATCTGAGCGTGTGGCCGACTGTAGGTACATACGTTTGCTGTTTAAGACGACGTACGTCTCACAACTAGCGCCGCCAATGGAAAAAAAAACATTTCTTTTTTTTGGATGCGTTTTTAGCAAAAAACGCTCCTGCGATTTCTCAACGCGAGGCTTGACTATTTTTAGGACCTAGAACTTAAGAATGCAATCGATTCTCGCCAAAAGTGGCCACTTTTGGCGAAATCGATTGCATTCGTAGGAAATCCAAACCTTAGGTCCTAAAAATAGTTAAGCCTCGCGTCGAGAAATCGCAGGAGCGTTTTTTGCTAAAAACGCATCCAAAAAAATGATATGATTTTTTTTCCATTGGCGGCGCTAGTTGTGAGACGTACGTCGTCTTAAGAAAGTTTTTGTTATATCTCTGACAAAATAATGAGATGTAGGTATGCTATGCTACCAGCCGACAGGGGATTCAGAAAACTGGGCAAGAACGTAGTTTTCACAAGACAGCGCGTCGCGCTAGCACTCTTCTCGGTTACGTTACTTACGCGTGATTTTACAACAAAAGTGTACACGTCCATGCTAAGTTTCAGACCTTCTACCGGATGCACGGATGGGACGACGAACGATGCATGCATGGACCAAGAGAGAGAATCCGTCGTTTACGACCGGAAGGTACTAAGCTACCTATTATATCATTTAGGTACCTACTGACAAACGAATTAAAACGGCCGCATGTTTCGAATATTACGAATTTATTGAGAAACTATTCAACATACGCACGTACTTACAACCATTGGTATTTAACATCGCAACCAATTTATTTATTGCCAACAATACAATAAGAGACATCTCGACCCAAAGGGTGATACACTGAGGATGAAACACAGTTAGGTACCTACGGTTAGTAACACCTTGGAATACTCCATGGTAGCTCTTATCGAGCACGGAATAAGTGCTTTAATCGAATAAACAGGGTATCCTACAGTGTCGCTGACCTTACACACTAGCATTATAGTACTGTGCAAGTTACACAGTTAGTGGCTTCGAAGACAAAGGTAAGTATTGCATTGTACAATCTGACAACTGCTACAGAGCTAGGTAGAGTGATGAATCCCGTTGTTCTTGGGGAAATCGTACAATAATCATAAGATTAACTTTCATTAAGGCGCTGGGCATAGTGAATCGCCCGCGCGCAAAAAAAATGCACAAAATCGATTCCTGTATCAAATACACTAAAAAAATCGAAAATGTTCACATATCAAACCCTAGAATTAGGTGAGAGCTATCTAAAACAGCCAGTTTTGTGTTGATACCCTTAACAGATTGTAAGATATTTTGTGTGAAAAAAAGTGCGCTGCCTATTTTTTTTAATAAAAAATATCTTCAAAACGTTTACGAATCTCAACACAAAACTGGCTATGTTAGATAGGTCTCACCTAATTCTAGGGTTTGATATGTGAAAATTTTCGATTTGTTTAGTGTATTTGATACAGGAATCGATTTTGTGCATTTTTCATTGCGCGCGGGCGATTCACTATGCCCAGCGCCTTAATACAAGAGATATTCACCAAGATCACGGGAACATTAATGAGATGTTTCATTCATGGTGTATTTATGATTCCACCAACCCTTTAAGTTTGATATGTTAGAGTTCATGCTAAAATAATTTAAAAAAACCAGAGGTCGGAAAATCCATAATAATTACTTACGTCATCGTCAGAGCAAAAGTTCAGAATACACTAGAACACAACAATTTATTTTAATTAAGATTGCCCACTGCATCAGCTGACTTAGGTACCCACTACATAGCACATTTCCACAGTTATACAAGGTGTTACAAAAGATGCTAACTCTTTTTATAGGGTAATAGCACCCGGTGATAGGGATCACAACCAAAATATTTTTTTTTGCTCTATGACGTTCCGTTGATTTTTAAATTAATAAAATGTGAACAATGTGGCGGGAGAAAAGTATTTTTTAAATATTGTTTTCATTGACTTTCACAATGTTTTAACAACTCAAAGCTATGCAAATGCACCTACACCCACAAACATATTTTTAAATTTGAGCTAATACCAAAAACAAAAAAGTTATAATTTTTTTTTCAATTTTGAGGATATAAAATAAAAATTGTTTTTGTCAACTTATTTTTTACAGAATTTACATACTGTTGACAAGTAGGTTACACCCTGTAAAAAGAGTTAGGATATTTTGTAACACGTTGTACATAGGGTTTCATAAAAAGAAAAAAGTAATATACATAGGGTAATTAATTACTTACTCACGTAGATAAATCTAATAACCTAAGTAAGTAAACATACAGGGTGGCCCAAACATATTTGAAACTATGCACCATAGCAACTTTTATTCAGCTCTCAAATATATTTCCAACGACGTATTACATAAAGCTATTGGATGTTTGATCCAAAGTCCATACATCTAATAGTCTAATAATCACCTTTCTCCTACGAGTAACTGTGATCGCGAAATATTCGAATGAAAGACCCACTAAGTGATAGATTTTTACAAATTTTCGTGCTATCCTGAAGGATAAGGCTTCGAGGAAGTTATTGAAACCATTAAAATTCTTCAAACCCCTACTTAATTTTTACCCCATACTTACCAAAAGAGTGTTTTTTTAATTTTTTATTTACTTTGTATCAAAATTGCGGTATCTTCTAAAAGTTCATAGCTCATTATTTTTTGGCTGAACATTCATGGGGGTGATTCGGGTAGCCTCAGATATCTACATTTTCTCGCTTGACGTCTATGTTTGGGCCACCCTGAATAAGTAGGTAAATATTTACACAAAGTAACTCTTACAAAGTAAAATTAATCTTTACAAGATATCATAATAAATTCAATGAAAACAACCTTTAAGTATTTACATTCCAAATTATATTGATTAAATTAATATGGAAAATAGTACAGACTTGAAAAAAAAAAACTTTTCAATAACCAGTATCCAGCCAGTATCAGATTTACATCACCGATATTTCGTTATTATATTAGGGCGCTTGTCCACCACAACGACATCGTCAATGTTAACGAGAACAGAATTATTTCAGAAAAATAATGAACCCTTGCATGAACGCGGAACGCGACGCTGGCGGAAAGTGACGGGGCCGCCAAAATTCGACGTGACGTGCCGTGGGCAAGCGGCCATGTCCAATTCTTACTTAATTAAGTCTGTGAAGTGAGCTGCGAGAGCGGGTTTGTGCAAGTACAGTCAAGGCGATAATGTAAAGGAATTGTTTAAGAAAACTTTAAACTAAAACTAAACTTTAAATGTTTTGTATTAAAAGTGGACATACACCTTCTATAAAAACTTCCTTACTTGTAGATGGTCTTCCTCGGAAGAGATCTCGCTATCTTCTTCACTTGAATCTAATTCAGAGTCAGTGTCAGATTAATTTTCAGTGACGTGAATATTTATTTCATCCGTTAATTCAATAAAACTTAACGTAACGATAACAGAAACAGACAATGAGTAGCAATAAAAAAAACTTAACGCAAGAATAACAAAACAAGGACACCGAACTCCGAAGAAATATAAGCTCGGCTATACTTTGACAGAACGCCCCGCTGGCAACCCATGTGCATCGCGACTTGTGACTAGTTTCACCGACTTTAACAGGTTTGATTTGGACTATACTTCGGCGCCGTTCTCTTTGACGGTGCGGTAGACAAGCGCCCTCGATTCCCATACAAATGTATTTTACCAAATGTGTTGAAATTTTAGATAATTAAACACTGAAATTACATGTCTGCATCAATTCACCTTTCTATATGCGCGTTATTAAATTTATTTTACGTAAATAAAAAAATATATACATGATAAATTATAGGTACTTAACTTTTTTTAACATGTTTGGAAATAAAATATTTGTACGGAAATTGGGTACGCAAAGTTTTTTGTTCGAAAGTCCGTTATTGGCTTAAACTTATCTTTAGACAATATTGAGAAACTAATTTAAATATTTTTTTTTTTGGGTCCAGTAGTTTTGTTTTTATGCGCTAAAATGTTTTGTTCCTATGACCGCCAACAGTATGCAGACCGTCGCGTGAAGGTTATAAAACCGTATCTTTGAAACGTTGTAAAATCCAAACTACTGAACCAAAATAAAAAAAAATGAAATTAGTTTCTCAATATTGTCTAAAGATAAGATTAAGCCAATAACGGACTTTTGAACAAAAAACTTTGCGTAACGAATTGTCCCACCTGAAATGGGCGAAAGCGTAGTTTAGACCGAATTTAAAACTGATACTGGTAAGCAGCGCGGCTTTGATTCCGGCATTGATTTCGTAATGTATCTTTATAGATACGGCTCTTAGATACTATTCCGTGGAAAAAGTTTATTTCTAATAATCACATTATAGTATTATGATGATACATTTTAACAAGAAACAGTCTTAAGAAGTTATTAAACACCAAGCAACACCCTCAACGAAGTTACCAGCTCAGGTGCTAGGTCGGTGGCAGTTCCACCGCTACTACAGAGTTTTTGTCTATTTTTGATAACACGATATTTTGATACTTCAGATTTTTTTTATGAAATAATAATTTTAAGAAAAAAATAAAAAAAGCTAATATGTATCATCATAAGGAAGTCATTTACGAAATTTAAGAATTGTATATTCTAATTTACATTATGGTCAGACACGCCACAGGTTTGGATTTGCCCCTCGGTTAAGCCACGAAATGGCTAAATAGAAACAAACAAACAAACCCCTACTTACTTCTCGATAAATTCACAGTACATTGAGTATTTCGGAAAGTTGAAATATGTAACCGCGACGCAATCAAATCTCTGCCGGATGATACTAAACATATTTGAAATATATAGGAGTATATAGTATAGGAAATTTCTGTACCTTCCGAAATTACTCAACGTATTGGATATTAAAAGACCAACGACAAAGTCGAAAGCCACACATTATGAACATTTTTTTTTAGAGAGAGCCGCGCGCGGTGGCTACAGTCTCCAGTGACGTTGCAGTTTACAAAGAGTTTTTTTTTCCAAAATCTGTAAATGCAGTTCATAATAATTTCATCAGTATCTCAAAAAGTTATGGATTTCTCCCACGAACGTTTCCCTATAACTATAACGTTTAAGGTACCTGCCCTTACTGGCCCGTTTTCAAAATCCATTCTGTATAGCGTCAAAAGCGTATGTGCAGCGTACAAAGGGCGACGCGCCCGATGGTTACAGTTCAACAGTGACGTTGCAGCGTACAACGGGCACCGCGCGCGGCGGCTACAGTTTAACAGTGACGTTGCAGCGTACAACGAGCACCGCGCGCGGCGGCTACAGTTTAACAGTGACGTTGCAGCGTACAACGAGCGTCGCGCCCGGTGATTACAGTTCAACAGTGACATTGCAGCGTACAACGAGCGTCGCGCCCGGAGGTTACAGTTCAACAGTAACGTTGCAGCATACAACCAGCGCCGTGCGCGGTGGCTACAGTTTAACAGTGACATTGCAGCGTACAACGAGCGTCGCGCCCGGTGGTTACAGTTCAACAGTGACGTTGCAGCGTACAACGAGCGCCGTGCGCGGTAGCTACAATTTAACAGTGACGTTGCAGGGTACAACAATCCCGCGCGCGGTGGTTACAGTTCAACCGTGACGTTGCAGCGTACAACGAGCGACGCGCGCGATGGCTACAGTGATGTTGCAGCGTACTACGAACGGTTTAATGACTACACTTCATTGAACATACATAACATAATGATGAGACGAGCTCGCGCGGTGGCAAGGCTAGACCTGCACCGGAGCACACGCGGGCTCGTCGGCTGAGGATTAGTCGCTATTGTAGCTGGTATCCATGAGCGGCTGCTGGTCTTCCCGCTTGCGCTCGCCGCCTCCGCGTTGCACCTTCGACACGCCTTCTAGCACGCCGATCTCTGATAAGCTGCGGGGAGACAGTTCACTTGTGAATATAACTACAAATTTAAAATGTTTAAATCCCTCCGACGTTTTAGCTTCAAATTAGCATATCTCATAGACGGCTGAACAGATTTTGATAAAACATATCTAGGAACAGGCGCTGCCTGCTTTACAAAAAAAACCGCATCCAAATTCAAAGTCAGTCAGCTCGGTAAGTCAGTCAGTGCGCAGCCTGGGGTATAGTAGGGCTCACACAGTACGCAGCCGGGGTATAGTAGGGCTCACACAGCACGCAGCCTAGGGTGTAGTAGGGCTCACTAAGTACGCAACCTGGGGTACAGTAGGGCTGACACAGTAACAGCCTGGGGTACAGTAGGGCTCTCACATTACGCAGCCTGGGGTACAGTAGGGCTCTCACAGTACGCAGCCTGGGGTACAGTAGGGCTCACACAGTACGCGGCCTGGGGAACAGTAGGGCTCACACTCACACTTCAGACGGCACGTCATCGAGCTGGTTCGGCGTGAAGTAGGGATTGGCGGCGGCCGGCCGGAACTTGTAGCCCGTCATCACAAAGAACACGAATGTCGCCATCTCGCGGAACATCTCGTCGATCCACGAGTACTGGAAGGGGACCGTGATCTGCGGACGGGGTCAGAGGGTTAGAAATAGAAAAAATAAAATTAAAAACTATTTATTAGCGATATTTACAAATAATTTAGGTTCGAAATGGGTTAGTGGCGGTATTTTGATAAAACATATCTGAGAACGCTAGAAATCCTGCTTTCAAGAAAAAAAAACGCATCCAAATCGGTGCACCCGTTTAAGATCTACTGTGCCACAGACAGACATAAAGCTGTCAAACTCTTATAACACCCCTCTTTTTGGTCTTGGTTTAAAAACCAAGCGTACCGACTTAATTTTTGACTAGTTCGTGATCACGAGTCACTTGGTATGCTTGTCCACCAAAGAAGAGTCAAGGTTTGTGACGTAATTCGCATGCGAGTTCGACACGTGTGAATCTAATAAAGCAATGAAACGCATCGTTTCCCGGACTCGTAAAAGATACAGACTTGCCTAGCTCGTATCTCTAGGGGTTTATGGATTAAACTCCAAGTACCCACTGAGTGTTAAAATGAAACGAATGTTGGTTTGATATGTATGTTCAGGAAAACGTCGAATTATAAATAAACAGGCAGAAAGTCTGTTTCATATCAAATATTTGACGGAGCGACGTTTAAATTCAAAATGTAAACGACTAACAATAATGCAAACTGTAGAACCAGACTGTTTGTTTGGTTTTAGAAAGTTCTGTATTGAATATAAGATACATAAACATACTTTAGTACGTATAGAATCAGGCGGCGTTTTTTCTTTTTAATAAAATATCAATTATGGTATAAAATAAGGCACACGTGCAAAAACGGCAACCAATGAAGTTAATGTATTTTCCCCAATACCCGGTGTGTTACCTTGAGCAGCGAGACTATGATACGTGTGAAGTAAATGTAGCACACGACCATGATGTAGAAATGGCGGAACAGCTTAAGCTTGCGCAGGCTTATGGCAGCTTTACCGTCCGTCGTGGACGCGTCCTGAAGGTGCCGGATAGACCTGCCGGGCATATGGAACTTTAGACACGGTAAAGAAAAAAAAATGGATGTTTGGAAAGACACTTCGCTTCGTACGCCACGCGTTCCTTTAAAAAAACGTCGCGTGCGTAGCGTACGTAGGGCAAGTGCTTATAACCAAACCTAGCCTAGCTCTAATAACGGAATAGTGACTAAAACATAATGATGATAAAAAACTTAGAACTTATAAAAATATGGTAATGATGAAAGGAAAACTTAAATAACGATAGCAAGTCATTGAAAGTTTCCACTGGCGAAAAACGAATTCTAGGCATAACTAGTAAAAATACCTATTATGAAAATTTCATGAAAAAATAATCTTATCCACAGGACTCACGAGACGACCGGGAACAAGATCGCGCCGCAGCACAGAAGGTCGACAAGTATTAGCACGTCGCGCCACGCGTTGTGTTCGGCCGTGCCCTCCTCACTCTCCGCTTTTATTATATTTATCTTATCTTATCCAGTGGACTCACCAGACGACCGGGAACAAGATCGCGCCGCAGCACAGAAGGTCGACAAGTATTAGCACGTCGCGCCACGCGTTGTGTTCGGCCGTGCCCTCCTCACTCTCCGCTTTTATTATATTTATCTTATCTTATCCAGTGGACTCACCAGACGACCGGGAACAAGATCGCGCCGCAGCACAGAAGGTCGACAAGTATTAGCACGTCGCGCCACGCGTTGTGTTCGGCCGTGCCCTCCTCACTCTCCGCTTTTATTATATTTATCTTATCTTATCCAGTGGACTCACCAGACGACCGGGAACAAGATCGCGCCGCAGCACAGAAGGTCGACAAGTATTAGCACGTCGCGCCACGCGTTGTGTTCGGCCGTGCCCTCCTCACTCTCCGCTTTTATTATATTTATCTTATCTTATCCAGTGGACTCACCAGACGACCGGGAACAAGATCGCGCCGCAGCACAGAAGGTCGACAAGTATTAGCACGTCGCGCCACGCGTTGTGTTCGGCCGTGCCCTCCTCACTCTCCGCTTTTATTATATTTATCTTATCTTATCCAGTGGACTCACCAGACGACCGGGAACAAGATCGCGCCGCAGCACAGAAGGTCGACAAGTATTAGCACGTCGCGCCACGCGTTGTGTTCGGCCGTGCCCTCCTCACTCTCCGCTTTTATTATATTTATCTTATCTTATCCAGTGGACTCACCAGACGACCGGGAACAAGATCGCGCCGCAGCACAGAAGGTCGACAAGTATTAGCACGTCGCGCCACGCGTTGTGTTCGGCCGCGCCTTCCTCACTCTCCGCTATTATTATTTCAGCCACGTTGGCAACAACCTGTAGTAGAAACAAATAATTAATCAATGTCTTCCATGGAGGCCAATAAAAATGTACCAGCGCTATTACCGACTGAATTCTAGCGTGAAATGAACTTGGGGTTTCTAAACTTTTAAGATAAAGGAACCCACACCAAAACGATTTTTATTTTCATGGACCCCCATATCAAATAAAAAAAAACTGTAATTTAAATAAGAATAAAAAGTACCTTTATTTGAATCAATGAAACATTTCAGAAATACTTAGTGAAAATACCTACCTTTAAATATTTTTAAAAGCTACTCATTTGACTTATCTTCATCCCTATTCTAAAACTAGCCACGACATACAGGGTGTTAAAAGACCGCCAACAAAGTGGGAAACCACGTATTGTCCTCATCATATGGAACATTTTTGCCCAAGGAACTATGCCTGGGAAATCAAATGTTTCCGAGATAATGAGGTTCAATGTCAGACTTTTCAAAACTTTTTTTTTGCAAAAATGTATTCAGTATCTAGTTTTTAACATACTTTCTGAAGAAGCCATATCAAAATTATGAATATTTCTTGCAAAAATCGACGTTAAAATTGCAACCCGCAATGGATTCTAAACATCGGCACTTCAAGCTTAAGTAACATAAACTGATACCTACGCTTGCGCAATATGACTTCTGTGCGTAACACGTCCATTGCGTGATAAAATATTTTTCAAAATTATCTAAAAAACCAAAATCATTTCCCAGCAATAATTTATGGAAAAAGTACTTTGTTTTGGTGTCTAGTATGCGTGGCTTTCGGGTCTGTTGGCGGTCTTTTAACACCCTGTATACATAAATCCTACCTGCAGCGGTATCACAATCATGAAGAGTTTCTTGTCCCGGTCGGCCAGGATGTGCTTGATGAAGTTCCAGCCAGTGCCCACGAGCACTATCGTCACGAACAGCACGGCGCCTTTCAGTCTGGAAACGTTACAACAATGTACTGACTGCTGAGCGAAATAACTCTAAAACATAGTACAAACTCTGGGTGAAAATACTTAACAAGTCATAGGCCTAAAAGTCTTACTGCCGGTTTCTGATTTGAGAAATTCGCTGAGCAGGCACTTACATATCGTTCTGCCTCTGCGGATTTCTCACAAAAGATCGTGACAGAACGATACTTAAGTGTTTGCTTAGTAAAATTCTCAATTCAGAAACCGGGCCATACCATATTAAATTGATGGCGAGAGGAATGGAAATTTTCGATTGTTGCCTGTGGCAACAGTAAATTAAAATATAAAGGCACCATTTTTCCACCACTAGCAAGGGTCACAGTACTCACAGTCCTTGCTAGTGGTGGAAAAATGGCACTAACATGTTTCCATTCATACCCTGTCATATCGAAACAAAAAAGTCTTTTCACTATGGGCCGGTTTCTGAATTGAGGAATTCTCTAATAGTTAGGGAGGCGAATAGGGAAATTTTTGGCAATACTCGAGCGTGGCAGTTTAAGATATGAGAGATACCTTAGACCTAATAGAACAACCTTGTAAAGTATTTAGCTCTATATGTAGTGACGCGCGCCTAGGATAGACGATCAGATTAGTAAAAAAAAATGGATAGTCTGAAATACTCGAGCGCGTCAGATTAAGATATTGGGGGTTGATTTTAGTGTTTAAAGACTAAATTTAACTAATCTGACGATAAGTCCTTGACGCCGCCGAGTTATAGGGTCGCGAACTTGTAAAAAAAAAAACGTTAATCCGGCATTCTCGAGCGCGATTTTTTATTTTTTATTTTGAAGAATATAATCTAAAACTTACAAAAAATACAAAATCTGCCGGTTTCCGCATGACCGGAAGTGTCGAGGAGACATTTCGTCTTCCTAAGAACGCGTTACGCGGCATATAAGTCGCGAACGATACATTTTACAAAAAAAAAGTTTAAATAAACAAAAAAGGTAATTTTATTTTACACAAAAAAGGTCTCTTTACATTTTTATCCAAAGTTAAAACGTTTTGACTTGAAGCATCACAAAAACTCAAACTTTTTCGGTCAGATTAAGAGAACCCACCAACATTTTTGTCAGATTAAAAAAATATGCTTTCAGGATACCGAGATAAACCTCCCCTATGAAAATCTGACGCGCTCGAGTATTTCAAAAAAACTTTTTTTTTTTGCATTTTCAAAAATTCATCGTAACTTATCGTCACGCCGAAATCGTCAGTTTTTTTTAAAGGGAGCTTCCTTGGGGCCTACTTAACACCCCTTCCAAAAATCTGACGCGCACGAGTAAATTTTTTTTTTTGCATTTTTGACTACTTTATATGCCTACCCCCACCACGCAAACCGGCAGATTAGTATACCGTTGTTATCAGAGGCACTCGGGGGATACGTAGTATGAATATCTGACGCGCTCGAGAATGCCCAAGTAACTGTTTTTTTTAACATTTTTGAAAAACCGTACACGCCAAACCCACCGCTAAAATGGTTTTTGCCATACGAGCTTTTCTTTTCGAAATTATTTTATCTTTCGATTTTGATAGGTCTCGACGGCGCCGTTGAATTACGCCATTTAGCTACCTCGCCTCCCTAACTATAAGTATTGTTCTATTTGGTGATATCTGCAGATACGGAACTATTTAGATAATTTTTCAATTCAGAAATCGGACATTACAGTAGTTTTTTCACACATGTCGCCTATTTTCTAAGAAATCCACTCACACGTCAACCGTCAAATGGGATAATAGCACTTTATTAAAATAAAATAAAATATTCTTCGGAATACTTATTTGAAATACAGAGACTGAAAGCCAATCTCTCTCAAGCGGGGAAAGAAACATTAGTAAAGTTGAACTTACAAATGCGTCACATAGAAGAGTATAGCCCAGGCGGTAACGTGCTCGCCGCGCGTCTGTATGAAGTGGTAGTTAATGCCGTGGAACGCCAGCGAGAGGGCCTTGAGGTAGACCAGCACACACATGATGATGTGGATCCGGAACACAGGGTGCTTGCTCGTGCGCAGGATGAAGGTCCAGAACCCGGCGCTGAGGACGAACACTAGCGACATCATGCTGTAGAGCGCCGGAAGAGGCATCTCGCCCGCGGAGAGGAAGTTGCCGTCGTTGCTCTCGTAAATTTCGATCTGGAAGGTGAATGTGACTGTAATTTTGAATAATAGGGGCTGGTTGATGGGGCTTTTAAATTAGAAATATTTTAGGTAGTGATTTTACGTATATTGGAATGGAGTTGACAACAACAGGAAGTGAAGGAGGACAGATAGATTTATTGTACACCAGAAATTAATTAATTGGTATGGTCCGTAGCCACAAAATTCTCAGGATCTTCCGTAGGCTGCAATGCGAGTGGTCACTTAACCCATTTAGACTTTTAGAGTGAGTGAAGATGCCAGCGGACGCTGTATTAATCATCTCATTTATAGATGCAAAGGCCTATTCATGTATAAAGAGATGCATATAATGAAATGATGGACGTATTGAAAAAGGGATTACCATAAAGTTCATGCCGGTGGAGCCGCGGCTAGTGTTGGGACAGTTGTGGAAGTACAAGTTGTAGAGACCCTCCTCGTTGTCCGACACCACGTACATCGCGAACTGGAAACACAACATGGTTGAACATCTTGTTGTATTTCCACCTTCTAAAAAAACGGCCAAGGGCGAGACGGACACGCGCACCGAGGGCTTTTCCCGTTAAGGCGAAGGGGAAGGCACAACTAACGCCGCCAATTTAAAAAAAACATATCTTCTGTTGATGCGTTTTTTGCTAAAAACGAGCCATTAAATGAGAATCTCTAGGCTTAACTATTCTTAGGAACCTAGGAATAAATCCCGCCGCCGCCAAAGACGGCCACCAAGAAAACATTGTAGTTTTATGAAATGGCCTACTGGTGATGATTGGACCACGAGCGTCGATGGGACAATCCGAGTCGACCTTAGCTGGTTTTTTTTTTTTAAACTTTGTTTAGTTTGATGTTGTATCTTGTTTTTTTTTAATTTCCTCTTTTATTTTCTCGTGTCATGTTTGATGTTACGTCTGCGAGCCCCGACCGGGCGGGTTATTGAGCAATCAGATATATTCTATGTGATGGATGAAATCGTGACTTACACTGGTGTTGTAATAGTCGTAGCCATTCCTCGTCACTTTCGTGATGGGCAGCACGGCGCCCGAGCACTGCGTCGCCGTGAACTGGCTGCCACTTCCCGCCGAAGCTGCAATTACCAACCAAACTTATTTGGTGAAGTTTCAATCACTTACCACCAATAATAAGTTGCTGTGTATGCATTGCTTTGGATCACAATTAGAAATAAACGTAAACTAATGAACGTAACAAGAAGCGATTGAAGATTGTTTTAATAAGCTGGCTCTGGTTGCTTCACTTTCACGCAGGCTCCGACTGAAAACCAGCCCAGTGGATTTTGATTTGCAAGATCCGTGGCAATACGCTGAGTACGGGACCCTTTTTATTGCCATGACATGACACTTAGCATGTTTATTTGTGTTATTTTATTTTATTTTCCATACGATCACTGGCACATTCTTTATTTTATAACATGATTAATGCTTCCTTTTATATTTATGTCTTATGGTAACAAAAAAAAATATTTATCTAACTATCTATCTGATTGTGCTCCATTTTGTGTACCTCATTAATAAAATACTATGAAGGAAAACTTTGTGAGGAAACCTGGCATCATCATTCATCTTCTTTCAGCGACAGTTTTTTACCCACGTGTAGAAATTCGTCAAATCTTATCGCACCCACTTCTACACCCTTCCGGACCATTAGGTTGAATTCTCAAAATGTTGAATTCTTATAATGTTGAACTCTCACTTAGTTGAATCCCAGAATGTTGAATTCTCACACGGACCTAATTTAGTTTTCAGGATTTATTGTGTTTTGGGTCTACCTGCAAACTATACTCGTGAAAACAAAAAGTGTCTGAGTAAAGTATTAATTATTCATATTATTTATTGCAAGCATGTAGTAGTACCTACCTACAAGGTTACAAAATTTTGGTATAACCCGTGTTATTAAAGAAAACATTTAGGACGGAATTAAAAACCTAGCGTTGTCTCGCTTTGACTGTATTAATTGGAGCGATAGTGCGAGTGTCTTGAAGTCCATCCTAAATGTTTTCTTTAATGAAACGGGTTGTATCATAGTTATGTTTCGAACATTTTGTAATATCTATTTAGATTGTAATATCCAATGAATTTATACAAAACCCGCCGAAAGTATTTCTTATCGAGCATGTTGTTTGTTTTATAAATGAAGCTACGACTACGTCCACCTGCTGTGCAAACATCCCAACTGTTATGTGATGACGCTCCTACTGAATTCGGTGTCTCATTATTAGAACTCAAGAGTGCTTCATCACAAATGCTCACTACCAGTCAGCTTCAAATTTCCCGCTCTCTCACCACGCGCTTCCTCGGACTTTACCTTACAATACCCGGCACGATACCCGGCGTAACGGGTGATGAACTTTACCCATTACAATATCCGGTACCTGGCATCGCAGGTGATGAAGTGCGAAGAAGCGTGGGTGGGAGGGCGGCAAACTTACGTAACTAAAGCGGAAGAACGGACATATAAAAGATATGTGGTTTACATTGCCCCTAAGTATAATAGCGTGATAATATGTAGCCTTTGTGTTATTCTGATGTCTATCTCCATTCCAAATTTCATCCAAATCTGTCAAGCCGTTTCTGCGTGAAAGAGTAACAAACATCCATCCATCCATCCATACTTACAAACTTTCGCGTTTATAATAGTACGTAGTAGGATTAAGGGTAGACAATAGCAACGTGGCTGGAAATTCAAAATTTTCACAGTTTTTTACATTTTGTAGCTAAACTGAGCTATTTTTGTTCAGCGATTTTTCGTTGGCGGAAATAACAAAGTATTCTTTTCATTATTGTAAACAACAGAACAACAATAATGCAGCCGATTATGTGTTCTGGTCTACGAAGCAGTGGCACTGCCCAAAAAACTTGTCGTAGACCAGAACACATAATTGGCTGAATTATTGTTGTTTTATTGTTTACAATAATGAAAAGAATACTTTGTTATTTCCGCGAACGAAAAATGGCTGAACAAAAATAGCTCAGTTTAGCTACAAAATGTAAAAAACTGTAAAAATTTTGAATTTCCCGCCACGTTGCTATCGTTTACCCTTAAAGTTGTTTAATTACCATCTACATCCCGTCGGCGCCTGTTCACGAACATGTACTGGGACTGCCGCTTGGCGCGGTCCACAGGGATGATGGAACGATTCTGGTACAGGTGAAGTGAAGTCACGTCGCCCTTGCACATGATGTTCAGTCTGAAACCACAAGGTGTACCCTTAAGGCGCTGGGCATAGTGAATTAGCCCGCGCGCAAAAAAAATAAACAAAAAAACGAAAATGTTCACATATAAAACCCTAGAATTAGGTGAGATCTATCTAAAACAGCCAGTTTTGTGTTGATACCCATAACAGATTGCAAAATATTTTGTTTGAAAAAAAGTGCGCCGCCTATTTTTTTTCATCAAAAATATCTTCAAATCGTTTATGAATGTCAACACGAAACTGGCTGTTTTAGATAGGTCTCACCTAATTCTAGGGTTTGAAATGTGAAAATTTTCGATTTTTTTAGTGTATTTGATACAGGACTCGATTTTGTGCATTTTTCTTGGCGCGCGGGCTATTCACTATGTACAGCGCCTTAACGAACATGTCCTGCTCCTCTATAAGCTAAAAACTCCACTCAACCTCCGAGCGTCAAAACACTCGAAAATAGCCCTTATTGAAATGAACAATCTATTTTTTGACATTTAAAAACCGTTATTTTTACGGTGGTTATTTTAGATAATACAGGGGCTGGTAATGTAGGTGTAATCTGCACCCTTGTAAAAGGATAGGCGTCGGACAAACTGCCCCGGAGTTCCCCGTTCAGAGTTCTCAGATTTGCTTCACGAGAACTCCGCATTCTGACAGCTTCAGTGTGAACGGTTTCAAGCAACCAGTGCACCCTGTAGAAAGAACGCAGAACTCTGGGCGGTGAGTGCGGCGCGTGCAATGTCCGCATGCGTCGGAAGACCAAAAGCGCCACTCACTTCATGTTCCGAAAGTCCATCTTGAGGAAGACGAGCGCCGGGTGCTGCGGCGAGACCAGCGAGTCATCGCTCTCCCGCAGGAAGCAGGTGTGCGAGTGCGCCTCCAGGTACGGGCTGATGGCGTCGTTCACCGTCCGGTCCAGCGTGAAGCCGTACTGGAAGAGATCACGATATGACGTGAGATGAAGCTTAGTTACTACCTCTGCCCGTCTATGATGCGCAACGCGATAGACTGCGGCGTGAAATATGTCGCAAAAGCTAACATGGCTAACTAGACTGCCTGTAAATACAAGGGGTATCTCGCGGGCAAGCGTAGATAAAAGTCGCGTCGCGAACTGCCATCCTAGCATGGCTGGACTCAGGCTTTTTAATAGAGAGGTCAGTCGTCGTGCGATTTCCACACCCACTGATGTATTTTGCCAGTAACAATGAAGCTGAAGTCACATCCGTAGCATATATATATTTTTGTACCTTTATTTACGATAAATTACGATTTTTGCCGTGTTTTACCGGCATCTATCTTTTCTTCAAGTTTCTTCAGCTTGGACTATAGTTGGAGTCAAGCACAGAGCAATCTTTGATAGGTCATTGTCATTATGTATCCGATCATACGTGTGCGGCTACGCGGCCAGCAATAAATTAGCAAAATCTAGGATACGAAGGGTGTGACATAATGGGAAAAAGTCCCAGTATGTAACAGTTTAACATAAGGTGGTGTGACATACTGGGAACAAAAGCTGAATAAGAAAGAGGGCAAGTCTGGTCTGCTCACCTCTCCACTAACGGTCCCCGCGGGTAGCCGGAAGTTGACCATGTGCACGTCGAGGATGCCGCCCCGATAGAAACCGAACGTTGTCAGCTCCACGTACGGACGCTCATCATCCTGCAACAAAAAGGCTGGAGTTACTCATCGACAAATGCTTTGTCGACGCCGAAAGGTTCGCAGATTTTCTCAACTGGAGAGTACTGACATTTCGGCGTCGACTCTTTCTCGGGCGTACATGCTAGGCCAGAAAAATGCATGACTCATGATCATGAAGTTGTGCATATGAGAAAGCCTGTCTTCCTATTCCTACAGAAAATAAAAATTATATTGTAATTAAAGTTTTTTATTATTCAACAGCTGCTTAGAAAAAAAATACTTTCACTGTTACACAAAGGATTTTACAGATGCAGTCCATCGGCATCAGTAAATTGATAAGCTGATTAAACAAAAAATAGCACAAGTTCTTCCATTCAAATAACAAAATCAACGATCCTTAACTTACATCTAATAATTTAACTTAAATCTAAATTCATCGTTAAACTTAAACCTAATACGCTTTACTTATTATTGTAATCATTTAAAACTCTTCTTCACCCTCGTCACCATATCCGGAGTCCATGCCCACTTCTTCGTAATCCTTCTCGAGAGCGGCCAAGTCCTCGCGAGCCTCCGAGAACTCGCCCTCCTCCATGCCCTCGCCGACGTACCAGTGGACGAAGGCTCTCTTGGCGTACATCAGGTCAAACTTGTGGTTCAGACGAGCCCACGCTTCAGCTATAGCGGTAGTGTTAGCCAACATACACACGGCGCGTTGTACTTTTGCCAAGTCGCCTCCTGGCACCACGGTCGGCGGCTGGTAGTTGATGCCCACCTTGAACCCGGTCGGGCACCAGTCCACGAATTGAATCGTGCGCTTAGACTTGATGATTCCAATCGAAGCGTTCACATCTTTGGGCACCAAGTCTCCGCGATACAGCATGCAGCACGCCATGTACTTGCCGTGGCGAGGGTCGCACTTCACCATCTGGTTGGCCGGCTCAAAGCAAGCGTTCGTTATTTCAGCTACAGATAGTTGCTCGTGATACGCCTTCTCAGCAGATATTATAGGTGCATATGTCACTAGAGGGAAGTGAATCCTGGGATATGGCACTAAATTAGTTTGGAACTCCGCCAAGTCCACATTTAGGGCGCCATCGAATCTCAGTGACGCAGTGATAGATGACACAATCTGTCCAATCAACCTGTTCAGATTGGTGTAGGTCGGTCTCTCGATATCCAAGTTCCTCCTGCAGATTTCGTATATCGCTTCGTTATCTACCATGAAGGCCGCGTCCGAGTGCTCCAGAGTGGTGTGGGTAGTTAGGACAGAGTTGTAGGGCTCCACTACAGCGGTTGCGATCTGTGGCGCCGGGTAGATAGCGAACTCCAGCTTGGCCTTCTTGCCGTAGTCGACCGAGAGGCGCTCCATCAACAGAGACGTGAACCCGGAGCCAGTGCCGCCTCCAAACGAATGGAAGATGAGGAACCCTTGTAAGCCACAGCACTGATCAGCTAACTTGCGTATTCTGTCGAGTACAATGTCCACGATTTCTTTTCCGACGGTGTAGTGCCCGCGCGCGTAGTTGTTCGCGGCGTCCTCCTTGCCGGTGATGAGCTGCTCGGGGTGGAACAGCTGGCGGTAGGTGCCGGTGCGCACCTCGTCGATCACTGTGGGCTCGAGGTCGAGGAACACGGCGCGCGGCACGTGCTTGCCGGCGCCGGTCTCGCTGAAGAACGTGCTGAACGAGTCGTCGGCGCCCGCGGAGCTCTTGTCCGTCGGCATCTGCCCGTCGGGCTGGATGCCGTGCTCCAGGCAGTACAGCTCCCAGCACGCATTGCCCATCTGCACCCCAGCTTGTCCAGTGTGGATAGAAATACACTCACGCATTATGATCTTGACTTATTTGATAGATGTTGAGCTAATGTTGAGAATTTATTTTCTTGAGGTTTTCTTGCATTCACGACGGCTTTACAGAAAAAGTGATTGCCCGAAACAGTTTGTCAATTTTCTATTCACTTTTCAAATCAAAGCTGTCAGAAGATAATGACATGTTCAAACCTCAAAGCCTGGCCTCAGAAAATTCAGTAAAAAGTTTTCTACTACTTGTGCACGGTTCCCTTCAAACTTTTCTCGACCAAATAAATACAGATTTTAATTATTTAAATAAGTACACCATTTTATTTTCAAACTTAATTACATAGGCATGGTAGCTTTTAAAACTTTGCTAGACATATCGGCATGAAAACACAAAACAATGTATTTAAGACTAGCTAGACATGATGAGGGATACCAATCATATTCGGTGGCTGAGAACAAAGCAAGACAGTATAAAAGGGTGACTAGTTTCACAGGTGGACGGCACGTTTTTAGCTTGATAAGTATATCTAAGTTAAAGTTAAATTAAATACTAGGGAGTAATAAAAGCTAGAGTTAAGCTTGCATCTAAAATAAACTTAGTATTGTATTTTACTAATCGGAACATTAGTATTCTTCCCCGCCTTCGCCTTCGCCCTCGCCGGAGTCCATGCCCACTTCCTCATAGTCCTTCTCGAGAGCGGCCAAGTCCTCGCGAGCCTCCGAGAACTCGCCCTCCTCCATGCCCTCGCCGACGTACCAGTGGACGAAGGCTCTCTTGGCGTACATCAGGTCAAACTTGTGGTTCAGACGCGACCAAGCTTCAGCAATGGCAGTAGTATTAGCCAACATACATACGGCGCGTTGCACTTTGGCCAAGTCGCCGCCTGGCACCACGGTCGGCGGCTGGTAGTTGATGCCCACCTTGAATCCGGTCGGACACCAGTCCACGAATTGAATTGTGCGCTTCGATTTGATAGTGCCAATCGCGGCATTTACATCTTTAGGCACTACGTCTCCGCGATACAGCATGCAGCACGCCATGTACTTGCCGTGGCGAGGGTCGCACTTCACCATCTGGTTGGCCGGCTCAAAGCATGCGTTAGTTATCTCAGACACGGATAGCTGTTCGTGATACGCCTTCTCAGCCGATATAACTGGAGCGTAAGTTGCTAGTGGGAAGTGTATTCTGGGGTATGGCACCAAATTTGTCTGGAAACCAGTCAGATCCACATTCACGGCTCCGTCGAACCTCAGTGACGCCGTGATAGAAGACACTATTTGACCAATCAACCTGTTCAAATTAGTGTATGTCGGCCTTTCGATATCCAAGTTCCTCCTGCAGATGTCGTATATCGCTTCGTTGTCTACCATGAACGCTGCATCCGAGTGCTCTAAGGTAGTGTGTGTGGTGAGGATAGAGTTGTAGGGCTCCACAACGGCAGTCGAGACCTGTGGCGCAGGGTAGATTGCGAACTCAAGCTTCGACTTTTTACCGTAATCCACAGACAAGCGTTCCATGAGCAACGACGCGAAACCAGATCCTGTGCCACCTCCGAAGGAGTGAAATATGAGGAATCCTTGCAGCCCAGTGCATTGATCAGCCAATTTTCGTATTCTGTCTAAAACTAGATCGACTATTTCCTTTCCTATTGTATAGTGACCTCTGGCGTAGTTGTTGGCGGCGTCTTCCTTCCCGGTGATGAGTTGTTCCGGGTGGAAGAGCTGTCGGTAGGTTCCTGTGCGCACCTCGTCGACGACGGTGGGCTCGAGGTCCATGAACACGGCGCGCGGCACGTGCTTGCCAGCGCCGGTCTCGCTGAAGAAGGTGCTGAAGGAGTCGTCTCCGCCGCCGACGGTCTTGTCGGAGGGCATCTGCCCGTCCGGCTGGATGCCATGCTCCAGGCAGTATAGCTCCCAGCACGCGTTTCCGATCTGTACTCCGGCTTGTCCGGCGTGGATAGATAGGCACTCACGCATTTTTATTAACAAGGAATCGATACAGTTGGAATACCGATTTTGCCGATTTGACGACACGTCCAAACGACTCGTGGTTTCACGAAATTAGTGAGTATACTTCAAATTTGACGGCAGTGATAAAATTATTATTTTGAAATTCAAATAAAATCAAAGCAACATTTGCCGCCAATTATTGGTTGTCACCAGCCAGGATAGAGGTTTTCCCAATGCAACGGCGACAGCTTGACGACAGCAGCACTACAAGTGGGTCCGGTCCCGTGCACTACGGAAAATATTGCACACCTTCCTCTCCCCACAAATCTTTGACATATTAAAATAAAATATATCGAATGTTTTTTTCCGCAAATATGAGAACTACTCGTACTCGTAAATTATTATTGTAATATTGTCTACTATAATAATAAGGAGGAGGGATCCATCCTACTCTATCCACCGAGACAAGTTAATAGGGAAACGTCAGCGATGACGGTGTACACACGACAGCACGTGGGACTGTACACTTTTGTTGTAAACTCGCCCGTAACGTAACCGAGTAGAGTGCTAGCATGTAAGGGTCGACGTGCTGTCGTGTGTACGTACATTTTAGTTTGTTCGTGGTACCCGTACTGTGCAGACTCGCTGTGTGCTGTGCATATTGTATCCTTTTATCCGTATCGTTATTGTTCCGTGACTTGACGTGTTCTTTGGACTCATTGTTCATTGTTGATGAAAATTGGCTCTGGCGCGGTTGTTCAAGAAATTAGAGAATGATTCATCGTAGACAATGACATTCCAATACAAATGGACAACTCATAGGCGCTCGAAAAACGTAACTGAAAAATTGTGCTTAAATTCAGTGTAAGCACAATATTTTCATTAGACGTTTGATGACTACGCAGCTGACAACATGCCAAAATGTGGTACAAAAAAGTGCCGAAATAACACCTAGACGATGCGAAATAAAGATGGTGTGACCTACCATCGGTTAATTAATATTATTTACATATGATAACAGGAGAAAAGGTACAAATATTATGAGGAAACTATTAAATTTTCAATAAAAACCATTGATTGTAAACAAATGTTCCTGTTTCTTTCTCTCCCGCGGGTCAGAAAGAGATAGACAAAATGATGCTTTAAGAACATAGTCAGAAAAGAAAACAATGGAGACTCCTTTTGTAAAGTAAAAATTCTAAGGACTAAAATTTTTCGCACAGTTCTTGCTCTATCCTTAGTCAGTTGAAAAGGGGCAGGCATTTTCACTAACATGACAGTTCGACCTGCCAGTTTACTGAGTAATATGATGGGATAGGCTTTAGTTAAAATAATGTAAAAAACTATCAGGGGCTTAAGTCTGTAACACAATGGCGTGTCGATGGCGTCCCAGTATAAGTAGAAAGACAAAACAGGGGTTTCCTCGTTTTTCTCCTACAACCAGCGAACTAATCCTCTAGAATTAGAATCAGAATAATATTTCCTGTACTTAGAACAAAAAAAAGGACCGACACAGCATGAATGTCAACTGGGAGCTTTTTTTGGCACCGTTGCGTTACAGACTCAGGCCCCAGGCCCCGCCACACTGATACACGAATACTTCATCCTTTTCATTCGGCAGAAGACCAAAGTCGTATCTGGCTAGGCGGGAGTACCAACGGTGGACTAGGGCGTCACGGAATGGTGGCCTAGAATGGATCGAGGGTCGGTGTGTAGACTGAAAGCTCGATGACATTGTCAAAACAGCGGGAGGACAATGGACGAGATTGGCATTAGACCGAGGGGGTTGGTATGAAAAGAAAGAGGCCTATGCCCAGCAGTGGGCTTTATTTATGGGCTGGATAAATAAGTAGATTTGCATCACCTGGTTTTTTAAACTTCGCTGTTATTATTTTCCTAGAAGCTATCGAGCTATTCGAAAAGTCGTAGAACAACATTTGTTGGAAATCACATTTAGGGGTTGTCATGTTTCAGGAAAAAAGCTATTTACAAATTATACTTACCTGCCTATTTTTCATAGTTTTGAATATAAACTGTTTAAAATAAAATCCGCAACATTTAACAGATTTTTTTTCCCCATAACAAAAAACTAAAATAGGCTATTGCTACTCCACTGCTATCTTTATTCCATTATACTTCAAAAATCAACTTACGTAGCTTCAAACTGCGTGATTGATTTACATTTCCGCTTAGTGACACAATACATTTTGAGGGCTTGAAGTGTCAGCAGCAATGTAGAAATAAAAAGTCAGTCGAAACATAATAGGGTGAAATTAGCGTGTGCCATGTTTCGACTTGGTTATTGTACGGAACAGTTTGTCCATTTGTATTAGAATGTCATTGATCGTAGACGATAATTAGCTTTTACGACACTTGTTGTTTTTATTTCTGCATTTATTAATAGAAACAACTGTCACAAAAAAATTACAATTTCGCTAAATACTCTCGCAAAAAGTAGCGCTGTGTGTACAAGCATTCAGAAGGGTTTACGCCCACTGTCTTTTTTTGTAACAGAGAGAACGCTATATTAACTTGTCTCCGTGGATAGAGTAGATCCATCCATACTTATCGCAATAGAGATGAACTCTGAAGTCGGAACGCGGAACTCCGGGGCAATCATGTGTCCGGCGCACGCGACAGCAGCAGGCGATTGAGCTAGTACCATGCTGCCTCCCTGACTGACGAGCATTCGCCTATGTAACATTCGTATTGTTCTATTGCTGATATCTTTACCCGACTACGCGAAGCAAAAAGGAGGGTTATGATTTTAGCAGCGTATGTATGTATGTATGTATGTATGTATGTATGTATGTATGTATGTATGTATGTTTGTGTGTTCATCTGTTCCCTCGCAGAGCCTAAACTACTCGGCCGATTTCAACAAATGAGGTGTCGTTGGATTCGTCTTAATCACCCAGGTAACATAGGACAGTTTAATTTTGAAAAAAACCAAGATGGCGGCTGTGCTGCGCTCTAAAGTGGTGGACCTAAAAATAAAAATTATCGGATACCATCGTCATGGGTATCAAATGAAAGGGCTTTAAAAGACCTTTTCAAAAATGTATAACACATGTAGCGTCAACGTAACAAATAGAACAAAAAATTCCAAAATGTGTTTTTTTTTGCCCTTCTTGGTTCTATTCTGGGTGATCGTCCAAAATGACTTACTAAAAAGCTCAAAAAAAAATAGAAGTTAAAAACTAAAACCCGACTACTAAAAGGCTTAAAACAAGTCCTGTTTATCCTTAAAATAGACTCATAGATAATTAATCGTAGTCGGAGGACACCACATTCGCATTTGATAAACCAATGGCCTCCGACTACGATTAATTATCTATGAGTCTATTTTAAGGATAAACAGGACTTGTTTTAAGCCTTTTAGTAGTCGGGTTTTAGTTTTTAACTTCTATTTTTTTTTGTTTCTGTGGGGACAAGTTTTTACGGATGTTCGGTGATAATAATGCTCGAATCTGTAACATTACAGGTCGCGCACTGTAATGCTCGATTTTCCTCCCTGTAATGCTCGACTTTGTAACGTTAAATTACAGGCGAATCCGAGTGAGGGAGCAACTTGACATTCATGGATGGAGCTCTCGCCCCCGGCGACTTTTTGTAGCGATGCAGTAGCGATGCTGTCGCGCGTTCGTATCGATACAGTCGCGATGCGGTCGCTAGCTGTGTGCCCTCGCCATCTCGTCCATAGTAACCACTATTCAGTCGCGATTCAATTCGATTCAACACGATACCGTCGCGCTTCTGGCGCAATGCAAACGTGATTCGCGCGCCACTTTTCCTCCGTTCTCTCCCCGAACCTCCTACACGGTCACGCGTTTGCATCGATACAGTCGCGATGCTATAGTGCGTTAGTAGCGCGTTGCAAATGCGACTAAAGCGCGTTAGTAGCGATGCGTGGGCGAGGGCTTGGATACTGAACTCACATGGAAGTGGACTATCAGGGAGTATCAGGGAAACTATAAGGGTTCAGGGAAAATCGACTGGACATTCCGGCAATAAGACCTAAAGTGCCGAGAGGGGATGCATCAGTAGATGCACCAAGGGAATGATTTTATCATGACATGTGACCACAGACAGTGTATTCGTTGCTTTGGACGGAAATTTAAGAGTTGAATAATGATAAAAAAACCCTTCAGCCACGTTCGTAACCAAATTTTCGTAACCAGTTACGAATGTGGACTTTTTATCGCTGTTTCGTAACCAGCTACCAGCCAGTTACGAATGTGGATTTCTTCAGCCACGTTCGTAACCAAATTTTCGTAACCAGTTACGAATGTGGACTTTTTATCGCTGTTTCGTAACCAGCTACAAGCCAGTTACGAATGTGGATTTTTTTTCCATTTTCGTAGCTGAAACCTCTTAGCCATGTATGGTCTCCTGGTACTTCCACATGATATAATGCCGACACTAGTATTACAAAAACAAAAAATTTAATAAATGAATAGATTTATTTGTCATTTTGTAAGAAAACGTATCGGTTACAATCAACTTAAAACATAAATTTATATCTCCATCAACTTAAAACATGAACGGTGCAATTATTTCTAGACAGTGGCCGACACTTATTTCTTTTGCCTTTAAGTTTTCCACAGCTTCATTAATTTCACTATCAATTAGTAAATAGTTTTAATTTTTTCGTGTTATCTTTGAGTTTCTCATTTTCATTTCTTTCACTAAAATGTCCAACACTTTAGCTATTGATGGTCTTTTTTGCCCAATAAAACGGTTTATTCGTGAGTGCCAACCTTCCAAGTGATTTGTATTTCTTAAGTCTTCTCCTTGGCAACACCACTTTTTTATGAATTGAGTTTCATTTAACCAAAATCGGTTGAAATAATTATTAAACCGTGCTACCTTCTCAGTTTGAGGCGATTTTTTCATTATATATCTGTAGCCAGAAGTTATATATTTCATAGGCAAACGAGCCAGACCAGCACATCGCGCAACATGTCTCCTCTCAACTCTCAATTTAATTCCTAAGATTTTGGATTTTTTAAAAAGACTGCAATATAAACAATTGAATAAACAGTGAATAAACAATTGCACTTGAAAGTCATATCTACTTATCTTTGAAAGTGAAAAGTGGCCAGCTAATCACCAAAGAGTTCCTATCATATTGCGACCAAGGAGACACAAATGTCGTTCCAGTATATTATACGCACTGCTCCCTGACAAGACTGAAAAAACGGACACGAGACGAGGTTATTTACTATACTACGGGCAAAAGAAATGATGATATGCGAAAATAAAAAGGGGCGACATATTGTGCGTTTATGTGCGAGTCTTACTTTTTCTCTTCCATTTTGGGTAGTAAGACATTTAGACTTTAGGTTATAATGAAGAAGCGGTATTTGATATAAAGCCTCAATGAGCCGGATGGATGTGGAAGTACCAGGAGACCATACATGGCTAAGAGGTTTCAGCTACGAAAATGGAAAAAAAATCCACATTCGTAACTGGCTTGTAGCTGGTTACGAAACAGCGATAAAAAGTCCACATTCGTAACTGGTTACGAAAATTTGGTTACGAACGTGGCTGAAGAAATCCACATTCGTAACTGGCTTGTAGCTGGTTACGAAATAGCGATAAAAAGTCCACATTCGTAACTGGTTACGAAAATTTGGTTACGAACGTGGCTGAAGGGTAAAAAAAGTCTGTGGATAAACGGTACTCGATAATATATTTATTGATTCAAAGTACCTATTCTTAATTACAGTAATTCCGAAAATGTATCTAAAACTAGTACTCTTCGCCGCCTTCTCCTTCGCCCTCGCCGGAATCCATGCCCACTTCCTCGTAATCCTTCTCGAGAGCAGCCAAGTCCTCGCGAGCCTCCGAGAACTCGCCCTCCTCCATGCCCTCGCCGACGTACCAGTGGACGAAGGCTCTCTTGGCGTACATCAGGTCAAACTTGTGGTTCAGACGCGACCAAGCTTCCGCGATAGCAGTTGTGTTTGACAGCATACACACCGCGCGTTGCACTTTGGCCAAGTCGCCTCCTGGCACCACGGTCGGCGGCTGGTAGTTGATGCCCACCTTAAAACCAGTTGGACACCAGTCCACAAACTGAATAGTGCGTTTGGTCTTGATAACGCCAATGGCGGCATTCACATCTTTAGGTACCACGTCTCCGCGATACAGCATGCAGCACGCCATGTACTTGCCGTGGCGAGGGTCGCACTTCACCATCTGGTTGGCCGGCTCAAAGCAAGCGTTCGTTATCTCAGACACGGATAGCTGCTCGTGATACGCCTTCTCAGCCGATATAACTGGAGCATAAGTTACTAGTGGGAAGTGTATTCTGGGGTACGGTACCAAATTAGTCTGGAACTCCGTTAAATCAACATTCAGAGCGCCATCGAATCTTAGAGACGCAGTAATAGACGACACTATTTGTCCAATCAACCTATTTAGATTGGTGTATGTCGGCCTTTCGATGTCCAAGTTCCTCCTGCAGATGTCGTATATCGCTTCGTTGTCTACCATGAACGCTGCATCAGAGTGCTCCAAAGTAGTATGAGTTGTGAGGACGGAGTTATACGGCTCCACAACGGCAGTAGAGATCTGCGGTGCCGGATAGACTGCAAACTCTAGCTTAGATTTCTTGCCGTAGTCAACTGAGAGGCGCTCCATTAGTAGAGAAGCAAAGCCTGATCCAGTGCCGCCTCCGAAAGAGTGGAAAATGAGAAAGCCTTGTAATCCAGTGCACGCATCCGCTAGTTTGCGTACTCTATCCAGTACTAAGTCCACGATCTCCTTTCCGATGGTGTAATGACCTCTGGCGTAGTTGTTGGCGGCGTCTTCCTTCCCGGTGATGAGTTGTTCCGGGTGGAAGAGCTGTCGGTAGGTTCCTGTGCGCACCTCGTCGACGACGGTGGGCTCGAGGTCGATGTACACGGCTCGGGGTACGTGTTTGCCCGCACCAGTTTCGCTGAAGAAGGTGGTGAAAGAGTCGTCGCCGCCGCCGACTGTCTTGTCCGAAGGCATCTGTCCGTCCGGTTGGATCCCATGTTCTAAGCAGTACAACTCCCAACAAGCGTTTCCAATTTGGACGCCAGCCTGTCCACCGTGTATGGAGATGCACTCGCGCATTGTTATAAAGTTAAAATTCGATATTGTACTCGTAGGTACGATGTAAACAAAACTTCAAACTCGAATGAGTCAAACAGTAGAAATAGTGTAAAATAGAAATTTAAAATTTTACTACGTGTTCTTTTTGACAAGACAGTAGAAGTGTCACGGCCAGTGTCACATAGTGGACAGCACAGATGGCATGGTAACCTCATTGAGGTCTTCTCCATACTAAAGAGGTAGAATTTTAGGGCAAAATCGTGACTAAACTTTTTACTTTGTAAAAGCATCTATTTTAGGGTTCATGAATGAAAAATCAACATAGTATTACTTGAGGGACAAGCTGGAATGGAACGATTTATAGCGCGGACAGCAATGGCTGAAATAATGACCCAACTTGAGGGCCGAGAGCATAGCTAAGCTCAGGGGTCATCATAGTGTGGCCAGCATTGCTTACCAAGGCTTGTATAGTGCTTTACTCAAACAATGCGAGTAATTTAAATAGAACCAGCTTTGCTTACTTTCTGTTGATTTTCCAATGCACTAACTTCTCGTAGGAAAGCTTGTATTTTTCCTTTAACTTCGGTGGCAAGAAATTTCCAATAACTAGTTTCACAGGGGTTAAAAAGGGAGGTCTTTGCCCAGCAGTGGACACTATACAGGGAAGAAGAAAAAAAGAGGAATTCGCATAGCATGTAAACACAAGTAGTTTTTTTAAGACTGCCAACATTTTGCTGAACCAAACAAGCCACAGAGAAACGCATAGCTTGTTAATTGTTAATACACTCAGCAACAAAATTATCAGAAAGAAACTGTAATTCCTTAAATTAAACCAATTTACAGAGGTGTTTTGGTATCAATTAGGTAATGAAATAGATTATAGAAATAATTAAATTAATTTGTGTTTTTCTTTACAAAAGCAGAAAAGAAATTAAGTTGATCTTCGTGAAAAAAATGGGTTTCAATACGCTTATCAATTTAACAGAGAAAATCACAAAATTATGCTTCAAATTAATTTAAAACTTGGAATCTAAACCATAGGTCCTAAAAATTGTTAAGCCTCACGTTGAGTACCTGACGTTTTGTTTCTAGCAAAAAACGCATCCAAAAAGAAATTATGATTTTTTTTCTATTGGCGGCGCTAGTTGTGCCTAGTTGTACCCCAGTACAGCAAACCATTCAGCAAGAAAAATGATCAATTATTAATAAATAAAGGGAGGGAACACATAATTTAAGGATTGGATACTTGTAGATAACTATCATGGAATTTATTTATTAATAATTGATCATTTTTCTTGCTGAATGCACAGTTTGCGGGCGGCAGGTAAGAACACATTAACAAACCTGTATTACAAGATCAGCATTTACTATGTGACACTGTGAGAAGCTTCGAAACAATTGGGTGCGAGGATTATTTTGAAGATACATATGACACGGGTGGCCACTACCTCATACGAATACCTACCTACCTACCATTACAGATGAGCATCACCACCATCACCACAGCCTTCTTTGAAGGCTGTGGCATCACTTATTGAGGATAAGACCACCACCAATGAAACATTTCGAGTCTGTAAAGTTTCTATGAAGCCAAACGATGGATTAATCGATTTGTAGCTAGTAGTAGATAATTTCGCGTATTTATTGTAAGTAATAAAATAAAAGAATCGTATGATAAGAGAACGGACTTACCGTGAGAGATAGCTTGTGTATCCTGCAGGAAACCGTAGTCGTCAATGCCAGACACACTATGAGAATTTTGCCCACCGCAGGAACCATGTTTCATGTCTATCTAATTAATTACACTTTAGGACGACGAAACAATGTGTTTTCGGAAAAATATGTTCTTGTTCAGTTGATCCGAGAAAAGTAAACTCCACGCAAGGTTTATTTTAATTAGGCGACATTGGTTCCAGATCCATTGATCACTGTTCTAACAAAAGCAACGTGAGAATACAGCGTCAGCTTGCAATGGTTGACGTGCTTATGTCAAAGGCTAAAAAAAATCATTCATGACAAACCACAGAATACCATGGTTTCTATCTTGTCTGTGGCCCACACACAGAACAATGAGGGCCCACACCAGTTCAAACTTTTTTTTCTAAAAGAAAGGCAAAAGACGTCAGTCCGTACAGCCAAACCTGTGCTCGGATTCTCGTTCTGAATGGGCTATACACTGGAGAGAGAGAACATTCATAATGGGCTAGATACTTTGCTATAACCCGTGCCATTAAATAAACGATATATAAATGGCGGACACTCTCGCGCCCTCTCGCTTTAATCATATCTCCGTCTATACTCACACGTAACGTTAGCAAAGACATTTTGGGCAGTCCTGATTAGTCACCTACGCTTGGCTAATAAAACACGCCAAAATACGTTCGCCTCTTATTGATTTTTTAATGTTTGTCGAGTTATTTCAATATTGTAGTTTACGTTAAGTGTTGTTATTTGTTGAGGTTTGTATTATTTACTACGTTTTAATATTTTTGAACTTATTTTCATAAAGATTGTTGTTTAATCACAAACCCATAGTAGAACAATTAAGTAATCAATAATGAAAGCATCGTAAAACAATATTTCCTAACCAAAAATTTAAGAAAGTTTTAGGTATGAACCGAAATCGTATTTTCGTAAACTCTTTTTCAGACCTTACCATAGGTTCCCGCCGCCATTTTCATATCGTTTCTCTATTGACACCGACTTATAGCTAGAAATACACTTGGTCTGAGAGAGACTTAATGCTTCTAAGGTTTAAACAAACAAAGTAGGTACTCATTCTGAGTTCAAAGAAAACAACTGGGTAGCTATTGGAAGCTGAACGCGCCCTTGAGTTATTTACAAGCCCCGTGGCGTGGTTGATTGTGGCCTACTCTTCATCAATCAGAATAAAAAGTCTCAACCGTAACAAAAAATATAGCCTGATTGTAAAGGGTTTAAAAATATGGAAGAATAGGTGGAACTAAATAAGCATCGCCAGCAAATGGAAAGTCATTGATCGCAAGTCGCCACTCATAGAAACAGAAATAATACTACGTCAATCAACGTACGTACGAGTATGAACCACAGTATGAACAGTACTGGTACCACGAGTGCTTACTGTCAATGTCACTGAAAGTGACAAGTTGCATAAACAACCTTACTACTATAGTATTAGGATACATGACAGACGTCCGGCGGACGTCCGGCACAGCTTTTTCGCACTCGTGGTAGCTATACAGTAGCGGATTTGGGGGGGGGGGGGGCTAAGGGGCTCAAGCCCCCCCCAAAAGCAGCTGAGTCACTCTATTATTTTTATTTATCGTATGGCATTTTACAAAGGTCTATTACATTTCATAAGCTTCAATTATTATTATAAAGAATTTAATTAACAATTAGGATTATCATTTTTTTAAATAAAGATGTCAAAATTTGCAGTCATTATGATCGGCGGTGAGGTACTTAAAATCATCTGTTGGCCCGTTGTACTTCGTTAGTGGGCATTCGTATACTATGTGGTCTATAGTCTGTTGTGGGTGTCCACA
>OX439379.1:19713741-19789738 GCA_949319315.1 Zelleria hepariella
CCCTATCCCGCTTTATCGAATTATGCTGGGCCTTAGCCTGTAACGCAATGGTGCTAAATTGTGTCCCCAGTTGACGGCTTTAGTCGGTCCTTAATGTTTTTGTAGTAGTGCAGCAAAGAATATTCTGATTCTAATTCTAGACTCTAGAAGATTACTTTGCTGGATGTAGGAGAAAAACGAGGATATCCCTGTTTTGTCCTTCTACTCATTATACACCATACACCATTGCAGGCTATGACCCCGGTTCGATTCTGTGTCTAAATAGGTATGCTATTTAGACACAGAATACCTAAATGTAGCTAATCTGGATATGTACCTCACCTTAACATAATATTTATTTCATTGTTGCCAGCGAATGAAAATGCTGGTTGTTGGTATTTTCGATAAATAAATATTTTCCTATGAAACAGGTATATAATTCAACTGTTGGTCTAACAAAGGATTAAACTAATCGGCCTAAAGAGATGTGTGTGTGTGTCCCATCCCAGCTGTGTATTTTTTTCCCAGGCAAGTCTAAGCGGCATCCGTGTGTGTTTGCGACTGGACAGGGCCGGAGCCGACACCGTTACCGGGAGGGTGGGCCAACCTGGGGCCGGATCCTAGTCTGTAGCCTCCACCCAGAAACCCGCTGACCGCGGCCTCGAACTCACCCTCCGGCAAGGCGGTGTTGTGCGACGACTGGTGGTCGATCAGGTAGCGGCTGATCTGAAAGTAGAAACTTTCGAGTTAGTTTTTAAGTTTCCGTACCCGACGTGGCGAAATGACCCTATTATTCTGCCTATGCTTTCTATCTGTAGGTTTGTTGTCTGTTATACTTTTAAAGGGCTGTATGTTTATAACCGTATTATTATGGGGGACATGTCAACAACAATACAAACTTCATTGGGCGAAATCCGACCCAGTTTGTCAAGACCCAAACTAAAGGCATGTAACTAAAGGGTGTCCCGTAATTCAACGTCAAGCGGCAACTGGGAGAAAGAGGTGGTCATAACGGTACTGGAAAAAAGAATAAAAAATCTCCTTCCTCGCATTGTTTGAGTAAAGCACTATACAACAATTATCGGCTCGAGCTTAGCTGCGCTCTCGGCCCTCAAGCTTGGTCTTCATTGCAGGCATTGAAGCCCCTGTTGTCCGTGCTATAAAGGCCTCGATCAAGGGCAGAAATACTGACCGCGCTGTGTTGGCCTGGAGCAGCGCTACGGCCATCAAAAGCGCGCCAGCAACGCATCCATTACAGACCGCGGCAGTAAAGTAATAATTCTCGGTGTGTTTTGGCACCAAAACTAAAAGGTTTCGTTTACCAATCTGAGCGGCGTGGCCACCTTCTCATCGGGCTTCATGTTGAGAATGGAGGCGCGCTGCCCATCCACAAGCCCCACATACTTGTAGAAGGCGCCTGCGTGCGCGCCGAACTCTACAGGGTGCCGCGTCTCGAGTAGCGATAGTAGCAAGTTGTTGCCGCGGTTCGTCGCGATCTGACCCGGCCTGGGAATGCGGAAAGGGTGAGTGAAGTTTGGCTCTGCTTACTTTATAACTGTACGAAGTTTGTTAGTGATTTATATATTACTTGCCGGGTAGTTGTTCTATCTGCGATATTGACTTCTTGAGGCTATAAGCTGTTAGTCCTGTGACTATGACATCTGCTTTCTTGTTTTTTTATGGCTAGCCTATTTGTTTAGGAAGATGCAAATCTTTTGAGGCACCTTCGGGCATCTTCTGTAGTGAGTAATGCCGCCAAGTGGTTTGTGTATTTTTGGTAATGTTGTCTTGCGGTGTGGGCATGGATTATGCTGGACCATTGTCGGTACTCACGTGAGGCAGATGATCTCGTCGCTGGTCCGGCGCACGAGCCGCACGGGCCCGTCGTACCGCCGCAGCTGCTCGGACACGTTCAGATCCACGTACGAGCGCACCACCTCCTTGACCAGCGTGCCCCACGAGGAAGGCATGTGCTTCTGCGCCAGCGGCAGCAGGTCGTCGAACGTCGCGTCCAGGACCTGCCGGCGGGAGTGGGACGTGGGACGATCTTTGTTTGTGATTTTAAACTTAGACAATTCCATTCTAGTCGCAAATCGCGATAGATTAAAAAGTTAGACAATTAAGCCCCTGTTTTGCGATGTTCCACTGCAGGGCAAAGCCGTTTTTGTCGGTCTGAGCCACCTCCGTCCACGCCGGCAAATAAAATTGTGGAGATCGCCTAGCCATCTTCTTATCGGCCGGCCTCGACTGCAATGCAGCTAACGTGGCCAGCCCAGTCTCACCTCAGTTTGGCTGTCTCATGGGCCAATGTCTATATTTAAGTCAAGTCAAGAGCACTCACCAGTCCCCTGACATCCGGGTACTGGCCGGCGGCCCAGCTGGCTGTGTAGCCGCCGATGCTCCAGCCAAACAGGATGATCTCGCGCGGCTCGAAGCCGAGCTCGTGGATCGCGTACTGCATCACCGCGTCTATCGCATTCTGCTCTTGGGGCGGAAATGGGAGGCCCTGTGGGGAGGAAAGTGTGTTTAGGTTATAAAGCCACGACAGACACAACGTGGACACAACCAATTAATTTTCACGCGCATTTCAAATCGAATCACACCAGTACTACCACGTTCTTGCTTACGACTCGAACTTACGGTACTGGTGGCGAAGCCCGGATGGTTCCAGCCGAGCGCCGAGTAGCCGGCCTTGATCGGCGTGGTCATAATGCCGACCTCATAAAAGCCGGAGTTGCCCTCACAGCACACGACCAGGGTTTTGCCCTTGGCCGAGGGGCGCGAGTCTACGAACATTGTGTCTATGGTGTTGCCGTCGGCCGTCCGGAGCTTGGCGCGCTTGCCGTCGAACTGCTCGACGAGCTGCACGCGCCCTTGCAGCAGCGCCGAGCCTGGAGGGAGTTAGTAACGCTTTATTGTGCACCAGAAGGGAGATGTGACAGTTTAAGCCACACAGATCCCGGGATCGGTGGATACAACTCCGATAATGGAGTACGTAGGGTTAGAGCGAGTAGGATTTTCTTTTATATAGTTTTGTCGTACCTTCGCCATATACTTTTCTGTGCGGCCTGCGCCATGCCTCAACGTTTATTATAAAATTAATTAAACTTTCGTGATTCTTGCGAGATAGCGGGATTATTACAACCAATTTGGATGCTCAGTAAAGAAAATGTAATCCTGGTTATAAGTACCTGCTTTCTTACAATAATGTCTGCATATATTGTTGACAAGCTGCATGTTTACTTTGCAAATGTAGATCCGGAGAGCCTTTGCATGAGAACTTCCAACTTCTCCAAGAGTTTTTGTTAGTTGTCTTTCTTTTCTTTGCCACTTAGCTATATGTAGTTATTAGGACTACAATAAGCAACTCTCTTTCTTTTTAAGTCAGTGCTTAAGTTTTTGTGGCAGAGTGAGTTCCCAACCTCCATACTCCTTCTTTCTCAAGATATAAATAAATCTTCATACAAGCCTAGTGAATATTTATAGATTGTTTGTTACAGGGATTTGTGTTGGAGTGTTTCTCAACATACCCAGCAGACTGTGTATGAGTCCCAGCGTTCCGGGATAGATGAGTCGCAGCCCAAAGGTATGAGTAGCTATGCAAGCTAACACCTGGACCACCACACGCTTGTAGATCGGGAGCTCAGGGTTGGCACACTGCTGGAATGGGTGCTGGAAGCTTGATGACCTGTGGAGTCAAAATGTTACTTTAGAATCAATACTGGCTATTTCAAAGTTACAAAATCATTCAGTCATTCATCAGGGCTCAGTTACCCAAAGTGGATTTTGAAAACGCGCTTACTCTCTCTGTCCTGCACTACCTCAGTATGTTTAATTAGTATTCTCACCTTGTACTTCATTAGTCATTACACTGCCTTTGTTATGCCATCAGACTAATATCCTTTTGACGACAAGAGCTAAAATAGCCCAGTTGATAGTACAGCACAAGGTTTAGATTCTTAACGTTGAAATTATCGAAACAATAACCAGTAGTTTAAAATATCTTACACTCTCTTCGGCGCCATAGAATATGTGACAGGCCAGGCAGCAAAGTCAAAGTCGTACTTCCTCAGGCCTTCTAAGTACACTGTCTGTTCAGTGCCCGGCAAGTTTAGTTTCCGCAGAAACTCGGCGTACTTGGGGTTCATGGCGCGGCCCATCCCACGTAGAATGAAGGAGATGGTCAATATGCAGCCGAGGCTGCTGATCAGGGGAAGCATGCTCTTGGACTGTTCCAGAGTATACATTCCTCGTCTATACATGTACATACAGATGAATGGTGATGTGTAAACGCCAATGCTCCAAGCCATTTGAGCCTAGACAGAAAATGTTAATTTTAAAGAAGGCTTCGAATAACTAATCAGCAATTTGCTGATTAAGAACCATCAGGACATAATTGCAAATTCATACTTACTGAAGATATAATTTTGTCGCCCCATCTCTCCATGACATTTGGCTGGTACAGGCTCTGAAATATAAAAACAATAACTAAGAGTAGGCTGGTCATCTGGGTGGGAGGGGCTGTTTGGGTTGTTCTGATATATTTCATTACATTGTCCTCGTTTTTCTCCTACAACCAGCAAACTGATCCTCTATAATTAGAATATTATTTGCTGCAAGTACCAGAAAAACATTAAAAGCACCAACAGCATTAATAAATCGTAATTGAAGCAGAATTGAAGCCGTGAACTAGGAACCCATTTTGGCACCATTGCGTTAAAAGCTCAGGCCCCTGGTCTTTAGTAAAAGTGGTATGATTACAAATAATTAAGCTTACATCTCTCGGTCCATCGCTGTAAATCTTGTACAGTCTGGGAGAAAGCAGACACTGTAGTGTCAGCCTCATCGTTTCAACGGCTTTCACGAAGCTTTTACACAAAGTGTACGGTAATTCTAGCGGTAGAATGATTAGCTTGTTCTAATGTTGATGCAAATCACATGCAAATGTCGAAAGGAAATTCGCTAGCAAATAAGCGCAGATAATATTGCAAAATGCTTCAGAGTTAACTTAATAACACTCTATTCTCTATTTAGTTAGAATATTGAAGCACTGAGCTGATAAAACTCGAGTTCAATATTTTTTCTTGAAATCCAAATAAATCGCCAAGAGTAACCACCACAGATTACGTACGTACGGCTATTTATTTTGACAGTTTTTTCTTTTTTTTTTTTCACAGAGCAAGGTTAGGGTTTTCTGGAATAAGTTGTCTGTTCATACTAAAAAACTTTTCTCAATACAAAAACGAAAACATAAAAATCCCGACTGCTTCACAGTCGTAGCAGATGAGACCATTTTGATGTTTTGGGTCTCCACTAGTCTAGGATACCCCATGGTAGCTGTCACAGCGCGCGGTATAAGGACGCAAATCAAACAAAAAAGGGTATCCTATTGTGTGGCTGACATACTACTCGTATACTTACCACAACCATACCACAACAACCACCATACGACATAGACAACACCTTGGGCGGGCGCAATATTATTGAGGTTTGTGTGAGTGATTACTGATTTAGCCTCAGGATTAATCTGAGGCTGTTTGTTGTATTGTCTGTGACCAAGATTTTGCTAAAATAAAAACCCAAATCTGTCATTTTGCATTTTATTTTTAATCTGTGATTTCAATGGCCGCTGGGAATGGCCGTGTTTTCGTTGTAGTAGATTCTAAATCGCCAAAAAAATAGAGAAGTAAAGTGAAAATTATGGTTTCGGCCGGGCCGACACAGTGAAAGGAGATGTTTTTATCTAAGAATGTAGTCATGGACACTTTTCATCGACGGAAGTGGTTGTTGATATTGATAGTTTGCGTCTACCGAAGATTGGATCCTGTGGACGGTACGTAGCGATCACCCTTTTCGGCCTGCGTGCCGAGTTATTTGCTTACAAGCTTGAAACGAAATCGTATAATAATCATTCATAATACGATCATATTTTTCCTTACAACCCTGAGCTTTTCTATTCCAAATATCTAGTATCAGTATGACGATTTGTACTTTTGGCCATTAGCTAGGAAAGAAAAACAATGTTGTTATCTTAATTATTGCTTATAAAGTACTTATAGCAAATATGTATCTAATTTCTATAGGGTGAAGTTGTATTTGGTTCATTTGTCTAATGTTTTGTTTGTACACAGGTTCATACCTACAGAGTTACAGTTCAGATAGGTACCTCATAGAGTATCTCATCATATTCTATATTCTTGGTATGAATACATAATTATAGAAAGTAATGAGAAATCAAAAAGCTTTTTCTCATAAATCAGAACTTTTAATCTTATCCGGTCCAAATGGCCCAGCCTCCTGTGCGCCATCCTCCATTGTTTCCAAGTGCTGTTATGGCATACTTTATATTTACATAATCATTATACAGTTAGGAGCGGAAGAAATAGAATCAGAAATAATGGCAAACACCACATTGTATAACGTATGTATTTTGATTTTATATGAATGACAATGAGATTCTGCTCCTTATACATTTAAATCACAGCTGGTAGACTGTACAGGGTACCTACTTGACAGTCAACATAATAGTCATCTCACAGTTTGATCTGAAATTGCACAGCACCACTCACAATACCTATATCTTTTTTTTTTTCAGAAACAGCAAAAAAATATTTGCTCAGTTTCTATTTGATATTTAAGTTGCTCAATGTCTTACCTTCAAATACAAATATCACTTTTTTATTAATATTTTTCATGTTATACTTTATTTTCATGTTATACTGTATTTAAGTTTCCCTGAATTAATCATTGACCGAGCAAACTAAGTAAGCGAGCATCTCCGTTTCAGCTTTGGAAAAGGTGCTTTGGTATGTCGCGATGTGCGGCGAACGTATCTCTGTTATACTTTATCACATTTTTAAAAAGATTCTTGTGAAAATGAGTGAACAGGTTCCATAATTTATTATATAGTTATTTTTTGTCGATTTCACTCGCAAATGTCGAAGGTAATGTCGAACTATGTTGTTTAAAGGCCGATTTCGCTGTTTAGGATGAACATAAAACCATTGCTTCTACTAGAAAATTAAATTGAAACTCCTTTTGTATGGAAAACTGATTTTCGGAAAAAAGCTAGGGACTGGTGGGGAAAAGAGATGGAAAGAGATACCGATATAAAGTCTAATAATTAATTCACTGGAGTGATCTGATGTTTACTGTGTGACCAGTTTCAGGTGAAAAAAAAATAGTGTTGTGACAAAAAGATTGACACGAATTGAGTGACATGCATTTCCATACATCCTGAATCGAATAACAGTATTTTAATAAGAAGTCTTCCAAGACTGATTGACATATTTATTAGCATTCTTTTAATTTAAATAGTACCTTAAAGCCTTAATTAAATGCTGCCTTAAAGCCATCTTACATTTTCCGAGACTCACAAACAGCAATGAATCCCAAGCCACTTTGTTCTAGGCCTCAAATGTTACTGTAACAACTTGAGCCGCTCCTGCCCCAACGCCACTTGCGAGACCGATGGCTTCTGCTTCGCCTCCAGTCATTGGAAGAACAATGAACAAGTGCTGACTTACCAGTGAGTATCGCCTTAACCTACCCTTCTTTACTGTCCATTCCTGGCGTGTTCACAGGGGCTCTGTGACCAAAGACCATAAGGCAAAATACAACACTGTCATTTATGTAAATCTGATTGGTTGTATTATGTTGCCACCAACAATCAAAACATTGAACATTCATCGAAGTCATACAATCAGCTTGGAAATTCCCTAAAACATAGCCCTGGTGGATACGCGCCTGCACCATATGTATACTGCAGAGATCAAACTGCTCAAAATTAATATTAACAGATGAGTTGAATGGCTCACACATTTAAAATAATGTTGAAATTGATTGACCCGTGTAGAAAGTCTAGCGAGGTGGCCTTAGACTGTCTGAGCAATGCCCTTCCTCCCGAATACCCAATAGAGTGCCGGAAGCTCACAAGCTATTGCTGTAAAAAAGATTTCTGCAATTCCGATGAGATATCGAGGGATAAGTTAGCTGGCACGCTTGACACCGCAGCAATGGGTAAGCTGCTCCAGCTTTTGGCGTGTGAACTCGTGGCGATGCAGAGTTTGAGTTTGTTTTCTTGTACTGATAGTCTCTTTGATTGCAATACCGCAGCCACTTCCTTGAAAGTTTTGTGTTAAAATGCCGAACTACTCAATCTAACCAGTCTTGCTTTTAGTGACTTGAGATACTCTCTTACTAAAGAACCGTCCGAGTCAGAAGTCTACTTATAGAGTATGTTTGGAATGATGTGACGTTACAAACTTAACAAACACTATTTATCTCATTTTACTGTGTGATTGGTTTTGCTTTAACCTACTAAAACGTGTATGGTGGTTCGGATTCCGGCGCAGCTGTATCGAGCGTAAGGTACTGATACCCATCGAGCATCCGTTCCCTTGCTCCTCGACGCGCGCTAAAAACGATACGGTGGTGATAGAGTGTTGTGACACCCATGACATGTGCAACAGAAACCTGAGCCTTGCATTGCCGCCCAGGAGTCCAGGTATGCGCCGCTGATGCCGGTGACGCCGCTCGCCGCTCGCTCTAGCTCTCGCTCTGTGTCCAGCCGCTTATAGCACCGAATAACCACCAGCCGCGTACCTTTGGTGTTTGGTGCTGCATGCCTCTTTGATTTTTATTTATTCTGTTTCTAATCTTAGTTATCTTCTTAGACCGGCACTGATCACCGTCTTTAGACCCGTGTACTAATACCCAGTTGTGCTACGTAGATGTTGGCCCACGGAAACAGTATTCCCCCCCGGGGGCATACCCATCTGGTGCCGTGAGTCGGAGTCCCCCGAGGTAGTCCACTGCTGCACCACGGACTTCTGTAACCGTTACTACTTCCTGCCAGGTACGGCGACATGTCCACTAAACAGGGGCTTGTCTTGTGATGTCCACATCTCGAATGTCTAATGTTATTGTCCTGTCCACGTCATTATGTTTAGTCTGACGTTGTTATGTCCATAGCATCTTCAAAGAGCAGATAACAATTTACGGCGGGTTTCATATTGCACGGGGAGTCGTCAAATGCGACCCCAATAGTTACGAGTACATTCAAAGGGATATTTTAAGTTCCTGATTATTAAATGGAATATTACGTCTTGTTGGGCTCTGGGCATGTTATACACCATTCAAAAGTTTACATCTCGGTTATAGAATGTTGGTCCATCCATAGGGAGATCCGGGGAACATAGAATCGCTAAGCGACCGGTACGCAAGTAAGTGATCTCTGTCCGGTACTTACTATTTTTTATTTGCACCAGTTTTGGTTTTACTTTCTAATATGCATTACTTTGTTTGCTAACTCTCTGTTTGAAATTTTTAACTTACTAAAAAGCTAAGAAATAACCTTCCAAAAATGCATGCGTATAAATACAAGCACAGTTACACTAGGGAGAAGGTTACATTTTATCTAACATAGAATAAAACATATCTACTTTTAATGCTGCATGTTTTGTGGTTGTTTTGGTTTGTTGTTGCCATCTCTCATCAGGGAAAATAAGTAATGGTTATTGACTTTTTCAAATGAATGTTTCTATTCATCCAACATTGTAGCATACAAATTCATTCATAGTTAATTCACGAAAGTTATGTTGTTTCAAATGTTTCTTTAGATTTTCAAGAAAATTGCCCATCACATTATTTTCCCTCGATATTCTCCAATGAATGTGATAATATATTTTCTTTTCAGACTATAACAAGTAAGTATTATTGAATAATAAATGTATTCATATTAATTCGTGACTAACGGGAAAGCTTATGATGACTATAAAAGACGCTAAGCTTTTATATTGAGCACTTCTTTTAAATGATTAATCGTAGTATCGCCGATCGTCGTATTTGTTACGCGTCTTAGGCCCGGTTTCTGAATAAAATTGTGAAATTCACTAAGCAAATGGGTAAGTATCGTCCTGTCTCAGAAGATTTCTCACAAAAGAGCGTGACAGAACGATACTTACCCATTTGCTTAGTGAAATTCTCAACTCAGAAACCGGGCCTTAGAGCGGCTTGCAGAAACTGCATAATTAAGTTTCTGCCGGAGTCGGAAGACGAGTCATTATCGCTTACCTGTATCTCTCAGAGACCAATCCGCGTATACATACAGTCTATGAAAGATTTCCTGCAAAGCCTTTCAAGTCATAAACTTTGCCGTGACATGCCTTTCATTTAAATAATGAAATGTGTTATCATTTATCATGTAAATAAAATACACTTTCGCGTAAATTATATGCAGCTATATGTACATGTTTTATTGTTTTTATTTTCACAATAATAATATATCGTTCTAGTGTGTGAAAGGAATTTCGTTGCCTAGCTAACTCTCCCGTTACTAGCATATTCATTCAATCGAAACGCAACGAAATCCTTTCGCCCCGAGAGCGGCGCAAGGGACCTCGCCTAACTAATCGTTAATCTTACTTTGCCGCGGCAAATCCAAGAGCCGCAATCTCCAGACTCGTCCAGATGGCACCTGGTGGCGTGGGTCATGGGCCTGGCCGGGCTGGGGGCTGCGGCGTCGGCGGCCTTCTGGTGGGTGAAGCGCAGCCGCCGCCACACGAAGCGGGGCTCCCGCTCGCTGTTCCCGCACGAAGACTCGCTCTGTGAGACGAGGCACCCCATCCTCGGGACCGCCTCCATTAGGGATATGATCGAGCTCACCACCTCGGGATCCGGTTCAGGTTTGGAACTTTGCTATATTATTTTAAAATGTGTTCCCTACTTGAAATCTAACTGAAATCTAATGACGTTTGAACGTTAACCCGATTGAATACTGTTATTCATTTGATAAGCTAACAAAAAAAATATTCGTAGTTTTAATAAATTAAATTTGAGTTTCATAAGATAGCAGTAAGCTACCAGCCTTACTTTTCAAGTGATCCCTCTGCCTGCGCTTCTCACTGACCGCGATATCCGATTCCCGGCATGGCGTGCGGGAGCGCGCGAATAGAGGCGGCAAACTTGAAGCAGATGGGTATTAGCGTCCCACATCAAATAGGCGCTGGCCCTTCCCGCGCTTACTCCTCCGACCGGCCAACAGGTCTTCCGCTGCTGGTGCAGCGGTCGATCGCGCGTCAGATCCAGCTGGCCGACATCATCGGCAAGGGCCGCTTCGGCGAGGTCTGGCGGGGGCGCTGGCGCGGCGAGAACGTCGCTGTCAAGATCTTCTCCTCGCGCGAGGAGTGCTCCTGGTTCCGTGAGGCCGAGATCTATCAGACCGTGATGCTGCGCCACGAGAACATACTCGGTTTTATTGCCGCTGATAATAAAGGTTGGTTTCACACGCGCAAGCGTAGGTACATACAGGGCGGAAATGTATTCATGTCAGTATATTTGGTCAATACTTACTTTCCCTCGAACATATTTACAAAGTATAAAATAAAGTTTCTTTCCGCATCTGTAGTATATCCACTAGTAACTCCTCCTCCTACGCAACGAATTTTGATGGTTTTCTAGGTTTATATTACTTTTATTTATGCACCCGCGCCACCCGCACTCTCGCTTGGGAAGAAACGGTCTTGAGAGGATGCTTATAGTAGGCCTTGGAGATTGCGGATAATAATAGAACACATGGCCGTTTTTTTTCTTCTTCTAAATAAATGCATAGAATGGTGGCACGGAACCCTCGGTGCGCGAGTCCCACTCGCACGTGACAGGCTTTTTCATATCGGCGCTAGTTGGTGTCCTAGCGTCATCGCCGTAACGCCGCTCCCTGTCCACAGACAACGGCACCTGGACGCAGCTGTGGCTGATCACAGACTACCACGAGAACGGTTCGCTGTTCGACTTCCTGAGCGTGCGCACCGTGGACTCGGCCACGCTCGTCAAGATGGCGCTGTCCATCGCCACGGGCCTGGCGCATCTGCACATGGACATCGTCGGCACTCGAGGTAGGTCATCTCGATGAGGGTCCATGATATCTACACTTATATCATAAAGAGGAAAAGTTTGTAAGTATGTATGTATTTAGGGGGTAATCTCCAAAACTAGGTACTCATCCGATTTTAAAAATTCTTTCACTAATGGGAAGCTACGTTATCGCTGAGTGCTAGGCGCTATTTTTATTGTGATGACGGAAAAAAACTAAGTCTGCGCGGACGAAGTCTCGGGCAAAAGCTAGTTGTTAATATCTTCGTAACTAAGCGAACGTTACTAACGTAATCATTCGTAATTTTAATAAGTCATGAGTATTGTGACTAGGTGCTGGACAGAAGACTTGGACATGCTTACACCATCAAAATTTCTAAATAAAGTCTTCACAATATTATCGAACCATACCTGTCCTTGGCTACCACTCCTCCTTTGGACCTATTTTTAGCAGAGGGATTCACTAAGGGGCTGGTTAGATGGAATAGCCGACCTCATGCAAAGTACTCATGGTGTAAACACGAAGCTATTGCGGTATCTTGTTAGTTATACCTTACGATATTTAATTTACCTGTAGAGATCGTTTAAAATATAAATGCGGGCCCACTTTCGAAGCTTAAGATTACATTTAATTTGTTCAGTCGCAGGAATATGGTATGGGAAAGAATATCATTGTTGGCTATTGCTACTTGATAAAAACAGATATCACTTTATAATTATTGATATTTTGTCAACACGAAGTAGTTTGTCGGTCTCCTCAAGTACCACCTTACCGTTCACTAAGTGACGATCGCAGGCAAGCCGGCCATCGCCCACCGCGACCTGAAGTCGAAGAACATCCTGGTGAAGAGCAACCTGACGTGCGTGATCGGTGATCTGGGTCTAGCCGTGCGACACAACGTGCCGAGTGACTCTGTGGATGTGCCCTCAACCAACCGCGTCGGGACCAAGCGGTACATGGCGCCCGAGGTGAGTGCTTCATTCATTCGTTCACTCATTCCTTGATTCTTGTTGGCTCAGCGAACCTAAGCGGATCTAGGTCCCCGCAATCAAACGACACAAACTCTCACTGTCCTGCGCTACCTCCAAGTCTGTTAATTTCAAGAAGTTGTCATGTCAATAACTGGTAATTTCTGAACCCAACCTAACCCGCAGAAAAGTGACCACAAACCGTGATTTTCCTGTCGTTCGCTCAATATCCTTAAATTTTACGAAGAATGAAGGGAAATAATACTATTTTATGGTCGTGAAACTAAAATTGCTGATCAAAAATGAGTTTATCTACAAAATTGAAAAAACTGTGAAAATGTGGGCTTTCCCACCACGCTACTTTCGTTGACCCTTAAGCCGTTACTACACTGTGCAATCGAATTCGATAGCGGAACTTTAAGTAGGCTGTCTGTCTACTGATCACTACAAACAACTTAAAGTTACGCTATCGAATTCGATTGCACCATGTATAATGACCCATTCCCTGTCCAGGTGCTCGACGAGTCGATGGACACGCGGCAGTTCGACCCGTACAAGCGCTCAGACGTGTACTCGTTCGGGCTCGTCCTCTGGGAGATAGCACGGCGCTGCGGAGCCATGCCTGACGAGTACCAGCCGCCGTACTACGACTGTGTGTCGCCCGACCCGGCGCTCGAGGACATGCGCCGCGTCGTCTGCGTCGAGAAGCGCCGCCCGAACGTCCCCAACCGCTGGCACTCTGACGGGGTGAGGCTTCGCTCACTTACATTTTGTCATTTAGCTCCACACAGCATATTAGAGTAGCCGTTCTTAATTCGGAAGGCAAAGTTTTTTGTTCGAAAGTCCGTTATTGGCTTAATCTTATCTTTAGAAAATATTGAGAAACTAATTTCAATATTTTTTATTTTGGTTCATGCCATAGGCGCCAGACCATGTATTAACATTGTTACGATGGTTTGCCGCAGGTCCTGGCTGCGATATCCAAGGTGATGAAGGAATGTTGGTACCAGAACCCCGCCGCCCGCCTCACCGCGCTCCGGATCAAGAAGACCCTGGCCAACATATCGGCGGGCGACCACACCGCGGGCAAACTGTAGTCGATCCGACAGGACCAACCTTCTCTGACCTCAGTGTGTGTAGGTAAGGCACCTACCGCACCAAAAGGACCAGAATCCACCAACCTGGGGGTGAGCCTAGAACAGAGGTATTCGCATACATTTGAAAACTCGCTCGATTCCGGTAAACGTATCAAATGTACGAAAACAAAATCTCCTCTCGTCTCTTCTTCGCTTCGGTGGATTCCGGTCCTAATGTTCTCGCCACACAACGGGCGTGACTGCGACCGCAGCGCGAGATCTAATGATTTTTTAATGTTAATTTTATTTTTATTTTAGAAACATTTTATTATTAAAGGCGTCGCGACCTAGCGTGGCGTTTCAGTACAATGTAATTTAAACGTCGCGTTGCATCACACTCATGCCCGATGTCTAGCGGCATGGGCATTGGGCACCCTAAAAGCGGGAATCACGTGAACGCTGCCGAATATGTCCCGGCGTTTATTCGGTCGATTTGATCCGAAATATTACTCCGGTACCGTGTCTTCTTCAGAGATGCAGTCGATTACAGACGTTGGATTTATAAATTATAATAATTTTGTAATTGTAGGCGTACGGATACAAACTCTAAAATTTAATTATAATAATAAAATTGTAATTAAATCGATAAGGTCGATCGAGGTTGGAGCGTGCTGAGAACCTCTCAATAAATTCACTTGAACTATTGAATTTACGACTGGCTTCCACATAATATAGTATACACTTCCGTGTGTTGTTCGTTTAATCCTTGCGGTCCTTCGTCCCATTAATTCGTCTAGTGGGACTAGCCAGCCGGAGACTTGGTTATCAGTATAATGCGCGCGGGATGAGAATGGGATGGAACCTTGTCAAAGTCACTCGAAAACATACTGTATTTTACTTTGACAAGGTTGCATCGACGCGAGTTTGCTTACCGCGCGCGTCTCAGTTCCAAAAGGTCGCATCCCATTCTCATTCCGCACGGATTATAACATTACTAATGCATGGAGTTTAGAACATTATTACGTAGGTATTTAAATTTATTGAGTCGTTACACAGAATCCACGCATAACAGACCTTTGCCCTTTGCTCTGGTCCCCAACTAGGATACCATGTATGTGCTATAGTATCAGTTTACCATGGCCACCACAAAGATGGACAAGACCGGCTAATCAAACATATAAATATACAGCCCAGGAGTCTTAACGGCCTCCAGTAAGCTATCGACTTACGGTTACACCAACGACGAGGCGAAGGGGTTCTTTCCTAGATAAAAAATTAGTGAATGTAATAACTAATAAGGATGTTAACTGCATCAACAATAAATTCAAAAAATGCTTCAACAAAACAAATATCGCAAAACATCTCAACTCTAACACATCAAGTTTCTACAAATAGGCAATTAATAATTTTGAATCAGTGAAACATTTAAAAAGTACTACTAGCTTGTGACGACACAAGCTAGTATGGGTAAACAGAGGCTCTTCCACGAGTTACGTCCGGCAGACCTACGGCACCGGTAAAAAAGGTTTTGCCATGCTGAAACTTGCTCTGTAAAGTCCGTTCGCTTAGATAGTGTCGGTACACACGACGGCAATCTTGGTTCTTGGGATACCAACTATTTTTGAAGTATCTGTGATGGGCGCAGACAAATTCATTTCAACACAATGCTGATGGACATTAACTAGAATTTGCTTAAATGTTTTACAAAACCTTCGTCTTTTAATTTTTGGGTCATTCGAAGTTTCGTCTAGAGGCACCTCGCTGTCCTAACGAACGAAAAAACATTTTATCTACACGCAGCGATCGACACTAAATACAAAATACTAAGTCAAAAGTCACAAACACAACCTCTCAATACGACGCTTCTTTGACGAGCGGCGAGCCAAATTCACTGGCGTGTTTGCGCCACGTCGGCTTCCTTTAATTTCTTTTGTGAAAAGCCGCCGCGCGCCAAGGCGGCAAATATCAAAGCGACACTATGAAACCGAACAGACTTTACTTCTTACTGTTACTCACTATAGCTAGAAGAAGAAGCCCTACGAAATTCTCGGTGCTCAGATCGATCTCAAATTTAGTGCTAATTTGGTACAAAGTAGGCTTTTCAAAATAGAATATCGCCCCTAACCTTTGTACGCTGAAAATAACTGGAGCCAGGTGGTATAATTGCCAGATAAACCAGGTCACGTAATATGTTACAGTTGCACTTAAACTTTCTAACGGTTGAGCTGTCGACGTTCAAAATTAGCCCCACTAGATATAGCCTACAAGTTTAGGGATTGCTTTCACTGCGAGCGATAGAGCGCTGGGGCGTGCTAGCGAGAAAGTGCATTTTCGACCGCTATAAGGTTGAATTAGCAATTTCGCAGTACATACCTTTTGAAACTGTTTCTCTGATTGTATCCCCAACTTTGGATGAGCATTTAAAAGAGATATCGCAATGGTTTAGTGATTTATTCTTGTTACCAGATAGGTAGACTATGAGTTCCCTTATTATTTTTCCTTTTGTTAGTAAGTACCTAAGTAATTTAATTCCTCTAACCTTTCTAGAGTTTACCTAATATATTTTTTATGTACGTAATTCCGTTCGCAAGACTGCGCAAAACATGTTTTGGACTCAGTGACGTCATATGCCATTAGTTTATGCGTTACTCGTAACGTAGCCAGTTAGTGCATTAATCGGCTACGCAATGTACATAGTATTGATATAGTAAACTTTTTAGTTTTATTCAAGGCGCCACTGGTGGCATTGCATCGAACCTATACAATGAGACATTTTCAGCATAAATTCATAAAGCATTTCATAGATTGCGCCTACAGGCGTGGCTACAAAGCGAAATTTGACAGCCGTATTCCGGTTCTTTTATGGCGACCGTTGTAAACGCTATCTATGAAATGCTTTGAACTTACTCGTATTCTTTGTAAAATGGCTCAAAGATTTTCAATTTTCTCGCCCGTAACCCAGACAGCGCGCGCGCACGCCGCGGGTAGTCTGGAGCTAGATCTCACCTTGTTCGCTGTGTTTTTCTATGTTGTGATCTGTCTGAACTAGTAAAAAGACTTCAACCCGACTTTACTTGTTTATGGACACCTCTCAGACTATGGTTATCTTGGACGCTAATAAAGATGGACGAAGCAAAACAATAATGCAAATAAAAATTGTACTAAGTGTAGTACAACTTTTATTTGCATAATTTTTTTGCTTCGTTCATTTCATAATTCTTTGAATACTTACATCCTCACCGGTCCTTGGTTTCCTGGGTCTTCCATCTATGATTACTCGCGCTTATTTCTTTCGTCGCTCTGCTAAACGTCTTCCGGTCGTACATATTATACCATACTTACATGAGTAAAATTAAATAAACTTTGACTTTTTTTTATGCGTTCACGCCACCATCCACCACGTCGTTGAATTAACGGGATTTGACGTCACTTGTTGCCCCCGCATACCCCTATATAAAAAGTACATGATTGTATTGATACTACAGGGTGCACTCTAAGTCGATAGCGGAACTTTAAGTAGGCTGTCTACTGATCAATACAAACAACTTGTACTAGGTGGCGACAAAAATGGAGCGAAAAAAATATCAGCTGTTTCATACATTTGGCGCAGTACTGAGTCGACCTTTTGTATGGAACAGCTGATATTTTTTTCACTCAATTTTTTTCGCCACCTATTACAAGTTATTTGTATTGATCAGTAGATAGCCTACTTAAAGTTCCGCTATCGACTTAGAGTGCACCCTGTACATTTAGGGCCGGATTTAGGCTTAGGCTAAGTAAGTATCGGTTGCAGCCTATGTGCGAACACCACACGTAAAAGCTGACTGACCTATAATTATTATTTCCGTCACAAGTGGTTTAATTAATTATAAGCAAAAGCTATAAGCAAAAGAAAAATAATTATAATGGACATAAATATCTCTATATTATAAAACAAAATCGGATTAGTTACACCATTTATAACTCAAGAACGACTGGACCGATTTTTATGATCTTTGATTTCTTGGATTTGTCTTTGTCCCGAAACAATTAAAACTTGCGAAAGAAAACGAGAAAAAAATTGTAAAATTGTTGGACAAAGCTATTATTTCAATAAAAGTTCATGAATTTATTTACCTTGAACCAAATCCTATGGAACAAATTGCATAAAACATTCAATGGCAGAGGGGTCAGTGATTTACCGGTTACAATGTGAACTGGGACTGCCGCGCGCTCCGTATCCATCCCACTGTGGTTTTGGGTGAACCACGGGGGCTGGGGTTTTGCAGATTCTAAATTCGGCCCTGAGTGTAGTCCACTGTGTTACCCAAATGAGATTGCAGTTGTTCTGTTATTTATTAGTTAATTATTTAATATTTAATTTTGTGTTGTACTAAACTAGCAGCTACTGCACCTGTACTGCTCTTGTTTGTAGAAATAAAGCAATAAGTACTTTACTGTTTTTGAATGATGTTGAAAATGCTTTAGTTAAGTAATATATTTTATTTTAATCTACGATCTAAACCAAGCTTAATGGCTTTCAATCTTCTGTTGAGCTGTTGCGTCCTATGTATGTAAGAAGAAAAAAAAACATTGATTTAGAACCTCAGAAGAAATATTCAGAAATGTGAATTAAATAAGTACAATATTATCAAATAAGTCAAATAATCACCGTATTTTAAAGAGAAAGTACATTCGTCGTTTCTATACCTACTTTCAAAGTTTTAGCTTTTTATATGAAAAGGAAATCAACTTCGGTGTGTGGGCGGCTTGACTATGATGTTGGAAAGTTTTTTTTTATTTTGTCATGTAGATTTATATACAACCTAATTATTATATTGTTATTAATTATAAATAAACTAGTCTCGTTAAGGACTCTTTACATATTAGTAATGGAAAGCGAATTGGAAGATTAAATGAAGAGAGTTATTAATAAATGAGTGTGATATAATATAATGGCATGTGTTAATAGAAGAAGTCTGATAGATATGTTACGGAATGCCGTGGAACGCTACGGTAGAGGATCGTTTCTATGTAGTTTATCTTTCTATAAGAGACGTTGGTCTCATTCTTGATACATTCAAATTTTACCTTAATGAACTTCTTAAGATCCTGTTGATTGCTCTTGACTGTACATATACATATTATGTTGGAAGTCATCAAGATAGCTAAGAGTGGCGTGTGACGATGGTATAAACAGTTAAGCTACATTGTGGGGCAGATAGAATCAACGGTAACTCAGTCCCACTGTCACCAAATTACTTATCACTGAGGACTCTAGTCTAGACTTTGCGATAAGTTTCTTGCTGACACGGCCCTGTATGTATATTAATAAGTATAGTTGTAAGATATAATAATAATATTATTAATAAAATGGCTAATTTTTGCACGAATTTTTAACAAAAAGTCTTATTGTTCAACTTTAGAAGTTTTTAAAACCTGCTTTTTTGGTAAATTTTATGGACAATGCAATGCTTAGTAAGCACTCCAATACAAATATATAAGGAGCTTTGAAAACCAACTAGATTGTATCTTACACTACAATTGTAACTGTAAAAAATAACTACCTAACTAGGTAGAGTTATTTTTATTATAGTTCTTTACGCATCAAAATTCCAAGAAGTGCTTTTCTCTTGACTTTAGTACCTACACTCACACATTAAACTAAATGAAGCATAAAACTAGATAAAAAACTATGAAAATAATTATAGACTGAAGATTTTTGTACACAATTACTGCCAAAAGTTAACCTCAAGTTTTGTAACAAAAATACATTTACATAAAAAACCTTCCAGTAACACTGTTCACATTAATTGAAACTTGTATTCCCATTCCAGGCGTTATCCAATCAATGCACATAGGCCCGGTTTCTGCACATACTTACGTATCGTTACTAAGCACATACTTACGTATCGCTCTGTCGCGCTCTTTTGTGAGAAATCTGCAGAGACAGGACGATACTTACCCATTTGCTTAGCGAATTTCTCAACTCAGAAACCGGCAGTTACTCATTCGTGACATTGAGACTGACTGATGCTTACATTTTCTATGCAAAGTCGCGCGTAACGAAACTGAGTAGAGTGCACACGGATAAATGGTGCGTTCGGTCTACCGTGCACATCAATGGTGATTACCACCGCCGCAGACTTATTTGATTTGTCAGTGCAACTTTACTTGGTTATATCACAGATATATCACATGACACATATATCACATGCAGCCAAACCACAACAATGGCAAAAATATTAAAAGTTTTACTTACTACGTGTCATGAGTAGGTACGTACGCGGCAGAGCGGAGGTAGCTTAGTGGGTAGAACAATGGGCTCGGAAGCCAGAGACCCAGGTTTGACTCCCGGTGCGGGCATGTACCCATGACGAGTATATTTTCAAAGTTCCCATGACTAGTGTATTTTGTGAATTTGTAGTAGCAGTATTGTGAAGAAAAACATCGTGAGGAAACCTGAGCGTACGAGACAATACCTGCAACGCGAAAATCGCCAACTCTCACAGGCTTTTGCCCAGCAAGTGGGACATCGTCTTACATTAATGAGGGCTACCGCGCTCAGATTTGCCTCTAGGGGTTTGTTTGTATGGGCTACGCGGGTTTATTTTATAAAAGAATAATGTTGTGAATATTTTTTAATACTGAGATTAATTATGGCAAATACTTAGTTGTTGTCCCGCTACTAACTAGTTCTTTTTAACAGTTTTATCTTTCGGAAAATTATTCTATATATTTTTTTTCGAACATATCCTGGCTTGCCCGATGCGTTTTTTTTTAGGTATTGGGTAGGTTTCTAATTTTTTACGAACTAACTTTAAGAAATCGACCTCACTGTACATCTTGACACACATAGAAACATAATGCCTAATTAAATTACAAAAGTCTGTTGAAGTCCGCACACACCCTCGTAAGTCATTCCGCTTTTAGGCGCTCCACTGTACAAAATTGAAAAAACGGAAAATGTTGATGTTGACTTTCTCGCCACAGTACTTTCTTTGACACTTAAACTGCTGATTTGATTGTAAAGACATTGATTAAAAGTTAAATTTCCTATAAAATGGTTAAATTATAGTTTTTGGTTTTTCAGCTTTTAAGTATATTAAACAGAGTTTGTTATATTATTTAATTTACCACAACATAATGTGTAAGTTAGTATAGATTGTCAAGTTCAAATTAATGTCCTTCAAAGGTTGCAAAAGTTTAGTTGTTGTAACCTTTAATTTTGATGTGATGACTTTGATGAGCAATACCAACAGTACAATTTTGTTTACTTAACTGCAATGACAAATAGTGTCTTATCAAGAAAAACTCATAAAAATACTATATTCCATTGAGAATTGTGTATCTTGTATGTATCCATACAGTGTATTTTTTGTCCCCATGGTAATAAAATATAACTTGAGTAAGTCGGTGAAGGAGTGGACTAAATTATTATATAAAATAAACAAGTGTTTTTTTAAAGGACAGACTTTTATTTCTTATCTTTAGGATCAAAATACAATTTTATTTGTTTAATCAAACACTTACACTCTTGTGCAACCATTATATCACCTCTGTATGAAACAATTTAGTTAGAGAGACTGAACTTGGTGATTGTACATGCTAAAGACTGAACTTGGTTGTGCATCCTTGCACCAACTACATGCTAAACCTTTGATATTTTGATTGAGAAGACCAACATAGGATACAGTTAGTGAAAGTGGTGTCACATCAATGCAACTAGACAGAAAGGGATAATTTTTTGTTACCTCTCAACAGCAGTGGCCCAATAGGTAGAATGTTGAACACACAAGCGTGAGTACCCAGGTTCTAATCACAAGCACATAGAAGGTATGTAATGGATTATTTAAAAAATTACACACATTTGTGAATTTGTAGAAACTTGCTAACGGCAAAGGAAACCCATGGCTTAGTTGGCTTGTCTTTCATGTTCCAGGCACTTCACCCATAGTGTGACCAAAGGTGCCTCTGGATTCAAAGGAATAAGTTTTTTTTAACACCTCAAATCACAAGTGCTTGAATTCAATGAATTCGAAAAGGTGGGTCAATCAAGGGCTAATGACTATGTTGCATCTAGTGGGGTCAATGACCTCGAGGATTCCTTCTAACAGAATTTAAAGAAGTTTTTGCAGTTTTGCTTAACTCTGGCTTATAAGTGTGTCATGTACAGGTATATCAATAAAAGATATGCAGAAAGTGCTACTAGTTCTTGCAATTATAGTAATATTATCAATAGGTGCCAAACAGAAAGAAAATTTTGTTATTTTGGTACATAAGCACGAACAATCCGAATATCATCGACTGGAGTGTCATTACGGTCACATTCAACCAGGCCTATCCTCTTGACTATCTGCATACCACTCTGTACTCTTCCGAATATTGTATGTTTGCCATCAAGCCACTGTGTAGGTGCCAAAGAGATAAAGAATTGAGAGCCATTTGTGTCAGGACCTACATTAGCCATGGATAAGATTCCTGCCCCAGTGTGTTTTAAATCATCACTTATCTCATCATCGAACTGAGGCCCGTAGATGGACTGGCCACCTTTTCCGGTGCCTGTAGGGTCCCCGCCCTGTATCATGAAATCTCTGATCACTCGGTGAAATTTCGTGTTATTATAGTACCCTCTTCTTGTCAACTCCATGAAGTTCCGGCAGGTAATTGGGGCGTGCTTCCAGTACATCTCCACTGTAAGCGCACCCATTCTGAAAATTGGAGGCGAAAACACGCAAATTAATAACTGAAAAGTGGACTGCTCATTAGTATTAGCAAACTTCTACAATATTTTGTTTACATACGTTGTTTCTATCACAGCAACCGGGGGCTGCCATGATTTATCAGGTATTCCAGCATTTGCGTATCCGAGCATGATTTATTTAGTGAAAACAGTACTGAACCAAAAAAAATATAGCATAACCTCAATCCAATCGCCTCGTAAACAAACAAAACGAAACTAACGAACGAAACGCAACTGACAGATGATGACGTGACGTCACATGAGCCACAGAGTACACGCACATTTTTAACCCCGACCCAAAAAGAGGGGTGTTATAAGTTTGACCGCTATTGTCTGTCTGTGGCATACATAGCTCTTAAACGGGTGAACCGATTTGGATGCAGTTTGTTTTTATTATTGAAGCAGGGGCTTAAGTCTGTAACGCAAATGTCGATGGCGTCCCAGTAGAAGGACAAAACCGGGCTTTCCTCGCTTTTCTCCTAAAACCAGCGAACTAATCCTCTCGAATTACAATCAGAATATTATTAGCTGTACTACAAAAACTCGAAGAAGAGATCTCTATTTTTCGCGACCTTGCAAAGTTGCAACATATTATTAAAAAATCAAGCAGCAACTGTGTGATGGAACCCTAATATTGTCTATGGACTGTTTCTAAGCACAGACTATCCCTGTCACTTTTGTCTGTCAATTTTAATTTTGGGCTTTCTTCTCGTTCGTCCCGTTCGTCCGTCTCACTCAGTTGAGTCCAGTCGCATCGCACACAAACCATCCTAGAAAGTCTACACACAAATGACTTCATTCAAAACGACTATTAGATTACCTACTCTCGAATTACCTTGCGTATTGTTGACGTCGTCTGAGAACAAATTATTAGTAGATCAGTTTGAAATATTGCTGTAATAGGAAGTGACGCAGTCTAATTTGGTGGGACGTTGTAAATAGGGACAGTTTCCTAATCTTTGAGCGCAGTGGATCCTAGTCGCCCAGCATGAACTCGGAACACCAGCCAAAGCTCAGCCCTGTACGAGCATATCAAGGTAACCTACTGCTTGTTTTGTAACTCTTCTAAGTGCCAAAGACTATAGTCACTTACATCTCTGAAATTGTTTACATTACGCAGTTCTCCACGGGGCCAACGCGGATTTGGATGAGAACTATACAAGTCTCTCGGAATACCACGACTATGAGCCAAGTCTCGAGTTTGATGATTCTGAGCTTGTTCACAGCAGAGGCCTTGGTAATTAATATTTTTTTGTAATCTTACTTATATTGAATAAAATTTAGGTATCTTACCAAATTTAGGAGGAAATTGACTATCATTTTGATTCCTGAACATCCTGTTTAATTGAATGTCCTAAATGCATGACTCAATGATTTTTTATCTTGTTCACCAATATGTTGTTCACCAATTGGGTGTAAAATGCTAAAACATCCTTTCTCGTAGATGTCATTTGAATTCATATTACATTTCAACACAAAGCTTAGATACAATGTTTGATGTTTTATATTAACCGATTGATTAACGTTAAAAAAAAATCCAATACCCTCAGGGCGTCTATGAGCCGAAGTAATACCAATTGGTTAATGCAACACCTTCTCGGTTCTGTGGTTTCTTTAGATCATAAGTAAAATTGTGAAATGTGCGTTCCCTACAGCACCATTGCCTCCAGAACTACTAGACATGGCACCGGATGATCTCATTGACCGCTCTGCCAGTGATGGAACCATTGAAGAAAACTTTGAGGAGGAGCTTGCGACAGCACCAGAGGTTTACTCTGAAGTGAGTTAGATTAGTTAAGACATGTTGGTACCCAAGCCATGGTGGCGTATTGGGACGAATAATGGACTCTGAAGCGAGAGACACTGGTTCGATTCCCAGTGCGGGCGTGTACCTATGACTTTGTTTATTTTCAAAGTTACGTGAATTTGTGAATTTCTATTAGCAATACCATTAGCTGATTGTGAAGGAAAAACATTGTACGGAAACCCGCGGCTTAGTTGGCTCCGAAGCATTGACTTTTCTTTCCTGTGAACTAGGCCGACTACTATCAGTAAGTTATACAATGTGGCCCAAACATAGACGTCAAGCGAGAAAATCTAGATAGCTGACCCCGAGGGCTACCCGAATCACCCCCATGTATGTTCAGCCATTTTTTGTCGTTTAGAAGTTATGAGGCTTTTAAAGTTTTTTTTTTTTAATTACCTCACTTTGGATTTTATTTTGTAACTTTTTTTTCTTTCTACTTTTCAGAGTTATTTTTTATTCTTTAGGGTCCCAGATAATTTATCTATCAACAAAAAAATAATGATCAGCTATGGACTTCTAAAAGTTACCGCAATTTTGATCCAAAGTCAAAAAATGTTGTTTTCCAAAAATCATTTCTTTCAACTCCAGTTTTTTGATTTTGATCGCGAATTACTTTAATAAAAGTCCCATAAAGTGACATATTTTTTGGACTATTCTGAGCACTAAGGCTTTGGGAAAGTTTTTGAAATTAAAAGAAAGTCCTTCAGACCCCTACTTATTTTTTTCTCCATACTAACTATTTCAGTGATGATTTCTCGAAAACAACATTTTTAGACTTTGGATCAAAATTGCGGTAACTTTTAGAAGTCCATAGCTGATCATTATTTTTTTGGTGAGAGATAAATTATTATCTAAAACCCTAAAAAATAAAAAGTAGCTCTGAAAAGTCAAAAGGAAAAAAAGTTACAAAATAAAATCCAACGCAAGGTATTTTTTTTAAAAACACCTTAAAAGTCTCATAACTTCTAAACGAGAAAAAATGACTGAACATACATGGGGTGATTCGGGTAGCCCTCGGTGTCCGCTATCTAGATTTTCTCGCTTGACGTCTATGTTTGGGCCACCCTGTATATTACTGTGCTTCCTTTCATTTTCTTTTTCTTCTTCATCGAGCGCTATGGCTATGATAGCCATCCTTGGAACTAGCCATCTAACTGTTATTACTGGTATTGTGAAATAGGTCATAGTATTGTGCGCTACTAATCAACTTTGACTTCAAACTGATTGAAATCAAAGAGTAGTAGAGGGTCTGGGTCACTGCGGGCTACATGTTGTTCTTCCACGGTACAGATAGCAGCATCGTCGATAGAAGACGAGAGCTTCGCGGAGCTCAGCGGCACCGGGCTCGTCGAGGTGGTCGGTGACGACGAGATCGGCCGCCGCATCATCGTTGTCTCCGCCTGCCGCCTCCCGCCCAGCAAGGACCTGCATCCGGACAAGCTGCTTAGGTTCGTACTTCGTATGCCTTCACCAACGAGATAGCTGCGGCTCTGGCCCTCTGGCCAATTCGGAACCCAAAGTTTTTTGTTCGAAAGTCCGTTATTGGCTTAAACTTATCTTTAGACAATATTGAGAAACTAATTTAAATATTTTTTATTTTGGTCCAGTAGTTTTGTTTTTATGCGCTAAAATGTTTTGTTCCTATGACCGTCAACAGTATGCAGACCGTCGCGTGACGTCATAAAACCGCATCTTTGAAACGTTGTAAAATCCAAACTACTGAACCAAAATAAATAATATTGAAATTAGTTTCTCAATATTGTCTAACTAAAGATAAGATTAAGCCAATAACGGACTTTAGAACAAAAAACTTTGCGTACCGAATTGCTGCGAAAGTAATATTGTACAAACGTGTTTTTCAACTTGAGTTTTTGACTGCACTAGTATCGCTAATTCGGTTTTAGTTACTTCTTTGGTGAAGGGATAGTAGCCGAATCTTTTCGGACTTCTTTCGAAGGCTATGAAAGAGAGACGGCGCTGCGCCGCTGCTTCTATCTCACAGAGATTAGGAGCTTTTGAAGATAGTGCGACATTACTTTCGGAGTAACGGTCCAGAGTCGTTGATGTGGTTGGACTGAGGTCTCCGCCTGCCGCCCGCCGCCGCCAGAAGATGTAAATTAAAATTAGTCAAAATTATAACTTTCAATAAGCTGCGTCCTTGGACGAATAAGCCTAATAATAGTATAATCTGCCCCAAACGAAGTCTGCATAACAAGTCTTTGTACAAATGAACATTGTTTCAGCAGTTACGCCTTTACTTTGATACTCTTGATTTGAAGATTTAAAGTGCTTATTGAATTGTTGAACTCAACTCTCACAACAATCCAGGCCATGGACTCATCACAACCAACTCTTTAACAAGGTTTGGATCACTTTTTGTCACACCAGGTGGCGCCCCCCGTCCATTAGACGGAGACTAGTTGAAGAAATTCGCATCGACAGTTACTTGACTCGGTAGCTCAATTGGTAGAGCGCTTGCACGGTATGCGAGAGGTTGCGGGTTCAAGTCCTGTCGCGAGTGAATTTTTTCAACTTATTATAAATGTTTAAAAAGGTTTGGATCGTCTTTTAAATAATCTGTTTCATCATGGTTGGTTTGAAAGACTGTTTTGATCTGAAAGATCACACAGAAAAGTCCAATAGACTGGGTTCGATTCTGTAGCTTTTATTTGCTGAAGGTCCTAAAAAACAGCAGGTTCAAACAGACTTCACGATTGCGGTATTACATTAATGTGTCACAATGTACCAATAAGGATATTTTATAGGTCCTAAATATGAGCCTAGCACGGAAGTTATTTCAGAACGGGGAAACGAAAACATTTGCGTAAATGAAGTTTTATCCTTCCAGAATTTTAACTGCTAGCAGAATCGCATCTGGTTGACGCCATATTCTCGGTATCAAAAACTTTTATTTACCTACATAATTATTACGTCCTCCAAGGTCTGTTTTTAGTTAAAACGATTTTAGTTAGCTTGTTTGAGCTAAAATGAATTCGGAAGGCAAAGTTTTTTGTTCGAAAGTCCGTTATTGGCTTAATCTTATCTTTAGACAATATTGAGAAACTAATTTCAATATTTTTTATTTTGCTTCAGTAGTTTTGTTTTTATGCGCTAAAATGTTTTGTTCCTATGACCGCCAAACAGCGCCAACAGTATGCAGACCGTCGCGTGAAGGTCATAAAACCGTATCTTTGAAACGTTGTAAAATCCAAACTACTGAACCAAAATAAAAAATATTGAAATTAGTTTCTCAATATTGTCTAAATATAAGATTAAGCCAATAACGGACTTTCGAACAAAAAACTTTGCCTACCCAATTGGCGAGAATCGCGCTCTCTTCAAAGTGAAAATAACGGTCCTTCAAATCCCCCCGCAGGTACCTAATGTTCACACTTGACAAATATGTGGAACAGGACTACAGTGTTGTGTACCTTCACTTCGGGCTCAGTAGCAACAACAAGCCGCCCGCTTCCTGGCTCTGGAAGGCCTACAAGGCCTTCGACAGGAAATACAAGAAGAATCTAAAAGCCCTGTACTTGGTACACCCAACGAATTTCATAAGAATAATGTGGCAGATGTTGAGGCCGGCGATAAGTGTCAAATTCGGAAGAAAAATTATGTATGTGAATTACCTGCACGAGCTGCAGCAGCACCTGGATCTGGACAAGCTCTGCATACCGCAGCAAGTTCTTCAGTGAGTGTTTCATATGCTTTTACGGGTTTGCTTTTCATAAGCTTGGTTTTAAAGGTAACCGAACTTATTTTGTGCATTCAAGGAGGCTTGTATTCTACTACTAACAGCGCTGCTGTTTTTTTGTAAACCTTCGTCCCTTCACAGGTCAGGTTGGAGATGATATAGTACCTCTAACACTTACCTAACTAGTATAGTACGAAGCTGAAGATAGTTTCGCATTCATAGATTTGAGTAAAAGGTCGTTATGTAATACAACGTTCGTATATCGTTTTGGGCATCCAGCGAGGCTTGTATTCTAACTAAGTAGTAACAGCGCTGCTTATTTTTGTAAGCCTTCGACCCTTTACAGGTAAAAAAAACCACTAAGGCGTACTTGCAGCAGTCAGGGTCAGCAACTAACTCGTAAGTTAATTTGACATTTCCATAAAATTTTTGACGTTAACTCAGAGTTAACTGGCTAACCCTGGTTGACGCAAGTGGACCTAACTATCCGCCCTGACTTGACTAGTCTATTTTACAGTCGGCAACACACTGCGATGCCCCTGTTCGATTGACGCACTTATGCGTGATGATAACTGCCACCATGGGGTAGCTAGGACCGAGCGAGGTTCGCATTCATATTTTCGGGTTGTAAAAGGTAACATTTGAACCAGATACAACAACCTGCTGCTAACGAAGAGCCCCCGGGCTATGGAAGCTGCGCGGAGCTCCACGGTCCGCGCGGAGGAGGCAAAGGCGGAGGGTCCGCCGGCCGGCAGCCTCCCGCCGCCGCCCACGCAACAGTTTGGCGTGTCGCTGCAGTTCATACGCGACAACAACCCTAACATGGTTGACTACATACCGCCTGTCGTTCGGCAGTGCGTCGAGTTCCTCTCGCAGCCTGATGGTGAGTACGTTTCATTCGCAGGTTAAGGCGCGGTGCATAGTGAATAGCCCGCGCGAAAAGAAAAATGCACAAAATCGATTCCTGTATCAAATACACTAAATAAATCGAAAATGTTCACATATCAATCACTAGAATTAGGTGAGACCTATCTTACTCAGCCAGTTTCATGTTGATATCCATAACAGATTCCAAGATATTTTCGCTGAAAAAAAGTGCGCCGCCTATTTTTTTTCAGCGAAAATATCTTCAAAACGTTTATGAATGTCCTGTTACGGACGGCGAGACGACCGCCGAACGGTATAGATTAATCTAGAGCTTAGATAGAGATAGATAATACACTACGTCATATGTGTAAAAGGGATGGACAAACCTTCCAGATAGTTCTCGTAGTCTCGATATAATAGAGTGAGATAGAACTATGGTTAGAAAGAGACGGAGCTCTTTTCTGGAACGTTCGGGCGTAGTCTAGTAGCTCTTTCTAGAGCTTTCGATAACATTCGAGTCCTTTCCGGAAGGTTCTAGATCGTTATGGAACGAATGGAATGTCGTCGAACCTTCTGGAAGGCTCCCGAAGGGGGTAGAATGTTGTGGAACTATCTCGAAGATAGGCGATAGTGTTAGAGTAGGTTATAAATAGTGTGCGAGAGAGTTAGAGTTATGTTCGAGAACTTTCCCGCACCTACCGAGACGTTTTGTAGAGTTCTAGACTTTTCCATGCGCATAGCCCTCTAGTATGTTCTACGATGGATTGTTCCAGTTCGATCGAATAGCGATCGTATTACATGTGTACCTAAGACAAGTCAAGTATGTTCGAGAATAATCATGGAAAAGTCTAGAAGGCTAGTTTTAGTATAAATAGCGGGGCGCTCGGCCCCGACAGTCAGTCTTTAATTTCGAGTGAAGGAGTGAACAAGTCTAAGAGTAAACATCGGTCTTCGAGACTTATGTATTAATTTCATGTCATCGTCTATTGTTAATTACGAGTATAATTTAGTGAGAACCTTTGGGAAAAGTAATAAACCGAAAAGTCTGAAGAAGTCTACGTGTGTCTTTTAAATACAGTCCACTACATGTCCCTTGTTATTCGTACATAACTGAGTTACATAAATAGCTATAATATTCTTCGTACAAAACAGTGTCAACACGAAACTGGCTGTTATAGATAGCTCTCACCTAATTCTAGTGTTTGATATGTGAACATTTTCGAATACAGGAATCGATTTTTGCATTTTTCTTTGCGCGCAGGCTATAAATTCACTATGCACGGCGCCTTAATGTATCTCGCAGTTTGTTCAGATTTTTTAACCCCCGACCCGAAATATAATAACACCCCAAAGTTTGACCGCTATGCGTGTCATCTGTCTGTCCGTATATGTGTCTGTGTGTGGCACCGTAACTCTTAAACGCACCGATTTGGATTTAACAAACCGATTTATATGCGGTATATTTTTAAATTAAAGCAGGTGTTCTAGCGAGTGTTCTTAAATTTCTTTTTTACTTTTTGTTTTTTCTAAAGCACTAACCCGTGCTAGGGAATAATTTAAACATTTATAATAAGTTGAAAAAATTCACTCGGGACAGGACTTGAACCCGTACTTGCACGGTATGCGGAAGGTTGCGGGTTCAAGTCCTGTCCCGAGTGATTTTTTTCAACTTATTATAAATGTTCTTAAATTTGTTTTGTCAAAATTGGTTCAGCCGTTTATGAGATATGCCCATTTGAAGCTATAATGTCGGGGTTTTTAGTAGTTAATTTAAAGAACGTAGTTAGTATCGTTCTATTTTGTATTATTTGTGAAACTCCCAACACATCAACCGAATAATACAGCATGTTAGTGCTCTAACATTTTGTATTATTCGGTCGATGTATTGTGTCCGTGACTCGTAAAGTGTCGATGTGAAAGGTCCTGTTTAAGTTAGGTCGAAAGGTCCTGTCAAACTTCTACTAATTAATAAAAACAAATAATGAAGCTATTGCAGAATTTTTTGAAGAAGTAATTAAGTATTTCTCATTCCGAAACTTGGGGATTATAGTAATTGTTAGTAGGAAATATACTCCCGTTTGGAAAATTACGTTACTTCTAAGCGAGGGCTGCAATGCGTGTGTCTTTTTTGTCTGAAGGGCAACCCACTTTTTTAAAAGGGGACAAAACGGGTAAATATCATATTGTTGATCATTAGTTTCGGACTCTAATTTTATGTCAGTAAGGTTCAATTTCTGATGCTACCTATTCGCCCTATACCAGACAAAAGAGGTCGCCGCGATCGTTTAAAATTCACCGCGAGCCATTATTGTCACCAAAGTGTCCTTTTTTTAGGAACAGTGATAATAACATCTCTTTCTTGACTAAAGATTTATTCCTAAGAAGACATTATACAAGAATGATTCTCAGTTAGGGACTAAACTTAGGTACGCTGGCTTGCTTGAGGTACGCGGTAATCCATAAAAACGGTTGATAACCACAAGTGTTGCCCATCTAATTGAACTGTGGATTGTGACACTGATAGTGGGTGTTATGAAAATGTTGCGAGACGCTCGGTTGCGCTCCAAGTGCAGTGCCGTCGCTGGTTCTCCGGCACACTGATTGGTCTGTACTGTACCTACTGTAATACAAAGAATTTTACAAATTATTTTCAACAGGGATTTGTTTATTTGTCAAAACATTATTACATACAATATTAAATTCAAAAATTCACACAAAGCTTCGTCAAAATGTTTGGGTAACAATTACATAATAAAAACGAGTACACGAAAATACATTTAAAAAAATTACAAAAAAAATAAATCCGCCCCGCAACACACCTGACACAAAGGTTCCCATGACGCTAGCGGCATTCCCCCGCTGTACCGCCAGGGAAATAAATTCTCTGACGCCCCGGAACGGAAGTCGTAGCCCCGGTTCCTCAAGCGCCGACCAATTTCCCTTATAAAAGCTCTCCCTGCTTCCCCCCAAACTCCCATGCTCTCTACAACTACAACTAACTTTTTTTACAACTTGCTTTTGCCCGCGACATCATCAGCGTAAAAAAAGGATATGTGCTTTACTTTGCGCCTATGTCTTATAAGCGTAACAAACAAACTTACATTCGCATTTATAATATTAGAAGGGATTTAATCTCAATCGTACCTATTCAAACATTTACGCAAATCAATGTTATATTTCGTACAGATTCTAATGTAATTTTACGTCTGAAGTGAATTTACCTACAATGAACCCACTTGAAATTACTCAGTATTTAGAATGGGAATCGCATGGGGGCTGTTCCCACTGTCGGGAACCCCAAGTGCACCTAGGTCAGCCCACAGTTGGCCCCCTGGCGACGGCACTGCACAATACAACGTTACATTATTCATGAGCAATAGCCTCTCCAACTGGTGGTCTACGGTCGCATGGTTTTTGGCTAGAAAAATCGGCCACCAGGTGCCTTCTCGTCGTGCTACGACAAGTTATTGATAAGTGGCACAATCAATAACGATACAGAAAGCGCGAGTAATTGATCCCGCGAACGAAGGTAGCAGCTGGCTTATGAATATTGTTGAAATAAGCAAGAAGCCCTGCCTAACCCAAATATAGCCAAATATTTAAATAGCTTTGTATTTTGACTGATCATAATCTTTTAAAATAATAATTACTAGTGGTTCGCTCTGAACTATGAACTCGCGACCCCATATCTCAGCAACCCCTCGACCGATTTGGCTCATGTTCGAACTTAAAAATTATCTGTGCGGTCTGTGCCTCATTTACCCGTCTACCAAATTTCATGACGACCCAACTAATTTACTCAAGTTATCGTCGAACCAACATTCATACATACAAAAATACTTACATACAAACATACATACATACAAACGCCGGATTGTACAAGTAGACTCGGAGAACTTCTCTCGCTTCGCTCGCTCGTTCAATTATTTAAAAAGGCACAGTCTTTCGCCATTTCGTGCTTACAAGACAGACACACTTTGTGTAGGTAACTTTCTGGTCTATAATTCTTTGTAAAGGTGCCGCTTGGTTGCACGGCACGCACATTGTGTCTTGTCTTCATTCATTGAACATTTATACAAAAATTCACACCTGTATGCCAGAGACAATAGGCACTAGGCACAGATAATGGTTTAATTTAGACCTTTCTTGCGTTTCATGCACACTCAAAAGGTCATAAGTCGTTCCATGCATGCTCTGCAGTTTATAGATCAATTTAAATTGGTATGAGTGAATTGCATGAATTCTGAACAATAAGGCACATTTCTTAAAGTATTACCTGCTTAAACCTGCAGTAGGTGGTATGTAGGTATATGACATGCTTGTTGAGGACACGATAAAGACTTGTAAATTGAATAATAGGCGGAGTCCAGCCATGCAATTGACAGCCTTGCCCTTTGTTAAGCTCTCTATGTCCCGGTTTAATTAAGCCGTAATGACGAGAAAATGCAAAATATGACACGTAGATTTTAGGAGTGGGCGAGTAATTATTATAATTTAGGTTCAAGCAATATCTATGTGACGCAGCAAACGGCGTTCGCTGATGGGACAAACCTTTTATAATCATAGTATATTTAAACAGGATAAGGTAATTGATTATACCCAAGTTAGGCATGGCAGCAAAAATCAAGGATAACCAGAATCTGTGATCATTACCCAAATAAACGTAGCTACAATAATTGGAAGATTCCACGCAGACTATTTTTATTCCCGAAAAAAAGTAGCGTGGCGGAAAAGCCCAAATTTAAAAAAAAATAGTTGGTAGTTTGAGCAAATCTCATAATCCGCTGAATTATTGTTGGTTTGTTGTTTAGTAAGTTAGATTAATGAAAATACTATTATTTTATTGTCGTGAAACAAAAGTCGCTGGGCAAATATGGCTCAGTTTAGCTACAAAATTGAAAAAACTGCGAACACTGTGCATTTCACGCCAAGGTACTTTAGTTGAACCTTATAATATCCACTTGCAGCTCTAGAAACAGAAGGCATATTCCGTCGGTCCGCCAACATATCCGTGATAAAGGAGCTGCAGAGGCAGTGCAACCGAGGGGAGCCTATCTCCTTCCGCGGGGACCCTCACATTGCTGCGGTGCTGTTGAAGACTTTCCTCAGGGACCTGGAGGAGCCCTTGCTGACCTTCGACCTCTACGAAGATGTGCTGAGGTTCCAAAGTGAGTACATACTTACACTGACAGACAAAGAATGCACTATAGAACCCAAGTAACATTTCATTTGGGCCTAGGTTGTAAAAATAACCTCTAGGTTTTAGAAGGGTTGTACAAAGGTTAATGATTTGCTAGTTGGTTAAATTTAGTATTTGAGAATGATTACTAAGTCCTAAAACTAATAGTTTATTGTTAAAACCTTGAAGTTGCTGACAAGAGTTAACGTTAACGTTATTATGACTTGTGTTTCAAGAGCTTACAGCCTCAGGATCTTATAGTTGTCGTAAGCTACTGATAAGGTTCTGGAAAGGCTGTCATTTAACTTATGTGTGATCTAAAGGTTAAATTTTTAACCTTGATATTACCATAAGGTTTTGAAAAGTTGAAATTGCTTATAACTAGTTTCTAAAACCTACCTACAACTTTGAGGTTAGATCAGAGTTGTCTAGGCAAACAAATTAGGACTGTGTGGTGAAAAACAAAACCAATAAGCTGTTGTTTTGCGCTGAAGGCATGATTCAATTCCTACAGGAATATTTTAAAGCTTGAGAGGCATCCTCAAAACCCGACAGTTGTCTCCGCGACTTCAAAGAATAGGTATACATTGTAAGCATTACGCGTCTTGAAAAATGAACCGACACAGGGTGATACAAAAAAAGGAGTGGAAATTTTAAGCGTAAAGTGCGTAAAAATGTTATGAATGATTAATACAACGGTAAGTTTTATTATTTTTATTATTTACTAGTTGTAAACTTCTGTTCTCTGTAAACTTCGTATCAGTTCGATTTCGCTATTTTTTTTTTTGTAATTTTCAGCTGTTCCTTTAAATCGATGAAGCCATTTTTTTTCATTTAGTGACACTAATGGAAAGCTGGGTATTCAAGATAATAAGTACACATTAAATTAATATGTTTTTTTTTATGAAATAGATGTTTTGGTGAAGGTTTTTTTGGAAAGTATTAAAACATATTTCACACTAAAAAAAATACAAATACCAATTTTTACAGAATGTATGTGTAATAATGGAGGATACGACAACAAATAATAATGAAAAATAAGGGAGGACCATATACCACAAACATGATTTTATACTTTTAGAATACCACCCTTAGGCCCGGTTTCTGAATTGAGAATTTCACTAACCAAATGCTTAGGTATCGTTCTGTCACTGCAGATGTCACACAAGAGAATGTGACAGAACGATACTTAAGCATTTGGTTAGTGAAATTCTCAATTCAGAAACCGGGCCTTAGGGTGGTATTCATGAACGATACTTAAACTGAGATCCAAATTGAACTCAGTTTAAACTTAGTTTAAAGTGAGCTCAATTTTGAACTTACTTTAAACTGAGTTCAAAATTGATCTATGTTTAAACTTAGTTTAGTGAGATCAATTTTGAACTGACTTTAAACTGAGTTCTAAATTGATATTATTATTATTCGAATCGAATCGAATCCAACGGAATCTAATCGAATCGAATCGAATCGAATGTAATCGAATCGAATCGAATCGAAACGGATAGAATCGAATCGAATCAGATATTGCTACCTAGATTCATACTGATTCAAGTATCAAAATTTTAACTGCTCATATCTCCGAAACGGCTAATGCTAGACCCATGTTTATGGTACTCTAAAAAAAGGACTTGACGAGCTTTATCTGATGAAAGCAACAAAAATAATAAAAAGTTATTAAAAATTTATAAAAAATAAGTATCAAAACTTTAACTGCCTATAACTCCTAAACGGCTAATGCTAGACCCATGTTTATGGTACTCTGAAAAAAGGGCATGACGAGCTCTACCTGATAAAAGAAAAAAATAAAAATAAAAAAGAAGTATCAAAACTTTAACTACCCATATCTCCTAAACGGCTAATGCTAGACCCATTTTTATGGTACTCAAAAAAAGGGTTCGACGAGCTCTACCTGATGAAAGCAACAAAAATAATAAAATGTTATTAACTAGTGGTTCGCCCCGAACTTTGAACTCGCGACCCCATATCTCAGCAACCCCTCGACCGATTTGGCTCATGTTTGAACTTAAAAATTCTCTTTACCTTATTTACCTGCCCACCTGACGATCCGACTAAATTTACTCAAGTTATCGTCGAACGAACATTCATACATACATACATACATCGATTGAATTGGATTTGATTTGATTTGATATTGATTTAATTCGATTCTATGCGACTCGAATCGAATCAATTTAAATTAAATTACTAATTTGGGTCTAGCATTGGCCGTTTAGGAGATACTAGTGGTTCGCCCCGAACTTTGAACTCGCGACCATCTATCTCAGTAACCCCTCGACCGATTTGCCTCATTTACCCGCCTACCAAATTTCATGACGATCCGACTACATTTACTCAAGTTATCGTCGAACGAACATTCATACATACATACATACAAACGCCGGATGGTTCCAGCAGACTCGGAGAACTTCGCTCGCTCGTTCAAATATGGGCAGTTAAAGTTTTGATACTTCTTTTTTATTGAACGAGCGAGCGAAGCGAGCGAAGTTCTCCGAGTCTACTGGAACAATCCGGCGTTTGCATGTTTGTATGTATGTATGTATGTTTGTATGTATGTTCGTTCGACGATAACTTGAGTAAATTCGGTCAGATCATTATGAAATTTGGTAGGCGGGTAAATGAAATTAAAAGAATTTTTAAGTTCGAACATGAGCCAAATCGGTCGAGGGGTTGCCGAGGGTTGTTAAGTTTATATGGGGTCGCGAGTTCACAGTTCGGGGCGAACTACTAGTTATTTTTGTTTCTTTCATCAGGTAGAGCTCGTCGAGCCCCTTTTTTAGAGTACTATGAACATGGGTCTAGCGTTAGCAGTTTAGGAGATATGGGCAGTTAAAGTTTTGATACATCTTTTTATTATTTTTGTTGCGTCATCAGGTAGAACTCGTTGAACCCTTTTTTTGAGTACCATAAACATGGGTCTAGCATTAGCCGTTTAGGAGATATAGGCAGTTAAAGTTTTGATACTTGAATCAGTACACACGACAGCACGTCGACCCTTACACGCTAGCACTTTGCTCGGTTACGTTACGGGCGATTTTACAACAACTGACGTGTTGTCGTGTGTACCATGAATCTAGCAATAGCCGATTCGATTCGATTCGATTCGTTTCGTTTCGATTCGATTCGATTCGATTTGATTCGATTCGACTCGTTTTGTTTCGTTTCGTTTCGTTTCGATACGATTCGATTCGATTCGATTCGATTTGATTCGATTCGATTCGAATAATAATAATATCAATTTTGAACTACTGAGTTGGTTGTTACCAGTTGGTTAAAGTAACTTCAAAATTGATCTCACTAAACTAAATATAAACAGAGATCCATTTTGAACTCAGTTTAAAGTTAGTTCAAAATTGATCTCACTTTATACTAAGTTTAAACAGAGTTCAATTTTGATCTCAGTTCATGACCACCCTTAGAGCAGCCTGTAGCTGTTTGTTGAACGAAGGTCAAACGCATGTCCCCCTACAACCAAAACTTAAAAGCAACAAATTTAGCTCAGTGGTGGTTTTCGCAACTGGTAAGTCTTGGACAACTCCTGGTAATAACCTTGAAGCGTTGAAAACAACCTTGTCGTTTGAGGTAGCTCCGCGAGATTACCTTCAGCTCTTATTTTGGAAAACCTTAAGAGCTCTTAGCTGTTACAGTTCTGAAAAGGAAAAACATAATACTTTCAAGTAATTTCCTAACGTCAGCCATATTTAATATTAAAAAATGAAAAAAAAATGAAACAAAACCAATATTTTAATTAAATAAAGCGTAATCAAATACCATGCGCTACACGATTTATAATATATATTTTTCATATGAATAGTAGTTTGATTTCTGATGTGACTTACCACCGATCACCAATTTATTTTATTTTATTTTATTAAAAAATATCCGAAATGTTTAACTTATGAAAGGCCCGACTTGTATACAGCACTATTATCGTAAAGTTTCACGATGAAGTGCCAATCGCACTATATTTTGATTATTTCCTGACTTTACCAAGCTACTTATTATTTTTATAAACACTTTGCTTATCTAGCCATTTTGAAAGATGGCCGAACGAAAAAGGAATGACGCCATTGTAAATAAGTATTTGAATCTGTGTAAAAAATCTTAAACAGAAGCTATTTAAAACTTGTAAGTCCTGGAAAGGTATTTATTCATATCCATCAAAAAGGTTCTAAGTTGTCATAGAGTTACATCCAAGACTAATTTAGAACTTATAAGTTGTCTTGCAAGGTTATAATAACGTTAAATTAAGGTTGTGAAGGTTATATTTAGGTTCTATGCAAGTATTGGAAAGGTTCTGGATTTGAGCTATAGGTTGTGCTGTAGCTCTCAGAAAGGTTCTAAAACCGGGGCCCTTTTGGCACTCAGAAGGTAATTACAAGGTTAATATAACTTAATTGAGAGTTATAAGACTTACGAGCAGATTTCCATACAAAGGTTCTAGAACCTGTTCAAAACCTTTCTACAACCTAAAATGTTACTTGGGAAACCACTGAATCTGCACTGAATATACAGGGTCTTTCAGAAAGGTCCTGTTACACTGAAAGGGGCTACTCAACTCATCAATACAAGCAACTTTTACTATGGGACCGAGTGCGTTCCATACTAAAATTCGATACCTACTGTACCAAGTGGAGCAGCTGACATTTTTTCGAGATTTCGCACTTGGCCCCATAGTAGAAGTTCGGTCAAAGGACCTTTCGGAAACACCCTGTAGAAACGTGTTCGGAACACATCCGAAAGGCATACTCATAACAGAAGATTACGTCATCATTAGATCAGACTGTTGGGTTTTTATATGTTGCCAGTTTTCATACTTTTTACAGGACATTTTAGGTTACTTTTTGTAGGCCGAGTAAAATTTGATTAATAAGTAGGCCGGGTAAATACGCGTCGTTCGGCTCAGGATACGGCTCGATTTGTTGCATACTACCAGGTAAATGTTAAAATTCATGGTCTTCCTTTTATTTCTGACACTATGTTATTTAGCAAAAAATAATCCTTATCATGAAGCCTTTCGATCGGTATGATAAAACTACTGGGTAATTATTTTTCTCATGTAACGGGTTCGATTCCCGGTTCAACCATGTAATTATTTCAATATCTATGAATGCAGTTTAAATTGTTTTTTAAATTAAAATAATGTCTTCTTTCAGTAAAATGTTCCATCTGCAATATTTAAGGTACTTTCCCTCCATGTGGCATTGCCGTGGGACGCTCTGTATACTGATGTTTCGAACGACGTTTTCCTGGAACGTTAGCGCTGTAGGCATTGCTACTTTATGGTTACTAGTCACCACGAGATTTGTTCGCCGGATTTAGATTCAATATAAAATACGTGACTAAAAGTTCTCTTTGTTTTTTTAATTATTCTGATGTTGAGAGCCCTATCTGCAGCAGTTTTAATGGATGGTTAACTTTGCTCGACAGCTTGGTCGAATCGCGACAAACCGCGGCAAGTCAAGCTACTCGTCTTGGAGAAGCTTCCCCTGGACAATTACAAGCTTCTCAAGTACATCACACAGTTCCTCTTCAAGGTAAGTAAGTTGTTGCCTTCATACAACTTGTACAGTCGGCCACAGTCTCAGATACCCCTTTTTGTTCGATTGGCGCCCTTATGTCGCGCGCGGTAAGAGCTGCCATGGGGTATCTGAGATTGTGGCCGACTGTACAAGCATACACGTCCTCCTGCTGGACAAAAGTCTTCTCTCACCATATAAATCTGTTTCTGTCAATTTGTCAAAAAATTGCTAAGTACTACATACCTACCTATCTTGTTTTGAAAACCTTTTGTGTAATCATTTTAAAATCAAAGCATTTTGTGTAAATACATAAATTATCTTATCTAAAGCTTTCTTTCGGGCTTAATCACCACGCGTGCCCACTGCGGATTGGCGATTTTCGCCCCAGATATTCAGGTTTCCGCACGATGTTTTCCTTCACTCATGATATCAGCAACTTTCAAAATTAGCTGTAAGTTTTGGTAGCACCATCTAGTGGCAACTCTAAGAACTTAAGAGGGTGTCAGGTTTAATTTCTAAACTACAGGCTGGATTTTGCTGAAACTTGGTTTATATCAGTAGATGACCAATACGAGGTTTGCAAATAGTTTTTATAATAAAAAAAATAGCCTGAAAGAAATAAGCCGTTTTCAACTGACAGTTAAAAGCTGATTTTAAAATGCTTGCTAGATGGCGCAAAAAATACGGCTACATAACGGCAGTCAAATAACGCTTTTTCCCACAGATTCACAGATTAGAAAGTACTAGTACTAAAGATACACAAACACCACAGATAAGAATCAGGCTTGCCATGTTCAATCGGTAAAAATGCCGTGTCATATAATATTTCCAATTTTTATTCTTGAAAGCAAAAACATAAATGGTTTTGGATAAATATAGAATAGGTAGGTAGGATACTGACATCAACTACGTGATGCGATAAAATTTGAAAGCAATGAATTGTGTTTCTGGTTATGATTATTACAGAATACAGCAACTTGTCGTACCGTTGGCAACACTGGTGAAATTTCAAATGACTGCCGTAATGTGCCGTATTATGAGCGCCATCAGTGGAGAAAAAAATAACTTTTTTTTTTTGCGATCCGTTTTTTGCGCCGAAAAAGGGGTTACCTTCAGCTGTTATTTATTTACAATAGTACACTGTCTATTGGAGTCTAGTCTAACTACCTTGGGAACATCAATAATGTATTGTACTTGTCAGAAATAAAAAGATTTTTGAAATAGCTAATGAAATGTAGAAATGGCAGCTGAACTACGAAAAATATTGAAAAATATATTTATTACATTACAACTACATACAACTACATACTCGGGAAAGGACACGAACACACGTAGACTCACACAGCCGCATTGCCTCTCACTTTTCTCGAGCCCCTTCCCCGCTCTGGGTGAAACAGCAATAGAAAACAGTGTTTCACGCTCTTGGCCATCGCCGAGTTCCCATGCTTGTACAGGGAATTCTTAATCAAGAACTACTAACTTTTAGTAGATCAACCTCGCGACAGCGACAGGTGAAATAGCGTCACATCACAAAATGACGATACGCTAGGATACTTTACGCTTCGATTTACGCACTTATGCCGCATACCAAGATAAGAAGCCTAGAGATTAGAGTTACCAAGAGACATGCTACCTAGGATGCCAGCTAGGCTCACGACCATACAAACGGAGTAATCGAAATGACAGTGTTGCTGCCCCTAAATATTATCCGATTTCTTTGATTTTGTCAATCGAATCTGCAGATTTGTACGATTTCCTTTCTTATATAACAATTTAAAAATAATACTTTTGTTCTATAAAGAATTGTAAAAAAAAAGTTAAACGTACAGACATGAAAATCTACACAAACGATTGACACTAATATCAACTAAATCTGCTAATATTTGGGGGTACTTTCTCTCCGTTTGTATGGGAATGGGCGCTGTAAACAATGCCCTTTCTCCCCTCCAGGTGCAAGACCGCTGCTGCCTAAACAAGATGACAAGCAGCAACCTCGCCGTGGTGTTCGGACCGAACCTGGCGTGGCCGCCCAACGGGCAGATGTCGCTGCAGGCCATCGCGCCCATCAATGCCTTCACCGACTTTCTGCTCGAGCACCAGGAGTCCATCTTCATCATTTGAAGAGGGGACTGGTGGTGGGAGGCGCGCCGCTCTCAGGTGAGCACGCATCAGATGATTTAGAAATATTTTTTTTTTAATCGCCCATAACTTAGAGCCTTATCACACTAGCGAATTGCGAGCGAGTTGAAAGCGAAACGAGTTTGTCGCGAGTTCGCCACGATTTCGTTCCTACCCTCGAATGGCAAGACCTACATTTTACGAGTTGTTGCATCTGATAAAAAACTACTGACGACAAGAGGACACCTGATATTATCGCAAATCGCTAGTGTGACAAGGCTTCGACCGAAGACCAAGGATACATTAGTTTTTTCAATAATCCGATTAATAAAAAAAATTAAAATATATGTTACAAAAAGGTCCTGTTAAATTCATCAATACCTGGTACATTTACTGTGGGACCAACTGTAAAATCTCGTAAAATGTCAGCTGCTCTCTACATTTGATGCAGTAACAACTACCCCCTTAAATAAGACAGGACCTTTTTATAGTACCTACGCTGTATATTATTATTTATATTTATCTACATGTTTTTAGCAGAAAAAATCCAAAAAGAATACATGTTATTTTTTCATTGGCGGCGCTAGTAGACAGGGTACCAGGTTCAAAAAACTTTTTTTTTAAAATAATGTTTTTTATGAACCCTGCAGGTGAGGCCGACCAGAGGCACCGACGGAGAGCTGGTCTGGCACGTCGGGTACCGTCGCTGGCTCATAGACAACGACCTGTACGACCAGGAGGTTGACAGGGAGGTCGCCGAACTCACCCGCTGGGCCTAAACTTAACAAGTGCACGTGCACTTTTGGATACTTTAAAAGTTTAAATAATACAGGAACCTTCTTACACGGAAAGTGACGGTACCCGCGTACCCGTGATATTGATAACATTCACAACTTGATTGTACTTATATTAACTTGAAAACAAAGCCATAGAAAAGATTTATACGAGATTTGCAGTTCTATAAGAGCAGTCTTTGAAAGCATTGCGGGACGTACATGTTATTGTATATTGTCGACTGCCGGTCGATATAAACTGATAAGGTGGTGACGCTCTGCCTACCCCCCAGGGAAGGAGCGTCATATCGACGTATTCGCGCACAAATCGCAAGCACCTGATAATATCGATATAAATAAATTGAGATTTGTGATAAATTTAAATCGACTAGAAATTGTATAAAGAAAAACAAATATTGATTGGTGTAAGTTTTGTCTCGGACAATTGAACTGATAGGAAATTATAATATACAGGTAAGATGCTTATTGTGTTGCCCATGTCTCATATGCCCCCTTGCTATGGCAAGCTAACACAGGCCTCTAATAGTACTGGACTGACTGCAGACTGAGTAGTGCGATGAGGCTGCTTGTCAGTCCAAGGCCACAACTCTATGAGGCAGTTGGTTTTCGATACGATGTAAGCTGTTTTTATTGCACGCCCTTGATTTTTATTTTTATTGCTCTAATATCTTCGGATGAAGGGACGTAATGAACTGCTTATACTGCCGATTTCTAAATTGAGAAATTCGCTAAGCAAGCACTTAAGTATCGTTCTGTCTCTGCAGATTTCTCACAAAAGAACGTGACAGAGCGATACTTAAGTATTTACTTAGTAAAATTCTCAATTGAGGCGTTGAGCGCAAAAGTGGTGCAACCCACAGTTTTGAAGAACAGGAGTTCTGCCGTAGCTGTGTAGATAAAGTCAGTAAAAATCGAAGCAAAAATGGTGTAAGAGGGTTACACCAATACTAGATAGTAGTAGAATAAGGTATTAATGTTACATCAATTTTGCTTCGATTTTTACTGACTTTATCTACACAGCTACGGCGGAACTCCTGTTCATCAAAACTGTGGGTTACACCACTTTTGCGCTCAACGCCTCAATTCAGAAACCGGGCCATAGACAACGGAAAACAGCCATTTTCGTATAAATTTGATAATTTCGAACAACAACACACCTCGCAGACTTGAGGCCTATAGTAGAACAGAGAAAGGGTATGGTTATGGGGTATGGGTGAGCGGCACCGATGAATAGAATAGAAAAGGGGAAGACTGCCAATGAAATGATCCGTTGATGACAAACAGCGATGTGTAAATGGATTAAAGCAAATGAATGGGATAACTTGGGTTTAGTGTAGTTTTATATCAAGTTTATATCGTTGATTAAATTAATCTATAGGAACAAAGATCTTTCTTTCAAAGTGATGATCTATGAAAAGGCCAATTTGATAACAAATTTATAGAGTAATTGTTTAAGTCTTAAGTTTTTATGTAATACCCCTAGTAGTAGAGACTAAAAGAATGTATACCAAAAATAACATTGTAGAGTGTATATTTAGATACTATGTTACATTAATTGTTTTTTTATAATATTGAACTATTCTTCTTTGGGTTGGTTTTGTTTTAAAATACAATAATCTGAATAATCTTCGTGACAGTTCCAATATGCAGGGCGTTATAAATATGCCTACTATGTGTTTACAGTTAAAGAAAATCTCACTTGTGCCATCAAGTACTAATACTACTTAACTGTCGAACATCATGCCAATTTTATGGTATTCCCTGTTCAGATTTTTATTTCTTCTATGGTACTATCAGGTATTTGAATTCACAATATTTAAAATATTTAAATAAACCGTAAAGGGGAGAGATTGTTGGGATGTCCATATTTCTAAAATACTTTTTGTGGTAGTACCTACCTATATGAAAAAACTAAATATGAAATACAAATAATAATTTGTTCGGTTTATCCAGGGTCTACCAAAGTAAAATATTTATCTACCTGTGTCAATATTTTAAATACTAATAACACCTTTATTATATATGTATACGCTACATTAGACATCTTCTAATCTTTGTGTGACAATCTTGAAAACAAAAAAAAATGTTTTTTCTAAGATACGTTGATTTGGTTTTATGTTTCCATATATTGCCATACTTGGTTTAAAAAAAATACTTTGTACTTATATGCCCCAAATCTGATGGTAACGTGGATGGTCTCCATACAAAGTCCCCCGTGGTCTTTTACTTTCTTGGTCAATCACTAATAGCTAGGGGAGCACAAGGTCACGATAAAAGTTTTATCAAACTATCGGCAAGCGCCATCTTACTTTATTTCACTGCGTAAAGCTAGAAGCTGCTACCCGATAGCAGTCCAGTGACTAGATCCATAATGGATGCAATGAGATACTTTCTCGATAGATACATTTTTTTAAATCTGGTTCTGAAGAGAAAGTAAAATCTCGTTGGATCCATTATAGATCTATACGGAACTATGGGTTTTTTATCGTGACGTTGTGCTCCCTTACCTCGACTGACCTACCTTTAATGTTCAAATTAGTTTTTAAGTTGCTTTTGACATTTCCTTAAACGAATTTCGGGTCTCTTTCAGCATTCCATTCATTTTGTACAACCTATACATACGTATATTGCTAAAATTTCCGTTGATTCGGAAAGGAGTTTTTTTGTTTTGTATTTTTACATCTTGAGCGTGTTCCATGTCCAAATAGAAGTAAAATAATATGGATGTTGCCTTTTATCGTTTCTTGTCTTTCGTATTTGTCGTACTAACTACCTACCAAAAATTAATATCACAAATATAACTTGAGATTATTATGAAATACAAGGAAATCGGCCCACAAATTTTCTTTAGTATTTCTTATCCACGTCTGTCATGAAATATGTTATAGGTTATTTTAAAATAGCTATACATACATATATTATAATGTTATTAATTGGCTTTATGAAAGCATAAAATATAATCATAATCATGCATGTACAATGTAATATTTGTTTTAAAATAATAATAGGTGGCCACGAACTACCAATCCGTGTAGGTAGCATGAAAATTAGGAAGTCTGTATAATTATGTAATAATGATCACTATTAATTAACTATTACCAATGGTGTGTACGGTTTGTACGTATGCGATGGGATAAAAATCTGTATAATATATTAACTGTTAACTTAAATGTACCTAATAATATAAATATACATTGACTAGTAAATTATATCTGATATATTTCTTTAAACTGCCCAAGTATATAACTAAGGCCTTTGCATCTACGTAATGAGATGATTTCTACAGCGTCCAATGGCACCTTCACTCACACTAGATGGGTGAAGAGACCACTCGGCGCTGCAGTGCCTGGGACATTGTATATACGTAATCAAAATTATGTGTGAATTATTGAAAGTTACTGTACGTATTGACAAAATAATGTAGTTATGTGTGTAGGTCAAAAAGATGGGAACCTCATCATCTACATACATTGTTACAAAAGGTCATTTTGCTTCTTTTTGCAGGGTATAGGTACAGTCAACACCAAATGACCCGTACGTAAGTTATAGGTAGGAACTAGGAACGGTACCATAGGTTAGTAGTTTATACCCGAGTTTTCAACCCTGAAAACACTGTTACTTCTTCTAGTGCTTGTACATCTTCTTTTATTTTATTTAGCTTTTACCAATAAAATTAAAATACTTGCATTTTAAGGGCAATTTTACGAGCACGCTCTTATTTCTTTCAAACAGCAAGAAAACATAGCCGTTTCAAATCGAAAATAATTAAAAATATAAATACTTTCGAATGCAAAGCAATACCAGCCTTCACCTTATTTCCTACATTAAAAAAAATTGGTGAATTTTCGGGCGCAGCGCGGTGAATCTATGTCCTTACAAACTGGGGCCTTAGCCTGTAACACAATGGCGTCTCAATGGCGTTCTAGGTAGGAGGACAAAACCGGGATTTTTTCGTTGTTCTCCTACAACCAGCGAACTAATCCTCTAGGATTAGACTCATAATATTCTTTGCTGTAGTACAATAACATTAAAAGGACCGACACTGGACCGACAGCATCAATAAATCCTAATGAAAACCGTCAACCGGAAGCCCATTTTGGCACCATTGTGTTGCAGGCTAAGGGCCCTGGCTTTAGATTTCAGAATATTTTTTCCCGTCCTTTGCTCATAATATTCCCGGGTGGATAGTGTTCCCTATAAGTCCTGTCTGTGCAAGTGTGCATCCCTGCCTCAATACGCCCGGTCAATATTGACACAATACATGGTGGCACGTTGAGATGGGTCAGTGGGGCGGTTTATCCGTTTAACAGCTACGTACGTACGAACGTACGGTCGGCCACAGTCACAGATACATAGCAGCTCTTACCGCGCACGGCATAACGGCGCCAATCGAATAAAAAGGGGTATCCTAGCGTGTGGCCGAATGTACGTACACACGACAGCACGCCAGACTGTACACATTGGTTGCAAAGTCGCCCGTAAAGTAACCGAGTAGAGTGCTAGCGTGTAAAGGTCGACGTGCTGTCGTGTGTACCACGACGGCACGTTGACCTTACACGCTAGCACTCTACCTACTCGGTTACTTTACGGGCGACTTTGCAACAAAAGTGTACAGTCTGACGTGCTGTCGTGTGTACGTACATTATAAGTTCAATGGCCGTTTCCGTTTAGGTTTTCTACCTAAACGAGCTACGAGATCCTTAGATTTATCTATATTTGGTTAGGTACGAAACCCAACGTTAGCTTGCTATTTTCATTGGTCTAATCATGTGTAATGATGTCTTTTTTTGGTAATTTGAACTGTTTCTTGGTCATTGTTGAAATCACAGCTTCGAACAAAATGAAGAATACCATCAACTTTTGATTTCTACCTTACCATACACTCTATTAAAAATGGAAACTTTGGGTGAAAAAAATTTTTTGATACGTCTTACAGTTCCCGAGATATTTAATTTTAAAGTAGCTGTGCGACGAGCGCGCGGTCGTCAGCTGCTGTGACGTCACTAAACAGCTGGCACCCGACACATACACCGTAACACTCATTCAAAGGCCTGTATCTTTGGAACCTTACTAGGTAGCCAGTTGAAATTTTCAGAGATTTTGTTTTACTATAGTGGATTACCCAAGAAATAATAAAAATAAAATAATATTAAAAAATAAGAGGGGTCCCCATACAAAAAACGTTGTTTTATACTTTTTGCTCTATAGAAAAAACGCTAAGGCATACAAGCATCAAACTTGGTACGATTATAGGGCTTACTCAATAGTATAACAAAAAAATATAAAAAACGGTCAAGCGCGACTCGGACTCACGCGCCGAGGGTCCGTATAACAAGTTTATTTTTATTGTATGGCGGTACGGAACTCTCAGTGCGCGAGCTCTACTCGCACTTGGCCAGTTTTTTTGTGTGTTTAGTCAGTGTTACAGTAGTGTTTTAATATAATATTACTTATTTATAAGGTTAAAAATTCGCTAGGGACAGGTTTTAAAGCCACAAGCTATTCCCTAGCACGGGTAAGTTAGTGCTTTAAAAATAACAAAATAGTACATTACTGCCGCGATCTGTAATGAGTGCGTTTCTGGCGCGCTTTTGATGGCCGACAGAGCGCAGCGTAGCGCAGCTCAAGGCCCTCACAGTGCGGTCAGTATTGCAGCCCTTGATGGACAAGCTGGAATGAAGGCCGAGACCGAAGGTCGAGGCCTTTATAGCGCGGCCAGCAAGGGCTGCAATGATGACCAAACTTGAGGGCCGAGAGCGTAGCTAAGCTAAGCTCGAGGCCATCATAGCGTGGCCAGAAGCGCACTCATTGCAGACCAAGGCTTGTATAGTGCTTTACTCAAACAATGCGAGTAATTTAAATAGAACCAGCTTACCTAAGTCTTAGTTTACTTTTTGTTGATTTTCCATTCCGCAAACTTTTCGTAGATAAACTTGTATTTTTCCTTTGACTTCGGTGGCAATAGGTACCTTTAAATATCTTATTTCGCTTCCTTTTTATGTTCGGTGTTGTTATACACATTGACTCGGAGAATTCGTTGCTTGAAGAGTTCACTTTTATTTACAACAAAAACAGCACGCACAGAAAAAATCACTTCGAACAACGCGCGAAGCCGCGAAAACAATATGGCCGCGCTTTTTTTTCTATGCAATTTGTAGACTGCCAGCACCCAAACAGCCAAATTCTAAATAAATACTTTTTGTGCCAGACTTTTGAGTTCTATATAGGAAACAAAACTCGACATTAATGAATTTTCATACAGTTTTTCTGGCCGCAAAACACGACATTAATGAAATTCCATACAACTTTTCTGGCGCCTAATCAAAGTAGCCCGCAAGTCCTCCTTTGCTCAAAGAAGGTTGTCGAATTAATGACCACATTACGAGCTTTTTTGAGTAATAGTACATTACTGCCGCGATCTGTAATGAGTGCGTTTCTGGCGCGCTTTTGATGGCCGACAGAGTGCAGCGTAGCGCAGCTCAAGGCCCTCACAGTGCGGTCAGCATTGCAGCCCTTGATGGACAAGCTGAAATGAAGGCCGAGACCGAAGGTCGAGGCCTTTATAGCGCGGCCAGCAAGGGCTGCAATGATGACCAAACTTGAGGGCCGAGAGCGTAGCTAAGCTAAGCTCGAGGCAATCATAGCGTGGCCAGAAGCGCACTCATTGCAGACCAAGGCTTGTATAGTGCTTTACTCAAACAATGCGAGTAATTAAAATATTAATTAGAATAGTAATTAACATAGTAATTTAATTAGCATACCATTTGTCGTAGATTAAGTACTTTTTGTCGATTTTCCATTCCGCAAACTTTTTGTTGGTAAGCTTGCTTGTATTTTTCTTTTGACTTCGGTGGCAATAAATTTCCAATTACTAATTTCGCTTGATTTTGAATGTCCGGCGGTGTTAAACACATTAAATCCGAGGATTCGTCGCTTTGAGAGTTCACTTTTTCAACAAAAACACAGAAAAAAATCACTTCGAACAACGCGCGAAAAGTCGAAAACAATATGGCCGCGCTTTTTTTTTCTGTGCAATGTGTCGACTGCCAGTACCCATACAGCCTAATTCTAAATAAATACTTTTTGCACCTGATGTTTGAGTTCTATTTATGAAACAAAACTCGACATTAATGTTTTTCTGGCCGCAAAACACAAGACATTAATGAAATTCCATACAACTTTTCTGGCGCCTAATCCAAGTAGCCCGCAAGTCCGACTTTGCTCAAAGAAGGTTGTCGAATTAATGTCCACATTACGAGCTTTTTTGAGTAAAAATATATTATTACTTAGCTATGGATGTGGATGACTGCTTTGAAAAATTACATACCTAAAACAGACGAGTTAATGGTTGCCCACTATTTTTTAAACGGTTTTATTTAGCTCACCCCGTTTGTTTTATTTTATATTTATTATTCTTGGGTCAAATTTGGTAATTCAAATTTCACCCTCTTCCTGTCAACCGATTAATCTGAAATTTTGTATACACTTTAGATTTTGGTGACAATACAATTATGTTTATTCATTATCATTATAAATTCAAGATGGCTGCCGCTACAAAATGGCGGATAATTTATGTTTTAATAATCCCATCAATATGGGTATCAAATGAAAGGGCTCAACAAGCAGAATACAATATACTATAAAAAATTGAAATCCAAGATGGCGGCCGCTACAAAATGGCGGATAACGTAGGTTTTATCAATCCCATCAATATGGGTATCAAATGAAAGGGCTCAACAAGCAGAATACAATATACTATAAAAAATTGAAATACAAGATGGCGGCCGCTACAAAATGGCGGATAACGTAGGTTTTATCGATCCCATCAATATGGGTATCAAATGAAAGTGCTCAACCAGTATAATACAATGTACTATATAAAATTAAAATCCAAGATGGCGGCCTAAAAAAAAAAAAAGACTAAAAACTAGAAAATAAAAATAGGTAAAAAAACTTTTTAAGTTAAACGGTTTTATGTTAAACATACATTGCAATGTTTAAGATAAATGTACTCAAAACCAAAAAATAATAAAATAGATACAGTCGTGGGAATTATAAACATATGCATAGACTAGACTAAAATAAAACCGTGGGGCACGTCAATTGTCACACACACTACTACTTATCACACGTCCATCGTTGTCGGTTGAACAACTGCCTAATTATAGTGTAACATTACAAAACAAACATTTTAATCAACGATTGTAGACAATTGACGTGCCCCACGGTTTTATTTTAGTCTAGTCTATGCATATGTTTATAATTCCCACGACTGTATCTATTTTATTATTTTTTGGTTTTGAGTACATTTATCTTAAACATTGCAATGTATGTTTAACATAAAACCATTTAACTTAAAAAGTTTTTTTACCTATTTTTATTTATGAGTAAAAATGTACCTATGCCTAGGTTATACTAGTTTTATAACTTATTAATATTAATTTACTTCTATCATAAAGCTATATCGGATTGTCATTTTTCAAAGCCGTCATCCACATTTAAAGCTAAGTAATAATATACGATTTTATTTTTATTTTTATAGCACTAACTAACCTGTGCTAGGGAATAGCTTGCGGCTTTAAAACCTGTCCGTAGCGAATTTTTAACGTTATAAATAAGTAATATTATATTAAAACTACTGTAACACTGACTAAACAGACAAAAAAACTGGCCAAGTACGAGTAGAGCTCGCGCACTGAGAGTTCCGTACCGCCATACAATAAAAAAACTGGTTATACGGGCCCGCTTCGCGTGAGTCTGAGTCGCGCTTGACCGTTTTTTATATTTTTTTGTTATACTATGGAGTAAGCCCTATAATCATACTAAGTTTGATGCTTCTATGCCTTACCGTTTTTTCTATAGAGCAAAAAGTATAAAACAAGTTTTTTTGTATGGGGACCCCTCTTATTTTTTAATATTTTTTTATTTTTATTATTTCTTGGGTAATCCACTATAATAAAACATAATCTCTGAAAATTTCAACTGGCTACCTAGTACGGTTCCAAAGATATATCCCTTTGAATGAGTGTTACGGTGTATGTGTCGGGTGCCAGCTGTTTAGTGACGTCACGCGAGTTGGCCGCGTTCGCGCGAAAAACTCCAAAAGGACGGAAACTAAAACCGTCGTAACTTTAAAAGTACTGGCTCGATTTGAATGAAACAAAAACGGGCGTATTTCTAAACTTGCAGGCTACACGGTCATAAAGTTTCAAGTGATTTAACCGACCCACGGACATTCTTCATTCAAGTAGCTACAGCATTCAAGCTTGTTCGAAAGAAAAGTCACCGGTTCACACGCACGTATGTACACATGCTCGAAGTGAAACTTGTCCATCGAGCATACAAAATACAAAAGAATGCGACGACCGTGTTGCAGACCACTGAGCATGAAGCTTGAAGCGCACCATGGCAGGGCCGAAAGTTTAATCAACAAATAAATAAAAGCGAGGCCTCATCAAGCATAAATAAAAATAAATAAATTATTGTGTTTTGCTTCTACTCAGCATAGTTGGAACAAATGCGTAATTACTGGCAACATTATATTTTTTTAAGTGACGGCAGCGCCAACTGCTGTTAATTTTTAGTAACTTCGTATTGATATCTCTCTCGCTATGTTCATGTTGTAATAAACCTAACGAAATTTGTGCTACTTGCTAACAAAAGCAATGTTTATTGAATATGTGCTGGTGTTCAGTTTATTCTTTATTATAATGCAATAGTAATATTGTCTAAATGTATATGTTTTGCAAAAAGTTCCTCTCAAAACCAATGACACTCGATGTGCGTTTTGGCCATTTTACTTGGCTTGCGTTGATGATTCGTACATAGTCACGTGACCAAAGTGGTTTTTTGGATCAATGGCGCCAAATGTCTGTTACAGAAAATGTATGTAATCTTAGAGGTATTTGAAGGTATTTTATTGTTCTAAATGATCATACAATTAGTTTTCTCTTAGCATTTACACATAATTCGCCATAGAAAGATGAATAAAACGATGCGTAGGGCCAATGAGGGCACGTCAGTCTGGCAACAAAACAGTGCTGCTATCTGTGCTGTCAATTTTTGTTAGTCTTCTAATGGAGACTGTTGCGAGATAAATATTTACTGCAATATTGTAGAATGCTGATGTTGGAGGCGGTTTTAGTGCACAGTGATTGATTTTAGTAATTAGTGGGAGTATGGCAACGGCGGCCGACGCTGGGCGCTATGTCGGCAAGTGCACAATATTTACCCTCTATGCCACTCAGGCCCGCCATACATTTTACTCATGCAATAAAGTGAAACGTCAAACTGGATTGTTGTTAATTTTCGCAAATTCCTTACTAAAACGTGCCCCGCGCCCGAGATAATGTGTTTTCGTATCGTTATTGACGTGAAATGAGTTCCCGTATTCTACCCCGGTACGCGCGTATGTGCAACAACTGTGTTTGGTACTTTGTCTTAATAATCGTCAAAAACTGTTATTTGCGCCGTTTTTCGATAGAAAAGAAGCTGTGTACATACTCAATGGCCATCATTTATCCCCATGCAGTGAGTTTTATCATATATGGCACGTTTGTAGTCGCATTGTTTTGTTGTTCGTCGTACTGAGCAAAGTACCTAGGTAGATCTGTCAAAACACTTGCAAGCCTCTTTCCAGACGCATCCCCGTGCGCAGTCGGTCGCGTCCAACCTAACGTCCCAGAGTCCTTCAGCTATTATCACTGTTTAATAACTTGTGAAATACTTGCCTTTCAGGTTTCAGTTACCGTTATGTGGACACAAACTGAAGTGCGATCATGTAGTGACATTCTACACAATGTTGCTCCCACGCTCCAAGTGTAAAGCGGCTTAAGAGTCGTGAACATGTAGGTTGTGAACAGTATAAACGAGATGTCGATGAGAGGCACTAAGAGGGCGAGTGGAGTGCGCGGAGACCCAGGAGAGGGCACTTCCAAGCGCCGCAGGACGGAGCCCGAAGACGCTCTCTGGCAGCTCCGTCCTGTCAGTGACCTCAAGATGTCGTCAATATACAACAGAAGTGCCTCAGAGGCACCCGCCGAACTATTCAGGTTTGTGTGAACAAATTGTTTTATGATCCAGTGCTGTTATTCTAAGCATTTGATAATTAATAAAGCTTTTATATCTATATTCTAGGTATTCTGTATATAGGTAAGGAAATAGAATTTATTTGTATATACTTTGGCTTTGTGACATTATACCGAGTTTACACTCAGCTCATTCTAGCAAGTGAAAAATATCAAATTTGACAGCTATAAGTAACTTTTGTAGGAAATGGGCAGAGTATAACAATGGTTTCAATCAATCTTAGCGAATGAAGTGCTGAATACATGTAATTTTCTATGTTGATGAAGGCAAAAGATAGATTTTCTTGCTGCTTGCATTCTATGGAGATATTGGGTTCCATTCCCACTGTGATAGTGTTGTCTTTTTGTGGTGTCTTTGCTAGTTTACCGAAGTAGGGACATTCATAATAATACAGAATGGCATAATATCTGCAAAGGCGAATGTAATAATGATCAAAATGCATATTTCTTAAGTAAGCGTTAAATTGGCTACAAATAAACTTGACTGGAAGGTTCCCTCCAGACCATTTGTGCAGTCAGCCACACGCTAGGATACCCCTTGTTATTCGATTGGCGCCCTTATACCGCGCTCGGTAAGAGCTGCCATAGGATATCTGTGACTGTGGCTGACCGTGCCATCAGACAGTGTTCAGTGCAAGTATTGAGAATAGAAGTAATGGAATTAGTATAAAGGTATGGAAAATAGTACTCGACTTGCACCATTATTGGGCATGATCAAAGAATGTTGCTATATGAAGTTAAAATCTTTAATATGTGTTACTGACCATTGAAAACTTGACATTAGGACAGAAGACAGAAGTCCCTTACAAGGTTTAAATATATTATATAATTATAAACATTAGTATTAAAACAAAATAAAAGCTAAGATTGTGAGTCATATAACAAGGAAGTGCTTGCTTCATTGCTATTGAAGTTGTTACTTTTGCGAATGTATTCTTCATGGATTTGAGTAGGAAATTTTGTAATAATTTGCATTGAGTGGGTGCACTATTTTGGGCATAGTAGGTAATTTATTTTCTCCTAAGTTACTCATAAGGGCAAAATTATTTGGTGATAATTAAATATTGATATCTCACATATAATAAGAACATACCTTACCTCCTAAAAACTGAAATACCTTGTCACCAATAACATTATTGAAGTACACTGCACACTTTGAGGACCATAATGCCAACGCATTCTAGCCTGTACTTCTACAGAACAACCATTAGCGACATTCACTTACAAGTTGGTCAATCCTGATTTTTATTTCTGTGTGAGCCAGGTTAATATAATGTTAACAAATCGTCCAAGAAGGTGCAATGCCATACAGTGTAACTTTAAACATTTAGGTTTCCTAAGCTGTTTTTCCCATTGATAATCAGGCCCAATATTTTTCTGTATGTCCAAATATCGTATATCCATCTTTATGCAGTAGGCTTGTTCATATTATAATAATGCGAATTGTATTTATATGTCACTAGCTTTTGCCTGCGACTTTTGCCTTTTTCTTCTTCCTAATATATCAAACAAAGTGACGTTAGTTACACAATTAAATGGATGTACCGAATTTTTAGATCTTTGATTTGTTTGATTTGTCTCTGCCCCAAATAGCAGAAAAACTATTAAAACATGGAAAAAATCAGGTATAAAAAGTCTGCGCGGACAAAGTCGCAGGCAAAGGCTAGTAAAGTTGTTTTGTACAAGATTAAGATATGCTCCAATAGGAATAAGAGACTTAATTTTGACTCATATAATAACAGAAAAAATTGTCGCTAATTCTGGCTTTGAGTGTAAATTATAGTATAAGCCCTGTCATTGAAGAAAACATTTTAGGATGCCATTTAAAAAAAAAGAAAACATTTAGGATGGATGGACTTCAAAACTAGCACTGTCTAGCTTTGACTGTATTAATTAGAGGAAGAGGACAAGTGTTTTAAAGTTCAACTTAAATGATTTCTTTAGTGACACAAGTTATACAAGTAAATTGTAAAAAGCAGCAGAAACTTTGTTTGATGTTAATGTAATCCTCATATTAATATAAGTAATGACCAATGAGACCGTTGTTAGTTTACATGAAATCCATAATCTGTCTGCAGAAGTGCGAATTTTTTAATTTTGCGAAATTTTTATTTCATGTACCTAATTGTTGCAATTAGAAAGGTAACGTAATATTACATTTTATTATTACCTTAAATTATAGGTCTAGCTTTTAATCATATGAGTACTAATGGAATTAAACCTTTTTATGTTTATTATAACCAATCCAATAGATACAATGTTTGCAAGGTTTCTCGGCCCATTTCAACTATGGAGCTTTAACATATATTACTGAAGTTTGTCAACTGGTGAACCAGTCTCTGTGTACCTTTCTGGAAGCTGAGATATTGTGTGTTCAGCATGTGCCCATATAAATTGTAATAATAAAGGGCCAAACCGCTCCGGAGTACCCAAATCGTAAAGCCATAGAAAGAAAGGAAATGTTCTAGCCTTTTGCAATTTTATCAATGTCAAAGTTCGCTTTGCTACTTTCAAAGCAAAAGTGCAAAATAAGCAACAATGCGATTTTAAAACTATATTTTCCTAAAACAAGTTTCCTCCATTTCTATGAGGTAGAAATTATTTAAAATATATATTGACCATTATAGTAATACATGGTGTTACTTGTACAGGGTGTTAAAGAAAGGTAGCTGAGCGACCCCTTTGTATTGTATCATAGTGTCACAAGACCTTTTATCGTTGGAATTGTAGAACATTTCTATATTAAATTTTGGGTTAAGATGCAGCAACATGTAAACATGTGGACAAAGATACCCTATGCATGCATGTGATGTGATAGCATTATGTAGGAGACCGCCAAAGAGGGGAGAGGCTTGGGGAGCTCCAGTTTCATTTCAATAATACGATTTTACACCACAGACCTGTCCTTCCCATGTTACTTTGTTAAATGAAGTTATGCCGAAATACTCTCCACTCTAGCTACTTCATTCATTACATAGGGTATTTCATAAAAAAATACAGGATAACTTGGTGCTTTGTTAAAAAATTCATGGAGCAAATAATTTGCGCCGGTAATTTTATTACGCTGTTAAGGGTTAGCTGCAATTCTATTAGAATATTTAAAGCCATCGAACACAGGACGGTCAGTATTTGGGTGACCCATTTAGTTAAATGCCCAAAATGCATGGTCGTCTTTGACTGTTAACAATGATAACAACTTAGGTCTCTTACATATTTTTCGTTTCATAAGAACTAGACTTCAACTCAATCGGCAGTTTATCTCATTTGCTAATTATCTCATCTCATTGTTTCTCTCATTGGCGTGTGTAGAAAGGAGGTCTAACGTCAGTCTCACACAAATCGTATTTCAGGAAGGATCTGATCTCAGCGATGAAGCTGCCTGACTCGGAGCCGCTGACCTCCAGCGAATACTGGGTGATCACGGATACTTGGAAGCAGGACTGGGAGCGCGGTGTACAGGTGCCGGTCAACCCGGACTCGCTGCCCGCGCCCAAGGTCACCATTATCGAGAACCCCCTGCCGCCAGACTTCCAAGAGTTTAAGCTGTGAGTATACTGCAAGCAACGTACACATACTAGTAGGAACACCCAGCGATTACAGGTGGGTGGAAGTAGGTCTGGAAGCGCCGCGTGCAGCCGGCGTTGCAATCGGCAAGAATTCCAAACGCAGTCCTACCTAGGAGGCGAGATTGAGCTCATTTTCTGTGAGTATCATCTTCATCATCAGCCTGTAACACCCACTGCTGAGTAAAGGCCTCTTCATGCTCACGCCACCTCTCACGATCCTGTGACAGGCGCAACCACTGTTTTCCGGCTATTTGGGGTATGTCGTCGGACCATCTGGCTGGTGGTCTGCCAACCGATTTCTTCCCCTCTGTGAGTATACTGCACCATATTAGTAGGTATAATCCGTGCGGGATCAGAATGGGATAATACCTTTTGGAACTGAGAAGCTCGCGGTCCGGTAGCGTCAGCATTTCGGCAAACTCTAGTTGTCTATGGCAAACTCGCGTCGAAACTTGCTTGTGTTTTCTGTGCGCGTGGGTGTCTGCTCGAGTTTTATCACGTTTTATTTAATTAATGCAATAACATTGAATCGTTTTAGATTAAAAACATTAAAAAAAATTGTGTATTTCCAATTTCATAACGCTATGATAGAACATAGAACTAACATTTTTGTTACTGGCGCTACTCGAGAACTGTCATTTTCGATTCAGTTCCAAAAGGTATTATCCCATTCTGATTCCGCACGGATTATAGTCACAAATTGAACAACCTTTACCGTGTTTTTTTTTAGAGAATACAGGGTCGGTTCGCTCTAATGAAAAAAAAATCGAGATAAAATAAGAAAAACAAAGGGCAGGAAAAGGGATTTGTAGCCACTAAAATACTCTCGTTATAGCGACGTAATTTAGGCCAGTCAATAAAAGCTGCAATGCTCTCTAAAGCGAATTGTATCCACGATTTTTTTAGGATTCTTCTTCTTTGATCCCTTTACTCCTCCGTGGAATCTGGGGCTGTCACAAGGGCTTTCGATTTATCTCTGTTCATGGCTAGGGAGGGGCCAAGTTACTCCCTTCTCTTTCGTCTCAGAGAGAGAGAACAGAGAAGGGCTAGGATTAAAGGGGATCAAAAGGAGGAGATATCGTAAGAACGTGAAACTCGCATTCTCCGAAACTGTAGAATGTAGAATCTTGAAATGTTTGTTATGCAAAAAACAACATCCAATAAGAATTAATTTGTCAAAAATGGGAAGAAAAAAGTTCCGCTTCGCCCCATCGTTCAATTAACGTATGCAAGTTGTTAGCAAGGTAGGTACGAATGGAAGCCTTTCTATTACAAGACTTCACCTCGACTTTGTTTTTGAAGTTCTAACTTTGATTTCACAATAGAAAATGTCAGGAACATTGCTTTACTGTCTTTAAGCTTTCTCGAAGTCCTTTGAAAGTCGAACCACAACCGAAAATGTTCAGAACACTGCATACGGTTTGAAACTTTTTCGAAGTCCTTTGAATTCGGTTTGAAACTTTTTCGAAGTACTTTGAAAGTTGGAAACGTCGTATTTACCGTGTAATGGAGGAATTTATTTAGTTTTACTGCTAGGTGCCGCACACACTGTCACGGCGATCCGCGTTCCGCGGTCAGTGTTCTGCGTTCGCGTTCACTGTAATCTATGCGGCACCTTTGATCAGTTGACACATGAAGCGGTCAGACCGCGGCGGTCTGAATGACAAAGAAGTCTGGCACTAAACCAGTTCAGCGCACGATCACCACACTTACCAATGTGTTATTTTTTAAGTACCTACCTGCATTACAAAATGTATTATTTTTTAAGCACGAGATCCTTGGAGTTTCTTTACCATGCTTCTTCTCCAAGAACGATCAGAGCTAGTGAAGCTGGAGAGAAAAAAGTAGCTAGTATGAGATAGTAATAAGTATCTGATTTATATGTATACTTTTTATTACTTTAGATAATATTTTGACGTTCAATGTAAATAATTTATTTATGGCATATTGAATAAAAACTATTGATTCTGATTTTTTATTCTGATTCTGAATACTGATTCATGAAGCAAATCTGAGAACTGTGACCGCGGAACGCCGGGGCAGTGTGTCCGGCGCCTAAAAGCTTTACGACGACAACTAAAAGTTCACTCTTTTTTAACTGACTTAAAAAAGGAGGTACTCATTTAGACCCGTATTTATTTTTATGTGTGTTAACTCCGAACTTTTTTCTAGGTGAACCGATATTGATGTTTTTTTTTTTTTTTTGATAGGGTATGTGGGCCCATAAAAATGGTGAAGATCTGATGAAGAATTGCGGAGATGGAGAACGGAAATCCTCAACGAAATCAGTGCAGTAGCATAATACCAGTGAACCTGTGAATAGTGTACAATTTCATCAGTAAATTCGTTTTATTGAAAAAAATTTTTGTTTAGTTAATCAGTTTTTTGTTTCAAGTTTTGTTTTTCTGAGCAGCTTGAATATTTCTTTGATAGATCAGATCCCAAAACAATTTTATTATTTGTACCATACAAGTCGTGGTAAAGTAATCTGGAGCAATGGAAACAGATTGTTAATATATACATGTAGTTACAATACATGCCGATTTTGATATTGAAATGCAGCGGCTGTTAATTAACGTCGCATCGCCGTTACACAGGCCGGCGAGGCTCTCACCGCTCGATCGATCGGTCCCTTGATTTCTAGGAACAGCTAGTTATAACCAAGGCACAGTGTGTCGTCCCATGGAGGTCGGACGTAATTTTTTAAAAACATATCTTAGTGCTTGTTCTACAATTTTTAGGTATTATTTAGGCGTATACAACGTGTTACAAAAGATACTAACTCTTTTCACAGGGTGTAACCTGCTGGTCAACATAATGACAAATGTGCAAAAAAAAGTTGAAAAAAACAACTTTTTTTTTATAACCTCAAAATTGTAAAAATTTCAACCTTTTTTGTTTTTCCGATTTAGCTCCAATAAAAAAATATGGTTGTTTGCTTAGCTGTATTTTAATAGCTTCAGGCTGTTAAAACATAGTGAAAGTCTATGGAAACAGTATTTTAAAAATACATTTCGCTGTGACAGCGCTTACATTTTAATTATTTATAAATCAACGGAACGTAATAGAGCTAAAAGAATATTTTTGTTGTGATCCCTATCATCAGGTACCATAACCCTGTAAAAAGAGTTAGCGACTTTTGTAACACCTTGTAGATTAGAACCCGGATGCAGCTCGGCCCGGGTTGCCTGGGTGCAATGGCGTGGGCTCCGAAACCTGTAAATGTCAGCGAATGAAACCACCCCTACTCGCGCTGCCCATTCTGACTATAGTCGCACTCAAGCGATGTAAAAGGAACGCAGCGTAAGGACGCTCCTTTCGTTGAACTCATAATTGCATCTTTGTCGATGTTTTCTACAAGAAGACAATCTGTCTATTCACAAATGATAATGCAAAGTTAAAAAACTAAAGCTTTTTACAAAATAATAATGCAAGAATGAATAATTTTGAAACAAATAAAAAAAAAAACATGTTTTTTTGGAATTTGTTTATTTTAACTAAAACTTTTTTTTTATTCCTTGTAAATTACAAGGTATGTGCAATATGTGAATAATATCTACGTTTATTTAGCTTTCCATTGAGGTATAAAACTTAGCAGTGACTCCAGTGCAAGTACCTATAATTTTCACCAATTACCTAAAAAGAGGCGATTTGTATTAAAAATCCCATAGAAGCATAGAAGTATTATAGTCAATGTGGGTAAATGTAAACAGAGGTAAATGGAGACACGCCCGATAACTACGTATACATACAAAAATGTTAATTGTTAGTCAAAATCGACCTTTCGCAAAGATACTCTGGTTCCATGACGAAACAAGATAGCGCATTTTTTCTAGCGGAAAAAAAGAGCTGATAAACAGTCTATGCAAAAAATACAAAATTATGACATATTCAAGATGGCCGAAGAAATGTGTGTGTATCTGTCTGTCTGCGTTTAGACTGCTTTATTTTTAATAGTGTCGCCACACACAATAAACACTAAAAGTAACATAAACAATTTTGTGCCTTTTGGTTTGCTTTTTATAATGTACCCTAATGATTATTTTAAATAAGTGCATTTGATCCATTACACCCTTGAATAACCGTGACATTGTCTCCGCAGACCGAAGGACCGATACATCCACTTGAACCGGGACTCTCACTACGACTCGGGCAAGCACCAGCTAAGCACGACAGTTGCGCGCGCCGAGGCGGCGTGTAGCTACGACCTGGACGCCAGTGACACGTCATGGCTCAAGCTGTTGAACGCGGAGCGCGCGCGCGCCGGCGCCCCGCCTGTCGCAGAGGACCAGCTCGAGCGTGTTATCGAGGAACTGGAGGTGAGTGCTAGGGCACAGAACCTTGTGCCTTTCGCTAGGTGGGGACACGGACTCTTCCGGATAGTAGGCAGGAATATTGGGCGTCGCAAACACAGACAAGTCGTGGCTGAGCGCGTCATCGAGGATCTCCTCCATACTACATTATATGAACTGAATCTGAAAACTACTACAGTTGATTTATCTCACGAAGGCGGATGAGCCATGCTTGTAGTTGTAAATGCGTATAGACGCGCGCTCTTGTGTGCGTAACTCAAAAATTCGAAATTCAAAGACACATATGCAAAGACAATGTGCATGTACATTTCCACACACATGTATGGCTCATCCGCCTTCGTGAGATAAAACATACAACGTGAGATAAAACGTACCTAGTGCGCAAAACATAGAAAGGACCAAAGCAAAAATCGCTTTTCCCAGTAAATTAATCAAGCTTTTAGCGTGGGGGTTGGTTTGCGAAGTGGTTTCGAGCACTATGTCCTGTTTCAATATTTCAACTATTGCGTGGAAAACTTTTAACATTAGGTACCATAACGGGGTCAAAATCACCAAGGTGGCAAATTTCAGCTCCTAAACTTTGTACAAAAAAAAAACTATTTCCATTCTGAAAACCAGGTTATATTATTGACTAACTTAATTTCAATTAATACCCAAACGGGCAGCGCTGAAAATTAATAATTGCAAAAAAAAATTATTTTAATACAAAACCGCGTTCCCGAAATGTCGATAATGCATGAAATCTTGGAATTTTCCAAAGTCTATACATAAAAAATCCTCTAAATATCCGTTTAATATTGTAGAAAGTCCATTTGCAATGTTTAGTGGCACTATTTATACGAATTGAATTATTTAAGTAATAAATTCATGCCAAACTTGTAAATCATAAAAAAAAATATGTTTCAATAAATAATTATTGAAGTAATGTAGCATCGATTATTTACAACAACTTCAGTAAGTAATACATCATTAAAAAAAATCTGAATTTATTAACAGAACATGCTTTTTTCCATTAATAACCCCCGAAAAGTCATTCCGGGAACGCACGTCATGTCCGGGAACGGTCCCGAAATGACCGTTCCCGAAATGACTTTTTAAATAAATGCGCTCTTTTTAGCTAGCAGCCATCTTTGACATTATGTTCGGCTTTGTTATTGTAAAATATTTGAGGGTACTATTTGCTATAAAACAATACAAAACGTATGTGAATATTCCAAGTTATGAAACGCATTTATGATGACGTATTAATGTACGCTCTATAAATAATGAATTGAAAGATACTTACCGCTTATTTTCAATTGTTATGGTGAAAACTCTCTTGATAACCCTTTTATTTACATCGTTCACATCACTGTAACATAGACAACTAAAGGTTTGCGTTTATGAACTGAATTTTTACTGAGAATCAAAATTGCGTTCACTGAAATGACGCTTACATTGCAGGACACAATATTTTGACTTGCTTTTCTTTAATTTCTTTTCTTTATTTGATAATAACAATAATTAATTCATATAAGATATAATTGGAGGCCATTAGGTAAGAAAAACTTTTCACTATATTTTATTTTATGAATATTTCCAAAGTTCGTTTCTGAAGATTGCTACATAGGACGCGTTCCCGAAATGACTTTTTGTAGTTATTTCTTCACTTAATAATGAATGTGCTTTACTTTTGCAGTATCTACTATTATGTACAGATAATATGAACAGAGTTAAGTACTATTTAAATACCGATTTGCTCAAATAAACTAAATTTAGACATTTATTTGCTGGCAAAGCTAATTCTCCACCTTGGTGATTTTGACCCAACAAATCCGAAGAACTCTATATTAATTTACTCAAAAATGCTCGTAATGTGGTCATTAATTCGACAACCTTCTTTGAGCAAAGTCGGACTTGCGGGCTACTTCGATTAGGCGCCAGAAAAGTTGTATGGAATTTCATTAATGTCGTGTTTTGCAGCCAGAAAATTGTACGAAAATCCATTAATGTCGAGTTTTGTTTCATAAATCGAACTCAAAAATCAGGCACATAAAGTATTTACTTAGAATTTGGCTGGCAGTCGACAAATTGCATAGAAAAAAAAGCGCGGCCATATTGTTTTCGCCGTTTCGCGAGTTGTTCGAAGTGATTTTTTCTGTGCATGCTGTTTTTGTTGTAAATAAAAGTGAACTTTTCAAGCAACGAATTTTCCGATTCAATGTGTTTAACAAAGCCGAACATAAAAATGAAGCCAAATTAGATATTTAAGAGGTACCTATTGCCACCGAAGTCAAAGGAAAAATACAAGTTTATCTACGAAAAGTTTTCGTTCTATTTAAATTACTCGCATTATTTGAGTAAAGCACTATACAAGCCTTGGTCTGCAATGAGTGCGCTGCTGGCCACGCTATGATTGCCTCGAGCTTAGCTTAGCTACGCTCTCGGCCCTCAAGTTTGGTCATCATTGCAGCCCTTGCTGTCCACGCTGCGCTCGGCCATCAAAAGCGCGCCAGAAACGCACCCATTAAAGACCGCGGCAGTAATGTAGTATTAATTGTCGTCTTTGCCTTCGCTGTAGTTACTTCAAATTCAAAGTAACTTTAACACTAGTCCAAGTGGCTCATAGGGGGTGTAGAGTGCGCGAGCGAGAACATAAGCGATTTCTTCAGAAACGTGTTAAAGCTTCCCAACACAGGCGCGTTTTTATCGGTCGATGGTATCACCTGCGTTATTGCGATATCTTTTTTCAGTACATTTGTATTAGGGGGGCCATGGAGTAACAGACTGCTGCGATAATAACTCTGTGTCGGGGAGTCTTTAAGGGTGCTTAGGGAGGAACACACTAAAAGTCCACTCCTCTAGGAGGTGAGCCGCAGCAGGGGGAGGGGTTCAAAGTTACCCTTCTCGCTAATATATCCAAAACGGTGCATCGTAGAGAAAAAAAGTCTTCTACAGAGCTTATAAAATTATCTTTTTACCAATTTCGCAACCGTTTCCGACCTAAAATTTTCTTTACCATGGATGGGTGCATACAAGGAATGGATTACCGATACAAAACAAATATGCTTCCATACAAAAAAAATTGTGGCCGACCGTACAAAAATAGTATATTTCATTACAAGTGTGGAAAGGCTGTCATTGCAAAGAGTTCCGACAAATGGCTACCCGAGCCGAGGCGCAGCCGAAGGCGAGGGTTGACAGTCGGAACAAGTTGCAATGACGGTTCCGCACGTGTACTGAACGACTATTTTTAATACAGTTGCGAAAAAATGAAGCAATGTAATAAAATAATAAAAACACAATAAACTCAACTAACTTAACATTTTTGACTTTTCCGGTAAAATGTTCTCCGAAGCATTTTGTGCAATTATACTGAGTTCCGGTGGTGTTAATAAAAAAAAACTGGGGTCGAAATTACTCATTTTGTGCAACAAACAACTATGTAAAACAAAGAAAATTTCTGAAAAATCAAAATGGCGCCAACCGTAGAATATAAGCAGAGTTTTTTTTTCTTCACCCATTCTGGTAGGCAAAGGCAACTATGCCCATACAGCCAAGTCTTGAGTAGAAGTTTTTTATTGATATGAAATGAAAATGAAATTTAATGAAATGAAACCTAACCAAACTCATTCAATCAAATCATTAAATCTGATATTGAAACAAATTAGTAGCTTCTTTTTAGAAATATACGTATTTGCATGAATCATAAAAACTTTTTTAGTAAAAACTTCATGGTTGGTTTTTCTTTTTAATAGACATTATTTTGACAGTTGGGAAAGAGAACGCACGAGTGCGGGAAAGGTAAAAAAAAAGCACGAGTGTGTAATAGCCCACATCCCGAACGCTATACGTCCCTGCAATACGCCACTTTTTGAGCAACTGTATTAAAAAATACATTACAATATACAGGGTGTCCCAAAAAATAGTGTCAAGCGGAAGTCCAGAGATAGAGCACCCCTAGGGGTACCCGAATCACCCCCATGTATGTTCAGCGATTTTTTGACGTTTAGAAGTTATGAGGCTTTTAAGGTTTTTTTGGGAAGAATTACCTAGCATTGGTTTTTATTTTTTAACTTTTTTTGTATTCAACTTTTAAATAATTTTTTTCTTTATTGGGGTCTTAGATAACTAATCTGTCACCAAAAAATAATGATCAGCTTTAATCACGTAAAATATACCGCAATTGTGATTCAAAGTTCAAAAATCCAGTTTTAGAGAAAATATCATCGAATAAGTTAGTATGGGGAGAAAAAAAAGTAGGGATCTGAAGGAATTTTTATTGACTTCAAAAACTTTCCTACAACCTGAACCTTCAGAATAGCACAAACAATCTGTCAGTTTATGGGCCTTTTATTCGAGTAATTAGCGGTCAAAGTTGAAAAACTGGAATTGAGAGAAATGTAATTTAGATAGTTTTTATTTTATTTATGTTGATTATGACAAAAAACACTGAAGGCTTTATGTCGTCTAATTGAAATAATACACTTTTTTAATACAAAAAAATACTAACGAACGAGGGTCTAGTTTGAAAACCCGCTATAACAGATCTATTTGTCATAATAAAATGGTAGTTAATAAAATTTTCATAAACTCCAATGTACTATGACAAATAGCGCTAGTATAGCGGGTTTTGCAACTGCACCCCTCAATTTAATGTTGCTTTTCTACAGATACTCTTTCCGAGGTGCAGTCAAAATTTAAAAGCAGTTTCTAGTTTTATACACGGAATCAGCTGAAGTATGAATTATATTACAACTATGTTTCCTTTCTAAATTATTCCATTGCAGAATTTTATCTTTTGCACTATCAACTAATTGGCGTAGGTATCTTGTAGAGTACGAGTACGCACAATAAATGAATAATAATATGCTCCTGGCACTCCAAGCTACAACAGGGCCCTTAGCCTGTAACACAATGGTTCCAAAATGGGCTCCCGGTTGACGTTTTCAATTACGATTTATTATTGCTGTCGATCCAGTGTCGGTCCTTTTAATGTTTTTGTAGTACAGCAAAGAATATTAAGAGTCTAATTCTAGAGGATTAATTCGCTAGTTGTAGGAGAACTACGAAAACATCCCGGTTTTGTCCTTCTACCTGGGACGCCATTAATACACCATTGTGTTACAGGCTAAGGGCCCAGGTGGCTCATGCGCCTACTGCCGCGCCCGCCGGTCGCGCCTACTTTTGGAATATTTTTTCAAGTTATTATGTACTTGTATGTTGAAGATATTTACATGACCATTGAAGATATTTAAAAACAGGCACTTTAACTTGGATTAAGGTTTTGAGGTTCACTAACGCCAAAACGTCGAGTGCCTCTCGATAACTTCTAGACTGGTTTAGATGAAAGTTTTCAGTTGTAAAACTTGTAAAGCATGATTAGCCTTAATATTTGGAGATATAATTATAACACACTAGCTTTTGCCCGCGACTTCGTCCGCGTGGACTACAGAAAAAGGATATATTATGCTTTACTTTGCTCCTAAGTGTAAAAGCGTGATAATATGTAGCCTATGTTATTCTGATGTGTAAGCTATCTATTCCAAATTTCATCCAAAACAGTTCAGCCGTTTCAGCGTGAAAGAGTAACAAACATCCATCCATCCATCCATACTTACAAACTTTCGCAAATATATATATTAGTAGGAAGTAGGATATAATATTATTAGGATAAGTAGGATAGGATATTAATAATATTAAGTAGGATTTTGTTTCAACCCAATACAAGCAATTGAGCTTCTTATTTTTGGTGGCTCTTCCAATATACGTAGGACGGTCATATCGAAAACTAAAATCGCAAAGAAACAGCTAGTTCTGATTTTTTTATTTGATGTTAGGACCACTACCAGTACCGGATATCCAAGTTTGCAGCTTCGAAAGACCTGAGCTTACTTTGCAGCATTCGAAAAACGGTGCTGGCCTAGTGGTAGAGCATTGGACTCGGACTCGGAAGCGAGAGACCCAGGTTTGATTTCCGGCGCAGCATGGACTTTGTTTCTGTTCAAAGTTACGTACATTTGTGAATTTGAAGTAGCAAAACCACACGCTAACCGTGAAGGAAAACATCGTGAAGAAATCCGTGGCTTAGTTAGCTCCACACATATTGACTTGTATTTCCTGTGGGCTAGGCTGACTAAGCTGTCAGGATGGTAAAGGTGCTGGGCAAGCCTACTCCATAAAATTAATGTCCCCAGGCACTGCACCGCCGAGTGGTCTCTTCAACCATCTACTGTGAGTGAAGGTGCCACTGAACGCTGAAATCATCAAATTACGAAGATGCAAGGGCTTTTATTTATTTTGAAATCGCCATATTTATCTGCAGAAATCTGGGAAATTCATTTATCTGCAGTTTCCCGTAGACTCGTTTCGAAAAAAATGTTGAAGTGCAGTCTTGCTGATCTAGCTGTAGGAACTATTTCCTCGCTGCAGCGCATTTTCCGCTCCTTCATAATTACTCTTATAGTAACGAAATTTTGTGAATAATCGATGTCTATAATAGTTTTGATGGTGCAAGCCACATATTTTGATAGCTTCGCTCTACATGAGATCTGATAGCTTTTTGACAGTGATAGGTGAATGGTCTCGTTTTGGCAACATTTTACATGAAAAAAAAATTTGGTGGAATACATATGTCGAGCAGGGAACTGGTAACAATAACTATCAACCTACTAAAGCTTTATATATTGCTAATTAATAAGCTCCATCGAAGCTATTTCTCTTATAATCTTATCAACAGACCGTCGCCAAATGACGACCCGGCATGCCTTTGTTCAGTACTTTTTGCTCGGCTACATCCTACATCCCATTAGAGTGCTAATCCGTCGCCATGGTAACAGCCGGACTCGTGGTTAGATGTTCAATATTGCTTTGCTTTGTTATAGCATGTGACAACCACTTACCGCAAGAAAACAAGAATGCATTTTATGGGTACGCAACTCGCCCGTTTGAGCTCGCCCTACGGCGACTTGTATCTACGATTTATAGTTCTTGAACAAATCTAGGATTTAGATTGACACCCCGGTTCTGTAATTGAATTGTATACCTGAAAAATTTTAATACACAGTATGGGAAAGTATGATATATTTTTCAAATGTACATTCGAATCAGAAGTCTTTCACAGACCGGGTCAGATTTCGCCCAATGACCTTTAACACCTGTATTATGGTTAGTTGCGGCCGTAGCAGGATTGATTCTTGACAGGATTTAATTAATTTCGTGAATGGACTTGCTGACTGTAGTGTATGTTTGTCATGCATATGTATCCGTCACTGTATCGATCGGTGGGGTCATAAATTCGATACCCTGCGGCCCTAATTGTACGGTGCCTGGATTGTGTACCACCTCATCTGTGCATACTGGCTACAAGGTGAAGGTTTTTTTTCGAATTTACGATCTTGTTACCTTTTGGAATTCGTAGACTTGTGTGTATTGATATCAGCGTTGCAGGGAAATTCGTAAGCTCTTAATAAAAATCGGGTGCCACCCCCCAGTACAAAAATTTACTGTAGGTACGGTCGGCCACAGTCACAGATACCCCATGGCAGCTCTTACCGCGCGCCGCATAAGGGCGCCAATCGAACAAAAAGGGGTATCCTAGCGTGTGGCCGATACCTGTGCAGTACCTGTAGATCTCGTGGTCTGAAACGTGGAAGTGACTAACACATGACATTTCGTTCGAATAACTAAAAAATCTATCTATGTTTTGTCTCCCTGGCGGTTCAGCGTGGAAACTCTGCTAGTTTGGATCGGATGTGGCCCGGGGTGGTTTATTTGAGTAGGTATTTGCTTTTTGTTATTATTTATGTTATATTTGTCATTTTTTTTGTGTTTTATTTTTAACATATTATTATTATTTCTTTTATTTTTTGGACGTTATGTTAATTTTAATGTAATTTTGAAATTTGGATGTGTGAATATAATAACTAAAATAATTATCCGAGCAATTTCGTCTGTGATATCCCAACCAAGCTTACACTAGTTTTCGAAATATGAAGTAAATGAGAAGTAGTTCAAAAGGGTCGCAAGTTTTCATTCCTGAAATGAACACTTTTTTCTAAAAATATACTGAACTAAATGAAGTTGAAGTTCAGACACATGACCAGAGGTCAGCTATGAAAACAGATTTAATTATTCATGACACATTCACCGGAAAAGCTCTATTTGCAATTAAGACATATTCGATCTCAAAGAACTGTAATAATTGCACGATGTTAATAGGTTGCTGCGCTGCTTTTATACCGTCTGTATTCCCACCCTGTCTGCCTCCCTTTAGTTGCTATGTTCCAACGGCTCTAGAAAAAGGAAAAGCAAAATCTGCTTGCTAGAATGCCTAGCTGGGTTTGCATACTCAAGTTTAGTCCTGTCTCGTTATATTATTAATCTGGCTGTTGTTTCAATCGGTAAGCATCGTAAACAAAGACGGGGGTGGGCCACCGCCCACCTGTAACAAGCTTTCACCAGACCCTTTGTGTGACCTACGCCCGGTTTTATAGAGACGCTTATAGCTTACCGGGAAGTTTCCCCCAGTCTCTGTACACGCTCTCCTTTAATCCGTCCGTAGTATCGGGTAAAAGCTACACATATGTAATGAATGAATAACTGAACTGTTTTATATTTTCTAAAGCACTAAAGCTAGGAAAGATTATAAAGATTGTTATTAGGTTAAAAAAAATCGCTTGGGACAGGACTTGAACCCACAACCTCTTGCAAACCGTGCATGATTTGTTATTGCTTTTTGCAAGAGGTTGCGGGTTCAAGTCCTGTCCCGGGTGATTTTTTTAACCTAATAAAAATCTTTATGAACTGTTTAGGTGGGGTCTGGTAAAGCAAAATATTTAGAAGTTTTTCTGAAAGCTCACTTTGGATGTACCCTCAAAAAACCTCTCAGTAAATTCTCTTTGCTGTCTTGATTGTTTCTCAACTCTTTTTCCTTGCTGGCACCATTTCAGTTAAGTTTACAATACAAGTGGTTGTACAATACCGAAGTTTTACCTTTAAAGTGTTTGAACATTCATCCAACTTTGTCATGTTTGCCTTTATGAATCACTGCAATTTAATTAATTATTCTTATCACATTTTAATACTGAAGAGCAATACAAAACAAAAAAGTGCTATATTAAAACTTTTATAGGTTTGTAGGTATTCGACAATTTTAACAATTTTCACCTTGACACCTAGGAAGATTGCAGTTGAAGTGAAATCGATATTCACCGTCTATTCCAGTGTCGAGCGAGCGTTATATCTGCATAATAGATGAAACCTATCTAGAATTTTCACTTTAAAGGGCAGTTAATTTATTACGTATGATTTTGGGAAGGGGTTCTGAAGAATTCCGTAACTAGGTCTTATGGGAACTCGAAAATACCGTATCTTGAAATATCTTGCCCAATCCCTCTACATTATATGTCTAAACATTAAATATCTATTCCGGACTACAATATTATGGATTTCGGTCCTGCCGCGCGCGATTGAAGCGCGCTGGACCGTCCGGTGTGGAGCCGGCTAATTACCATTCAAAACGCCACACAATCTTGGGTTGTCTTCCTTCTGACACACTCGGCCATGTTTTCACATAATGTTAAAAATAAACGTCTCAGGCCACAAATTCAGAACCTCCGGCGGAGCGTTCAAGCGTTGTATTGAGCGTGCATTGAGTCGCTTCAATTTCTGTAATTCAAATGAGTCTAACGTTGCTATGGGCACCACAGTACAAGTATTATCCGTGAACGTTTAAAACAGCGCCCCGCTTCATGCGGCAGCCGTTTCGAATTTGCGGCCTTACACATAAAAATAATAAACGTCGTGCCCATCAATCGAGTATGATGATAGTAACGGCGGATCAAATTCCAGGTGCGATGCTGGGACAAGATCCAGGCGATCATGAAGTCGGAAGAGGGCCTTGGCATCGAGTACGACGAGAATGTGATCTGCGACGTGTGCCGCTCGCCCGACTCGGAGGACGGCAACGAGATGGTGTTCTGCGACTCGTGCAACATTTGCGTGCACCAGGCGTGCTACGGCATCACTGTCATACCTCCAGGTCACCCATCTCCTTATCTACCTACATTATATATTGATAGATCACTATAAACCGTATTCACACGTAGCCAGACACTCACTCCTGGTTATTTTACTCTTCTTTTTATTCTTGAATTCATTGTAGTATTCCGAAAGGTTTGATGTGTTTGTCAGTACTAATGATAATTTCGTATGTGTGCAGGTCAGTGGCTGTGCCGGCCTTGCGGCGACGGTGCGCGACCAACGTGCGCGCTCTGCCCTAACCTGGGCGGTGCCATGAAGTGTACGCCGTCCGGCAACAAGTGGGCGCACGTCAGCTGCGTGCTTTGGATCCCTGAGGTGTCCATCGGCTGCGCCGAGAAGATGGAGCCCATCACCAAGATCTCCGGCATCCCAGCCTCGCGCTGGTCCCTCGTGTGCGTGCTATGTCGCGAGCGCAAGGGCGCCTGCATACAGTGTTCCGTAAAGACTTGCAAGACGGCCTACCACGTCACCTGTGCATTTAAACATGGACTAGAAATGCGTGCAATCATAGAGGACGAGAACGCCGACGACGGCGTCAAACTTAGGTCGTACTGTCAAAAACATAGTGTGAACTCGAAAAAGGACAAGGGCCCCGGCTCGGGGTCTGAAGAGGAGGAGGTGAAGCGCAAGCGGCGCAAGGACATGACGTCGGAGGAGAAGTCGCAGGCGCGAGCCGCGCGGCTGCAGGAGATCGAGCGCGAGTTCGACAAGCACGTGAGCGTGAAGGACATCAGCACGCACCTGCTCGACGTAGACCAAGACGCCATCTACTACATCTACAATTACTGGAAGCTCAAGCGGCGCGCCGCTCACAACCGGCCGCTGCTGCCGCCCAAGTCCGACGACTCCGACCTGCTGTCGCACCGGCAGGAGCAGGCCGACATCGACAAAATGAAGAAGTTCGTGCAGCTGAGGCAGGACCTGGAGCGCGTGCGCAACCTGTGCTACATGGTCAGCAGGAGGGAGAAGCTGTCCCGCTCCTTCTTTAGAATGAGAGAGCAGACGTTCCACAAACAAGTGTCGGTGCTGTCGGCGGACCCTCCTATCGCCGGGCAGGAGCTGTCGGCCATCATCGAGGCGAACCACGGTCCGTCGATCTACGACCGGCTGTACTCTCACCCCGACGCGCCCGATCACAAGAACGACTTCGACGAGCTGCTCGCGCGCATCGCCGGCTACAAAGCCGAGCTGGGCGACGACAAGAAGAAAGATCTCAACGGCCTACTCAAAGGCAAGTCGTCGAACCCCTATAAGAAGATGTACGTAAATGGGTCGACGCGGCGTAGCGGCAGCATCTACAGCGGGCTGTCGAGCGAGGAGAGCGCGCCCGAGATCAGCCGCCCCGCCGGCAAGCACAAGGGCCGAGCCATCGGCTCCAGCACCGACGACGAGTCGCCCAAGAGAAAGGCAGCCTCGCCCAAGAAGAAGGTATCGCCCAAAGGCAAAGCTTTGGTAGGCAGGAAGTCGCCGCGCAAGGGCGGTAAGAAGCGGGCGCCGCAATCCAAGGCGCTCGTAGAAACTAGCAGCGAGGACGACACTAATGCTCAGTTGAAGAAAGACCGGTCGCGCAGTAAGACGCTGCAGCAAATGGAGCAGGAGATGACGGCTGGCAAGGGCCTGCCGTCCGGCAGCGACAGTGAGGAACTCGTGCCCATCCGCTCCACGCGCAATAACAAGTTCCCCATTGACATCTACTCCGACAGTAGCGACAATGACATGCACGTCAAGGCAGACAACTCTGACATGTCGCCCAGCGCTACCAACGACTCGCAGCAACAGCTGCCCAGAACTAAAGCCGCCAAGAAGGAGTTCATACCCACACAACCAGTGCAAAAAGTTCAAAAGAAAGAACCGCAGACTCCTACCTCTGGCAAGAAACGAGGTAGGAAACCATCTACGTACAAAGACATCAAGAAGATCCAAGAATCAGATGAAGAGGACAAGAAGGAGAACATTAAATATTCCAAACCCAAGGACAACCCTACTGATCTCATTGTACCGCAGCGGCAGGCCGCCAAGAAGGCTTCGGAGAACATGCGCTCCACCACCGTCGCCGTGAAGGTAGATGCGAGCGACAAGCACACCAGCGGCGACGACGCCAAGGCGAAGCCCAAGCTCAAACCAGTAGTCGGCCGGAAGGACGGCAAGGATATCCGCGAGCCCGTCAAAGATAAAGAGACCAAGACGAGGAAGATGTCCTCCGACGTCGAAAAGGAAACCATCGCATACGTCCCTCAAAGGCAAGCAGCCAAGAAAGCAGCCGCTCACATCAAAAGTGGGCTTGGCAGTAAACTACCCACTGAAGCCGCTGATGACAAAAAGAAAGAGCCAGAAAAGGTCGAGAGTTCGAAGCCTTCGCCGCGCAAGAGCGAGGAGAAGAGCGGCAAGAGCGAGCAGAAAAGCAGCTCCAGCTCGTCGTCCAACTCGTCCAGCAGCAGCTACTCTTCCAGCTCAAGCTCCGAGGAGGAAGAGAAGCCCGAAGCCAAGCCCATGGTCAAGGCGCGCGAGATCAAGCTTGCGCCGCGGCAGACCTCGCTGTTCTCACCGAGCGCGTCGCGACCCACAGTGGACTTGCCCTTTCTCGACAGGGTGTCAAGGCCACTGTCCTCGACTAGCGCCTCGAGTGATTCGGAGAGCTCCAAGGCCTCGCACCGCTCTGGCTCCACCACCCCCACGCCTAAGCGGCCGCGACGCCGACGAAAGACCAAAAGCGTCTCCACCGATGCTTCCCCTCGCAAGGCCCCGGACAAGAAGCTCAAAACTTCCGAACGGCGGTCCGAGCTTGGGGTGCCATCATCGTCTGCTGAAGGAGAGGAACAGGGCGGAGCCGCGCGCGCCGCCACACGTTCTCGGACCAGAAGCACTACTGCAAGCGGAAATATGTCTGATAAGCCTAACGCCCGACAGAGAAAACCATCTAAAGACGACGCCGCACTTGCAGCTGGAACCAATAAAGTATCCAACAAAGAGAGCAGCAAGCCCGATCAACTTCCAACTCCGGAGCGGAAAGCGGATGAGACGCTGAGCCGCAAGAAACATGAATCTCCGAGAGCTGAGGTCACGCGAGCCAGCGTCAAGGCGAAGGAGTCGACGCCCAAGCGCTTGTCGGTTGAAGAGCCGGTCGAGCCAGAGATCCTAAAGAGCCCACAGAAGAGCTCCAAGAGCCTGGCCACTCGCCGCCAAAGCGTGAAAGATCCCGTAAGCGCGCTCGAAGCCGCGCCCCTGGCGCAGAGACGCGCGAGCCGGCTCGACACGCACCACTCCGCCCACTCCGCGCGCAGCAGCGCCTCGCCCACCAAGAAACCAACACACACTGAAGTCACTAAGAAACTGAGCCCTATCAAAATAACAGACTATCCAGAGTCCGACAAGCATTGGTTCCCCAAAATACCGAGTCCGCTTCGACCGCCGCCGGTAGAGAAACCTGGCGACAATGACAAATACATTAGCGAAGATCGTTCCATGGACTCTGACTCAATCGACAAGACTAGTATAAAAATGATAGCCAAAATACAAGCAACGCTCAATGAGAACACGATGATTAAATCGCCAAAGACGCCAATGGACGCTCGAACCAACACGCTAGACCTCATGGATGTGGAGTATCACCTGGGTCGTAATATTAGGAAACGCTCAACCTTGGAGACTGATAAAAAGTTCATCACACAAGATGCCAGCCACGTTCAAGGCGTGGAGATCTCCAAGAGTGCAAAAATACCCTCAACCGTCACTCCTTACCCCAACCGATCTATGTTCTCGCCTCAGTCTAAAGAAAACGAGCTGTTTGAATTCGATATGCTGGCAGTCGATGATGGATTTAACCACGACGAAGCGATGATTAAACCTTTCTCAACATATTCGGACTCATTCTTTTTCAAAGAAGACTCAAAAGAGCAAGGCGTACAAGAAACTCAGAATCTGGTGGAGAGACTAAGGATGCAACTTAGCAACAAAATAGTACCATCTGATGCAGGCCCAGAAGATGATATTGCAATAAACGATGATAAAGAACCAACCGATCTCACTGATGCCGTTCCGGTAAATACAGATTCAGTCGTCCCATCGGACAATAATGAAGTCATAGATTTAGTAGAAAGTTCACCGAACAATAACGTTTATGCTACAGGGCCTAACCATGTTCCGATAACTACTCCACCCGTCGATTTGACACCCAGACATTCAAGCCACATACAGTCTAGTAACGACAAGTGGGCAGAAGTACCTTCAACAAGGCCGGATCATATTGATAGGACCAACGATAGTAAATACGAACAAAACGTTACATTCAATGAAGAGTTGAAAGAGCCGACGACGGTGCAGTCAGACATTCCATCCGTTTCGGAGGTAGATCGCGACACTGTGTCCAAACAAAGTGATGACTCGCAATCT